>VZTA01028280.1:189271-225738 GCA_013398855.1 Mohoua ochrocephala | reverse complement strand
TTTTTTTTTTTTTTTTGAGGCTGTTTCTCAGAGCTCTCCGAGCGGCACATTTCCTCGGCTTTGATTGTAGTGGCTGAGGTAGCAATAGCAAGTGCAATTTTCGAGCTGTGTTTCATGGGTGGTTTAGAATAAAACCCTGCATTAGCCTGAGCAGGCTCCAGAATGCTCTCAAAGCCACTGCTTTGTCACACGGGCCGTGCCCTGCTCGCAGGAGTGACACCACCAGCAGGACTGGCCCAGGGCTGCTGTTTCCCACCCCCATCCTCATCCTCAGTGGCCCTCCAAGGTGAGAAGACGATTGCTTTGTTGCTCCAGTGATGGAGGTGAAGGGCCCTGCTCTCCAGTCCTCCATCCCACATGGGTGCCACACACCCAGGTCCCGTGTGCTGGGTGCTCCAGGGTCCCTCCAGCGAGGGCATGAGCTCCAAATCATCATTTATCCCTCCGAGGATTCTCCAGCCTGCACCTCAGCCCTCCTTTCTGGTGGAAGGATAAATAACCATGACAAGCCCCAGGATGTTAAAGGCAGGCTCTCCTTCCCTCCCAGGACTCATCCATGCAGCTGCTGTCACCTCAGCTCCATGAATCCCTCTGCAGCCCAGCACACCGCTGCTCCACTGATGCCTTAGGTTTTAACTTTTCTATGTCTCAAACCCTGCCCTGCCTGGTGTGTGACTCTGCAGTTCCTTGTGCCCTGGGAGCTGCTGTTCTCTCCTGCTGCTCACACACAACAAACCTCTGCAGGTTCCACTCCAAGGACACCGGGCCCCAAATGTGTCAACTCAAAGCCTCTCAAGGGGGGCAAACTCGGGGTGATTCCATCATGAACTGAGGTGATCATTGGAGAATGAACCCTGAGATGCAAATGCACCAAACTTATCAAAGGGTGAAGAACCCGTGAGCCAGGGTCCATCTGGGGTGGAGCCTCTGGACTGCCCAGGGTGAGCCTTTGAAGGCCTTCAAATAAATCCCTCCTTTTATTCTCTTCATTCTTGTCTGGTCTCTGTGTTTTAGGTGGCCACCTAAGGCATCACAGCACTGGTAAATCTCTCCCTGGCTCACAGCTGTTTCTTCCCTGGTTGGAGCAGCTGGGATTTGCAGCTCCATAGAAGTCTCTGAGCACCCCCAGGGCTCCTGGTGAACAACAGCTCTC
The DNA here is from genome assembly GCA_013398855.1 of Mohoua ochrocephala. NCBI lineage: Eukaryota > Metazoa > Chordata > Aves > Passeriformes > Acanthizidae > Mohoua > Mohoua ochrocephala. The sequence continues at coordinate 224,585 of VZTA01028280.1, read as the reverse complement.
AGTATGGAAATGATCTGCCTGGGCAGGGGGGCAGGCACAGCCCCTGGGCTGCCACTGGTGTCCCTTGGCTGAGGGCACCTCATCCCTCGGGTGTCCCTGTCACCCTCACCATGGATTGGGATGGAAAAGCTTCACCCAGCACACGGGGACGAAGGGGGTCTGTGACAAATGTCCAGGCACAAGGCAGGGTGCAGGGGAGGGGATAACACAGCCCCCAGTCCCTTCCTTCGCTGCCTGCCCACAGCCAGGCACAGCCCCGAGATGTTTCTCTGCCAGCCCTGCCGCTCTCCCGCTGTTCCCAACACGTCCAGCACAACTCGTGCTGTTCCCAGTGACTCACTACCAAGATATCTGGTAAATACACAAAAATCCTCTTGTCTCCCCGTGTTACCCTGAGCCTGGGGGAAGAGCTCTGGGAGGGAGCAGGTTCCCAGCCCGCTCCTTCCGACGTGTCCTCGCCTGGCCACCGCACCCAGCCGCCTTCAGCAGCTCAGGTTTCCTCAGGGTTCTCGAGTGGGGGAGCGGGGAAGGGTTTAGCCAGGACCTTATCAAAGCTGGAGTCGGGGAGGCAGGGGGGTCTGCACCTCATTAAACGGGGTTAGGAGGTGCCATGGTGCCGCTGGACAGCCGGGGGCTGCAGAAGGAAAAGTCTTGGGAGCGGAGAGAGAAGGGCTTTGTATGGAGGAGCAGCAACAAAACTCAGATAAACAGCTCTGTCCGTGGCCTCGAAAGATCTCTGTGAAATTGAGACAGCTGGGAGGCCTTGGTCCCAAAGCCGTGGAGCCATCCCACAGGGCTGGTCCCGGTATCAGAATGGTTTATCCAGGAACTCCGCCCGCCTCGGGATCAGGCAGCTGAGCTGAGATTAACTGGCCCCAGGGCTCTCCGTGCCCTGTTGCAACACCCCTGGCACCACACCTGCCTGCCTTGGCACCCCGAGCGGCAGGACGGGCTGTCGTCGGTGCCACCAGGTCACGCATTTTGGCACCGAGATGTGGCTGGGTGTGCAAAAGGGGACCCAGCAGCTGGCGAGGGGGTTTGGGCCAGATGGTGGCCAGGATTAGGGGTTTTTCAGGATGCATCGGAAGCCTCGATGATCTAATATTGCTCCAGATGTGAAATGCCTTAATCCACAGGGAGGAGGTCTTTTTTTGCGAGGGGGGGAAGGTGCGGTTGGGGGGGAAGGGACAGTTCCTGCCAAATCCCTTCCTGGAAAGGAATTCTCTTGCCTGGCAGGGGGTGGTGGTCTGGGAGTGCATTAAAAAATGACAGAGCATAGCTGGCTCACCACTCTTCCCTGGCAAGCCACACACAGAACCTCCCTGCACAGCAGCTCCCGTTCCCCTCCACGCAGCCATTCGGGCTAAGAGATTTTTTTTTTAAAAAGATGCCTTTATTACAGGGATTATTATCGTAAGTAGGTTAAACCATCATTGACAATGCCAGCTACCCTGAGGAGAAAAAAAAAAAGAGTGACTTGGAGGCTGGTGATTTCAAGCAGCTGCCCACCTCCCCTCCCAACCCCACTCTGACTAATTCAGACCTCAGGCAGGTGCCTTTGGGCTGTGATCTCCAACGCACAAAAAAAGGCCTTATAAATAACCACCATTGTCCCCAAGATTGCCATCTCTGCCTCTCCCCGAGGCAGAGTCGGAGGCTCCCATTTGTGCTGAGGAGAAGCAGGGCAGGGCTGCATCTCCCCCTCTCTGCCCGGAGCTTTCCTCCCCGCGCACGGGGCTTTGCACAGAGCTGTGCCCACCTCCTGCTCCCAAAGGGAAAAAGGGGCTCAGAAGGGCTTCCCTTCCCTCCTGAGTGAATTGGCCCCTTTAATTTTTCCCTATTGTTTTCACACCTGGGTTGGGTTCGTCTCTGTGCTCCCGAACACTCCCAAGCAAAGGAGAATTTTACCATTCAGGGAAACACGTGCCTGAGCAGGGTTTGTAAATAAGGACTGGGAGCCTCAGCTCCACTTTGGGTTCCCAGCTGGACTCTCAGAGGTTTTCCGTGTGCCCCCCACCCCGTGCCTGATGTGTCCCTGCAGCCCTCGGGACATTCGTGGCCCCTTTTAGGACAAAGTGTAGTGAACCACCAACCCCAAAAGATGGATGTTGAGGGAAATGGAATGTAAGATTCTGTACCTGAGCAGGGTGACAGCCAAACCACCCCCTCCCAGATTATTGGTGAGGGATCAGGCTGGGGCAACATCCCTATTGCAGAGAGTTTTCTCTCTTAGGTAACACACCCAGCCAGCCCCTATTCCAAATTAACTTTATTCCTTCTGGCCTGAGGGGTTTAACACAGATGGAGAACCTGAATCCCTGCTCCCCCCACGGACACCAAGGAGCTGGGAGGGAGGATGGAGCTGGATTCTCCCTGTGTGAGGGCAGAGCAGCTCCTCCCAGCCTGATGGGGAAACACCAGTGCCGGGGGGGTATTTTCCGAGGAGAGATAAGGGAAGCAGAGCATTTCCTGGAGCTGGTTTATGGTAGTTTTCACACTTACCAGCTGTTTGCACATGAAATTGTTTCACACGATTAGGCAGGTAACAGCACCTCTAAGCCCTGTGTCAAATATTATTACGCAATAAAATAAAACCCTGAGGGAAATCGTCTTGACACACACCCTGATTTACACCCCGCACCGTGAAGATAATTACATTTCAGTGTGATATATAAAAGGCAGCAGAGGAAGCTGGTGGGGAAAGGTGCAGCTCTCTGCAGTACCTGCTCACTCAGAAGTGTCTTGTTAATCATTGTTTTACAGGAATCAAAACCACCGCCGGAACAAGGAGGGACTAACGGGCCGATCCCCAGGGCGGCTGCCAGGAGGGCTGGAATTAGGGCTGACGGAGGGGAAGACAGCTCTTGTTGAACAGGTAACAGGGAGGGGGGAGCAGCCTGACCTTTCCCTGCCTCTGCATTTCCTAAACAAGTGTACGACTCCTGTTATTGCAATCTTCTCATCCCCGCGCCCGACCAGAACAAAAACGTGGCTGAGGGCGAAGCTGTAAATGGATTTGGAGATGTATGAAGCTGGTAGAGAGAGGGGCCTGGAAGGATGGATTTGCTTGGGAGGGAGCTTAATATCCATGAAAAGGGAATATATCCCTGTTTTCTATTCCCTATTCCCAGGATAAGGGCACTGGGCTGTGTGGAAGCTTTGTTCTGCCTCTGACCTGGGCATGGGAAGAAGTATTGGATTCAGTGGTCACCAGACCTTATCTGCAGCCCATCCTCACCTTGCCCGAGTGCAGAAAGATTTTCCTTCTTTCCCAGTTAAGGGGAAGGCGCTTCGTGGGGAAATCCCAGGAAGGAGTGAGATTGAACCTGCCTCATTGCCGAAGTGCCCATGCCGTGAGTTCCAAAATTTTAACTTCTTTTTTCCTTCTCTTTCTTGGAGGTTGGTGAGACCAATCCTCTCAGGGGCTGAAAAGGGGACCTGAAAGTCTCAGTGCCCACCTCCTTTCCCGGTGAGAGAAATCGTGGCCTGAAAGTGCAGCTCTGGAGGTCTGTGGAACTTCCAGAAGTCTGGGATGGGGACAGTGGGTAAATTGATGAGAGCAGGCTGGAAACTGGGATTTACTGGTTCTGACCCACCCTCACATCTTTGCCTTTCTGCTTGTCTGAGCGTAGGTGAAACCAGCACTCAGTGATTAGAAAAAGAAGAGAAGAGAAAGAAATTAATTACTCCTAACAAACTTTTAAGATCATGGGTTAGGCACTGCCTTCTGAAAAGTCTCCAAATCCCCCCAAAAAGCCAGGTCCGTGCAGCGCGCTTCACGGGCGAGCAGGGTTTAATTCCCCGTCTGATAAAAGCAGAAGGAAAGATAAAAAAGCCGGCAGGCAAATAGGATTAATTGTGTGTCAGAGGTGCCTAATTAGAAAGAATGATGGACTGGAAGGCAACGCACAGGAGGCACGAGCCAGCCCAAGCTGCTCTCAGTGGCCTCTTCTGTTTCCAGGAGCAGCAGCCCTGGGCAGTGGAAATGCTCCAGCATCAGCAAGTCCCTTTTTCCCATCTGTCCCCTCCATCAGGGATCTGGGAAGCCTTTCCCTGGTACCCCTCATGTGCCAGCGTGACCCTGGGACGATTCCATCCATCTGCATTTTTATTTACTCCATCTACCTTTCCCCTGAAAAATCGATGTGTTAAAGAATCCTTGTTCCTTCTCTTCTCTCCATTTCAGGGCCTGTCCTTCTCAGCCTTTTTGTCCTGCAAGGATTTTGAGCATCTGGAATGTCCGAGGCAAATGTTTCTCCTCACTTTCAACCTCAGGGCACCTCGGAGTCCCTGGACACAGAGTTGGCTTCGTTAGGATTTCTCTCTGCCCAGAGATGGAGCCTGGGTTGCCGTCCTAAATGGAAATAGATGGCCAGCAGTGCTGCACTGGAATTTTCCATAAGGAAGAGCAGCTGGAGGGGATCTGGTTATTACACGTGATGGGAGGGTGCCAGTCTCCTCTCCTGCTTGGAGGCTCAGAGAGCGTGAGTGGGACTAATTTCATTTCACCTAAAGCATTCGGCGAATCCTTTTCACCATGTAAAATCCATTGCAGTTTTCTCATTAATCCTCCAAAGTACAGACACTTACTCCAGGCCTAATCCCACTCTGCTATTGTGTTTCTCTACTGCAGCCTTCCCTCATCAGCTTAACAAATTCCCTGATTTCAATGGAAGATCCAAAGCTGAACACGCCGGGCATTAAACTGAAACCGTCTCCCAAGGGCTGCTGCGCTTCCCTCATTCCCCAGCCTGAGCAGGGATGAATCCTGAAAGAAGGCAGGAGAGGTGGAGGTCGTGAGCTGTGACATTTAAAAATTGCTTCTCCGAGCCCGTGTCAGGTGAGACAAAAAAAAAAGCAACGTGTCCCAGGCAAATTGGAATTGATCGCAGCCGGGTTCGGGGCCGCGATTCTCCTCTTCCCTTTGTGTCTCTGCTGGGAACGATCCCAATTCATGCGGGGGAAATAGATGGAGAGTCCACGCTGGCTATAAGGCGCTGGATCTAATTAACAACTTCGTCAAAGGGCTTTGTTTCCGAGGCTCGGCTCCGCTGCCAGCACCCCCCATCCATCAGGGCGAAGCAGCCCTATCTATGCACAGATAGCGAGCGGTGGCCGGGGAGCTGCTGCACCCCCAGCCCTTCTGCTGGACCAGCCGCCCCCTCAGGCAGCTTCTCCTCCTCCAAGGACTTGGATTTCTTCTCACTTTCGTGCCTGCTTTCTCTCCTTCGCGTTCATTTTGCCGTCGTTCCCTCTTCCCGTGCGAGCTCCCCGTTCCTCCTTCCCCTTTGCTGTCGGTTCAGGATGGAGCGGTTTCTTTCCCTCTGTGCATTACTCTGCCACCTCTAAAATGGGGAACGCTGACCCTTCCATCTGCTTGGGGTTCCTAAAGGAAAGGCTGAAAGATGGTTGTAATAATATTTTCGTCTCCAACTGCTCGGCTTTGCTCACCCGTGTCATTTGAACAGCTGTTTCCTTCATTTACACCGTGAAATCCTGTTGTTTTCTCCCAGTCCGGGCTGGGGGTCCCCTCTCCACTGTGAGTGGTAGCAGGGAAGTGCTGCTTTATCTCCTGGGTGATTCCCTCATCGAGGTGGGGTTTGCACAAAGGATTTCCAGCCAGGAAGGCCTCAAAATCTCCCTGCTCTGGGTGTCTGTCAGATTTTAGGCCACAAAGAACCTTCTCATGGCTGTTCATCTACAAACAGGTGACTGCCAACAGCAGCTCTTCCCACAGACCTGACCTTTCCCAGCTATTCACCCGCTCACAGCCCACTCCCCACTCCCTGGGGACCTCAGGTGACCTCCACAGCTCAGTTTTCCTCCTCCCCCTGGCCCTGATTTCTCTCTGAGGATGCACCTAACACCTAAATAAGTTTCTGAGGCATATCTGCCCTCAGACCCCCTCGACACCGATCCGGGCCGATACCGTTTGCTCTCTTCCCATTTTACAAGGTCTGATTCCCATGTAAATGTTTCATTTGTTTCCGAAATTTCTTTGATCTCTTTTGAATTTTTTATCTCTTTTTTTTATTGCGTTGTGGGATCATAATCCCGCTTTATGTCCTGCTATCTCTTGGAGGGGCCAAATGTCTGCGCTGCATTTTGTTTTTCAGTCTGGCATTTTCACTGTGCCATTGGCTACGTGAGCACACTTCCGAGGCAGAGATTCACAGTGGAAATTAGGCATAAAAGACTAAATGCTCCTGTCGAGCTATGAGCCGTTGTGTTGTTTTGTTAAATTTTTAAGAGTATTTGGATGGAAACGGTCCCCTTTTTTTTTTTTTTTTTTTTTTTGGTTTCGTTTTTACAAATCTCCTCGGAGAAACCATAGCAGCCTTCTGGAATATACAAGGAACACTTGTCTGTTTTAATAAAAGTGAGAAGGGGAATCAAAATAAACCCAGAAACGGCGATAGATCCTCTAAAATTAGCAGCCTCACAGGCATCCTAGGAGAACTAACTTGGGAATGATGGTGTGACATGCACAGAAATGGGGGAGAGGCTTTTTGATCTCCTCAGCCAAGCTCCGAGCACGATGCTGGGTGGAAGAGCAGCGTTCTGACTCGATCAAAGGTGTGATCTCCCCGGAGTGCAACCTGCAGCGCCGCCCCGAAGGAGCTCGTGCAGGTTGGGGGGAATGGGCATTGTTGGCACAGAGCTCGGGCCCAGAGAAGAAATGTAAGGAGCAAAAAGGGTGGGAGGGGGAGTGTAGGTGAAAACCCAGGCTTGGAGGAGATGAGCAGGGAGCAGAAGGGAGGATTTTGCTGGGGGAGAACAAGGCTCTCCATCTTCAGCACATTCTGGTTTGTGCAGCGAGCTCACCCGGCTCCTGAACGAAAAAAACCAGCAAGACCTGTCCATAAAGTCTGAATTTCCCAGCATTAATTTGTTGGGGCCTCACATTTCCATTGAGGATCTCCTGTGGTTTATTCTCTTCCATTAGTGAGCCCCTTCTGCTGCCCTGGGTTCAGGAGGGGTTTACCCTGCAGGGCTGGCGAGGTGGTGCCCATTCCATCTGCACACGATCCTGGTGAGAGCCGAATTTCCACACCCAGCCTCTGATCCTGGTGAGAGTCGAATTTCCACACCCAGCCTCTGATCAGCCGGCCCCGAGGCACTCCCGGAATACAAAGCGCAGGCCAGGCCTGGGGAATCCTAAAAGCAAAAGCCTGGCCCTGATCAAACCCCGTTACACTTCAATCCTGGCTGCCTGCAGATCTCCCAAAACAAAGTGCAGCCAACAAGGCAATCACAGCCTGAGACAGACGAGGCCGTCCCTGGACAAAGAGTTGGATGCTAACATTTAAAGAGAAATCACTTTTCCCTCAGCCCCAGCTGGATAAAAATCCGCTGGCAGATGGGGCTTGGGCCAAGTCCCTTTTTTTCCCCTTCACCCCCTCCTCACCACTGCAGCGAGTGAGGTGTTTGCACCGCGAGCTCCAGAGTTATGGCTGTTATTAAGTTGGAATATTTTTATGGACTTCTCCACTTAGAATATACAGGCGTGTTTACACGCACAGCCCTTTCGCTTTAATTTAGTCCTCTCCTTCCCCGCACCCCATCGAGTGACTTCTAATAAATGGCTGAATAAATGCATTCAGATAGTGCTGTAATGGAGAAAAATTCAGTGTCTAATGAAGAGATTGTTCCTACCACGGGACTGTAAAGATGAATGATGGTGGCTGTGGTTTGAAAACTCCTTTTAGTTTAAAATATTGCTCCTTCGTAAGGAGAAAAAAGAAAGCACAAAAGGGGGGAAAAAAAAAAACAACCAACCCAATTCTGTGTAGTTTTTACCAGTCAGGAGCTGCTTGCACACAGAACAGAAACTGTCGCAGCCAAAATTGCTTCATATATCATAGCCCAGCACCAGGCAGATAATGGCAAAGCCAGTTCTGATCAGGGACTGATTATTGCTCCATGCTCCGAGCACTGATGTGCAGACAACTGACTGCAGCTTGATTTCCTTGAGCTGGATTGATCTTTCCGGGCTGAAATTAAGGATGTGATCACCCTGACGAGGTGCCAACCTGAAGGAAAATTCCTGAAAGGAGCCGGTCCTTCCTCTCTCACAGTTAAATTTTCTGTTTGCAACAGGATTGTCTCTTCTCTGTGGCTCTGGGTGCTTAAAGGGCAAAAAAAAAAAAGGCTTTTTGTCTTTACCTGTTACTGACAGACATCAAATTATCTCAAGATCATCTTGGACGTGCTGGAAATCTGTGGTCAGACCAGATACCAGATTGCAGAACTAGGAGGCAGAGCGGAGGGAATTGTGATGAGATCATTTAGTTCGGTGTCATTTCGCTCTCCCCCAGCTCATCCAACGTGATCCTGGAGCACCCACACTCTCCCAGGCTGTGTGTGTGTGTGTCTGCTGATCCCACAGAATGTCCCTCTTCCCAACATTTCTGTCATTGGGAGTTTCAAACCAGGGACATTTCCCACTGGTGCAGCACCAGCCAGATCTGCAGGGGCAATCACAGCACCAACAGCGATAAGAGCAACACTTAAATTCTGTCCCCTGCAAGAGCTGCGACCACCTCTCCTCCTAATTCATTTTAGAGCCTCAGAAAGGACAGAAAGTTGGGAGAATCCCAGGTTTGCCCGCGTTTGGCAATTCCCACGTGCCTGTTATTAACATTTCACTGCCGCAGAACGAGTCCCAAGCTGGGAAAGGCACCCAGTGGCCAAAGGATCACCGGAGAAAGCAAATAACACAACGAGAAAAGCCAAGCGCTGATGAATCCCCTGCTGCTCAGACGACAACAAAGTCAAACTTCCACCTTTCACGGCTAAAGCAGCGCATTAAAATTAATTGAACGAGCCTCAACTTCCATGAAAAGGATGTTCTGTGGCTGTTCATCTGAATCTTTGCTTCCCTCAGAGACGCTTTTTTTTTTTTTTTGGGTGTCATTAATCCAAATTCAGGCCGTAAATTCTCCTCGTTGTAAAAGCGCGGCGAGACGCGGACCCGGGCTCTGCCAGAGTTTGTTATTGAGTTTGTAATGTGCAATTGTGGCGATGATTATAATATCAGCAACTGGATTTCATCTGTCCCCACACATCGAAACGGGCGGGCTGAAATGAGCGGTGACGGGAAAATGGTCTTGTTTGCACATAAATCCTTTAATAACCAGCAATTTCAGAAAGAGAAAAGTGGGAGAAAAAAAGAAGTTGAAGGACAAAGAACTCACATATTAAATCCTACTCTGAAGTTAAGTCTTAAAAACCGTATCATTAAGGCTTTCAACGTGCCTTGAAGAGTGGTAAAAGCAACCGAAAAGGGTTAATTCTCCCCCTAAAATCTCTCATCCAGTGACCACTATTTGCATGCCTTTTAAGGCAGCCAGGAAATTACATTAATTTCTCTAATGTGTGCAGTGCCATAAGTTCTTTTTTTAATTACAATGATCAAAATATTGCTTAAAATTAAAGGCAGCTGCATTTGTTTCTGACGGATATCATAATTGCAATTGTAAATTGGGAAATGTAATGTTTCCTGGTGCTGCTGTGAGTAATGGCTCTGAAATCATTATAGATAGGTAGATATAAATAAACCAGGAGATCTGTGAAAATAGAGCAAAAGCAAGCTAAAAGGGTAATTAGCTGAGCGAATGGGAACAGAGGAATCCGGTGCTCAAACAAAAAAAACCCCTAAATATTCTGAGGAGCCTCTGTGACTGCATTCGTAAGGTGTCGGGAAAAAAAAATTCCAAAAGGGAGGGGTTAAAGCAAAAAAAAGAAAGGAAAAGAATGAATTTGAGCTCTGAAGGGGTGTTTTTTTTGCTGTCTTTATAAATTCCTCCCCGTGAGTGAGAATGGCACGGAGCCTGATGCCTTTGGGTTTTTCCTACCCTTGGGCTTGACTGGGAGCGTCGCTGCCGTCTCGTGCTGATCCCTGCTGTTCCCTGAGGATCAGCAGGTGGAAAAGTGGATGGTCCTGGGGCTCTGAGGCTGCTGCTGGTGATGAAAAGCCAAGTCGCATCTTCGAACCAGCTCGGGGGGGGATCAGCTCCCTCTTTTCGGGGACTGCGAAGCCATTTTTGGGCTCCTTGCCCCAGGGCCACCCCAACCCAGGACGCTGCTGCCCTCCGGGAGAGGGACGGAGCTGTGGAAGAGCTGAAAATACACGGAAAAAGCCCTGGAGCAGCCAGCAAGGTGCAGCTGAGCCCTTTAGGGGTGCCTGAAAGCCCTTCCAGGACAGGAGCCAATTCGGGATGGGTGTAAATCCGGAGGAATGCGCTGCCCATCGGTTTGGGGTTTTTTTAGGGAAAAGAAAAATGAGGTTTTCTGGATCTGAGGCCCGGGCAGCTGGGAAATGGCCAGCTCAGCAGCGATATTTATCAGCAGGCCCTGAGATATAACAAGCAATCACACTCCAGCTGGTTTCCCATCAATAAGCAGGGATGGAATATTAGTAACAATTCCGTGGGATTCGGAAGGCAAACACTGCAATAAAGAAAAAAAAAAGAGCAGTTGCAAACGGGAGAGCTCAGCCTGGGCTCCCTGCTCTGCTCAACTCCCTTCTCCAACAGCTCCAGGTGGTGCTGCCATGCTGGGAATGGTGGAACGGACGGACGGGCCAGGGAGGGGAGAAACAGATGGAAAAGGGGAGCAGTCGACAGCTGTACAAACCCCTGGAACATCCCCAGATGGAGCAGCTGACCACGGGGCTGGAATTGTTCCTAGCACAGGCAGGACACAGACATCCAACACTGGCTTGAGGATACTTCCTGGAGATAAAATTAGAGGCACAGGAAACAGAAGAAAAAAAATTAAATAATAATAATAATGAATAATAATAATATTAATAATAAAGATGTGGAGCTCTGGCGCTCTGGGACAGCCCGAACTTGGCTTCCAATGTTGTGCCCACAAAATCTGCAAGCACAAGTAAGAGCCGAAATCATGGAACATCTGCTGGAGAAACGCATGTCCTTGCATGTGTGAGAAGGCACTTTGAGCTTAATTGGAGCTAAACCAAGCACCAGAATTTGACTATCCAGGCAAAATTCTGAGAAAAGCCAGTCCGTCCCATAAAATTACCGAGAAACTCTTTCCCTCCGCTCTGGGCAAGAGCGGAAGCCTGGAGACTTCTCAGGCTTCATTAAAGATGTGGGGAATCATTATTTTCCTCCTTCAGCTCGCAGAATCACCTCCTGAAAGGATCTTTTGGCAGCCAGAAAGGAACCTAACAAGGACAGTGACCGATGGGAGGGCCTTTGTGAGTTCTATAAACACTATTGATTTTCACATTCGCGGAGAAATGAATGAGGTGCCGATTGTGTATGAACCGAGCCCCCGCCTCCTGTGCTGGGAGAACAGAGCTGCAAAACACCGGGTGCCCCCGAGGAAAGAGAAGGTTGGGGAGGGAGAGGAGGAGGGAGGGAGGGAGGGAGGATGTGGGATTGAAAAGGTTGTCTCCAGTTGAGTCCCCGGCTATTGTCAGCCGGTGCCTCAAGAAAGGCCATTTCCCAGCTAATCAGGCTGATGTTAAACCACGAGGAAATGGATTTAAACTCCGTGATTGTACCTGGTTGCTGTCTAATCTCAGAATTCCTACCTACAGGGGACCAGAAGAGAGAGAAAATGGTGGGTACTGGGCGAATAAAGTGAAAAGGGGCCCCCCTCTGCTCCACAGGACCTTGCACTCGCACAAATCCAGCCGTGTATTTATACCCTCACGCTTGACAGATGACAAAATAGACACGCGGGCATCATCTCTGTGCCAGTCACAAGGAGCTAACCCTTCCAGGACTTCAAGCCTGCTGTTCCAGACAGTCCTGCCCCTCTGGGAGCTGCAGGGATGCGGAGGTCGCGGGCAATGACAGGATGCTGTGACCCCAGAGCCGTGACAAATGACACGGCCCCGTGTCACAGAGCTCTGTCTCCTGCTCTAACCCATCATCACCACGACGGAGAAGAGCTCAGACCCCGGAGATGGAGGGGGGTTTAATCTCCTGAAGGGCTGTAATGACTCTGAACCCCGTGTCTAACATCACTCAGCGTGACTGCTTAATTACAGTAATTAGGGAGCGTGGTAGGAACCTGTGCAGTGTGAGAAGGAGGGATTGCACTCAGAACACGGATTCCCTGTCGCTCAGGTCCATTAGGAAGTGATCCTGCCCATCCCTCCCAGCTCCTGGGCTCAGGGCTGGGACTGGGGAGCCCTGGCTGCTGAGGAGCCCGAGGCAGGGCATGTGCAGCTTCTCCTCGTTCCCCTTCCCCTCCCATTCCCAGCTCTGTTTTCACTCTCCAAAAGCAGTGAAAGATGACTCCCGGCTGCTCTTTAGGAGAAGAGCAGGTGCTGGTTAATCAGAGAGGTGGCCCTGGGAGGGGAGGAGGTGACACCATCACCCCCGGGTGAGTGGAAGTGCTCATCACCTCCGGGTCCCAGGGAGTGCAGGTGGAGCTCCTCAGCTGGATAAAGCCTCCAGCCTGGCAAAAGGCACGTGGAGAACCGGCACACAGCGCTGCTGGCACCCCAAAGGCGTGGCCAGGATGGCCTTTCCAGCCCATGGCACTCGGAGGGAGTGGATGGACACCCTGGAAGTAGGTGCGAGGTCTCTCCGGAGAACATCTCGCTCCTATTTCAGCCCCCTGAGCGCGTTGCCTTAGCTCAGGAAGAAAATCCTCTGCGTCCTGTGCTGGGAGTGACTTCCAGAGGCTCAGGGCAGCTCTGCACCAGACGTGGAGCTGGATCTCCCGAGGCACCAACCTTTCCCCACGCCACCGAGCGCATCCTGCTGCACCTCGAGTACTCCCTCGGCCGCTCCCGCTCCGCTCGTCACACCTGAGCTGGAACAAACCGCATTTCACACCAGCAGCGCTGACCTTTCCAGGGCTCCCGGGGCTCAGAGCCACCCCCCCCGCCTGCTGTGACACCCCTGCGGTGGCACACACGCCTTCGGTCGCACTTCAGCGGGCGCTGCTGAGCGTGGCCGAGGCGGACGTGGATTGGAAGCTGCCCCCCAGCCAGGACAGAAATAATCCTGACCCCACGACGCTGCGCCAAGGAAGAGCCCTGGCTCTGACTTAATGAACCGTAAATTCCAGCTTAATGAGTTTTATGCTGAGGAGAATAATTAATGTAATTAGTAGTGATATGAAAATGATGGCACTCGAGCCTGGATTACGAGGGNGAGAAAGTTCATTCCGTCTATGGTGCTGTTCCCCCCAGAGGAGCAGGGCTGGATGCATTCTTGGCAGCCTTTAAAACCTCACCTCCCATCTGCCATAAAGGGGAAGAAAATAGAGCATGACAGCAGAGCAAAAAAAAAAAATATAAAGAGCTCAGCCTGCCCCGCTCGCAGGCAGGGATGTGAAACCTTCAGCGCAGCCCTTTCCTGTGCTGGCCTTGGATTCGCAGCTCCCCCGCCCCGCTCGGAACATCCTCCACCCTCCATGGGGCCTCTTTTTTAGTTCTGGGAGGAAAATATCTTTATGAAGGTGATTAGATGGTAAAACAACAGCTCTTCACCTCACACTACATAAGTATCAATTTACTTATCCCGGGTAAGTGTTTTGATAGGTTCGGTATATTTAGTGCAGTCCAAGAGCTGTAGTTTAGTTTTATACATATGAATAGATGCATAAATTCCTCTACAGCCATAAAATGGCCCAGCAGGAAGTTTTCTGTTCTGACTGTGGCGCTGATCAGACGCTCAGAGCTGGAGAAAGGGGCCACGAAACTCAGCGCTGACCCCGACAGCCACGAGGAAATGCAAAAGGAGCTGGAATGGACACGTTTCCCAGCACCTGTGTTGGGAGCGGGCAGCTTTCACCTGTGCAAGGTGTTTCTGATGCCACACCGGGGGTTTGGGTGACTTTTCAGCTCAGATGGACCACGTTTAGATGAGGAGGAGGGGAAGTCTGCGGGCCAACGTGTTAAAAGCTGCCGTGCAGGAGGTAAATCCAGGTTCTTTCCCCCTTTTTGGGAAGTCAGCGCAGCCCTGGGGGGAGATGCCAGGTTCCAGAAATACAGGATAAACTCGTCCTTGTGCAGGCTGAGGAGAGCATTGCCAGCACTCTGCTTCCACCAGCCTGTGTGATAGCCTGGCCCTGAGGAGAATTGTGTCTCTCCTTGATATTTCTGAGAACCAACGTGGACAAACACTGAGAACTCAGCAGAATTGTGTCAGCTTCTCTCCCACAAGCCAACAAACCCTTCCCAGTAATGACCAGCTTTGGCTGCTGCTGGTGCAGGCTGCATTCAGACCTTTTCCCCCTCCCTCCGTGAACCCCCTCACCCCATCCCTCTGCCATTTGCTCCCCCAAATCCATGGCTAAATTGTTCCAAAAAGCCTTTATCCAGAGGCAGAGGCTCCATCCTTGTGCAGTGCGGCTTTGTTGTCGAGAAATATCCCGGGGCTTTTTCATTCTCAGAGGCAGTGCTAAAAATTCCATCAATAAACGGTTTATTGATCAACTGGGCCCGATGGGGAACCTCCCGAGGAGGTTCTGAGTGTTCAGCTGGGCCGGGCTCACACCCCTGGAGTGCAGGTTCAGTGTCCCCCAGCCTCTGGAAGCAGGACTGAGTGCCTGCACAAGGAAATCAGGCCACTGGCATGGGAAGTGGGCTGGAGAGGAGGAGGAACCCCCCTTTTCTTTCCCTGAATAGCTGCTGGCCCCGAGGACTGGCTGCTTGTGACTGATTCTGTCCCACCCACGTGCAGGGGGAAGCTGGGAGGAGGATTCCCAAACAAATGAAGTGAAACTGGCACCTCTCGAGCATCGTGATTGCCCTGGGGGCGGAACTGGGGCAGGAAAGTGCAGCAGAAATGGCCTCGGAGGTCCCTGAGCTCTGCTCCTCTGCTTACCTGGGAGTCCTGTGTCCCCTGCGCTGCAGGCAGGGAGGGATGCCACAGGGAAAGGGGGATATTCCGGTCCCGAGGAGCCTCTGGAACAGGCAGCAACTCCTGGGGGAAGGCAGGAGTGCGTGCGGGTGCGTTCTGGGGGGTGAAGTGCAAGGCATGAGGGATCTGGAGGACAACTCAGCAAGAAGCCAGCCCTGGGAGCAAGGCAGACATCAAACACCCCACACAGGCCCCACAGGCAGGACAGGAGTTGCTGTAACTCTTCAGCTCGCTTTTATTTAAGTTCTGTGATCAGTCTTTTCCATCCGCAAGAGCTCTGGTGTCAGTGCCACCGACACGTGGAACAGAAACCGTGACATTTCACTCTGGTGACAGGAACAGCTTCATCTTAGAGGTCTTTCCATCCCGAACGACTCCCTACCCTACAACACCAGCTCCTCCCATGCGCTGCCAGCCCACTGGATCCCACTCCACCAGTTTCCAGTTGGACTGGTTCGGCAATCCACGCCCAGAATTGCTGGATGGCTCAGCCTCCAGAGCGGGGACCTTTCCAAGGCCATTGGCACCGTGTCAGCAGGAGAACACCTCCCCTGGGCCCTGACTGCAGCACCTGCAGCTCCCCCCGGGCACGGGGCAGCCTTGTGGAGCCAAGTGAGGATCGAGCCTGTGGCTGCAGGTGCAGGGAAGTGTGGAAGGAGCCATCGGGCGACCGTAGGGAAAGGGAGCGAGGAACGGGAGCCCCGAATCAGAGCCATTTCCAAGCACAGATTTGTAAAACCAAAACAGTGGACTCGCTATTTCTTACTTCAGGGTTTTCCTGCAGGGTTTTCCCCCCTTTTCCTAGGGTGCAAAGGAGTTTGGTGGCGTGTGGCCAGTCCCTCTTGCCATTTTTTTGAGGTCAGCCCAGCTCTTCAGGAGAAGCAAAGAGAACCAAGACATTCCTAGACTAAATCCATGTGCTGGCATAAGTCAAACTACTGCTTTGAACCGAGGCCTCTCCTGCCTTTTACCTTTTTAAGGAGGATTGAAATCCTTTTGCTTTGCTGCAAGCCCAGTAAAACCCTTTGTGGCAGACTTCTGTGGGCAGCTCAGATTCAAAGCCGCACAAGGCAAGCAGAGTTTCTCTGTAATGCTGCAGTTTGTATCCCTGCCTTCCCCTTCCTCATCAAAGGACCTTCCTCCCAGACACGGGCAGCAGAGAAAACCACCTGCAACGTGTTCTCTGCCTCCTCTGGCAAGCGACCATTTTGTCTGGCTTCTTTCCTCTTGTATCTGAAGACCTGAACATATCCCACTTCTCATTTAAATTCCTGGATCTCTCTGAAACGGCGTCGGGTGAAGGCTCCAAATCAAACCGCAGTACAGGCAGCACTCCGCTGTTCCAGGCATGCAGGTAGGGAAGATTGGAATGGATTTTTGCTTGCTTTTTCCTCATGGTCAGTGGTGCTGGGTTGATTCCAGGACATCGGAGAGCCGTGGGTTTTCCAGCACCTCCTCACCTTTCCAAAGAGAGGGAGCAAAGGCAGATTTGGCAGACTTCAGCGTGGGGTGAGCGTGGTGGCTGCGCCTTCAGTTCAGAGCACGCCCGGTTTCCAGCTCTGTGGTAACCAGAAAGCACCCAAAGTGTGTTGGGGAGGAAACCAGAGGGGAAAAAATGCATTATCTGAATGGAGACATGGAGCACCGGAGTCCTTTGGTGCGAGGGAACGACCAGCTGAATCCTCCAGAGAGTGGCAGAGGAAATGCAAATCCAAATGGTTCCAGGAAGGTTTGCATCGGTCAGGACCGACAGGATGGGATTCAAAAGTCATGTGGAGTGCTCTAAGGCCGTGTCCTGATGATACTCCCCTGATCCTTTGAGAACGAGAGCGCTCCGTGCTCCGGCACGCGGCAAAGCTGCCGCTGCCCCTTTCGGCTTGGCCAAAAAATGCCCCAAAAATGCCCTTTCATCCCCTCCTCAGCCAGCCGAGCACCCCCAGGTCACTCAGCCAATGCACCCACCTGTCATTTAGTGGGCTGCCACCTCCCATCGGGAGAACACCTCTCCAGGTGCAGCAGTTCCCCCCACGAACCTCGTCCTTGTGGCCAGCCACCGTCCTGTCTCGAGCGCAAAGTGGCAGCGTGCACTGGGGAAGGGCCGGGAAGGGCTGGGAAGGGCTGGGAAGGGCTGGGGGTGCTTTTTGCCATTCAGGGGCCCGGGGGGGATCCATGCACGTGGTGTCGTCCCCCCACAGGGCTGTGCTGCCCAACTAACCCGAGTATAAAGTCCTCTCCCTCGTCCAGATGTGTTTGTCAGCCTGCAGGGAATCCACGAGGTAGAGCGACACAGATGTGCCGCTGTGGGGAGGAGGAGGAGGAGGAGGAGGAGGGACAGGCAGGGTGAGGCTGGAGGCGATGGGGACACAGCAAGGGCAGAGAACAACCAGAGCTGCTGAGATGCAGCTCGACAGAGATAAACGGGTGCCTCAGTCCGGGTGGCACGGCAGGAGCTGGGCTGGGACACCGGTGTGGTCACCCCTCCTCTGACAGGGGCTGTCCCCCGCTGGGAGGTTCATTTCTCACGTGCACGAGCAGCACTGCCAGGTTTTGGTGCCTGGGCAGCAGGATAACGGGGTGGTGCCCACCTCTCCCTCCCACGGGCCCTTCGCTCCAGCATCCTCACGTTTCCCAGAGGGATTTGAATGGCTGCAGAATGCCAAGCTCCCGACCTGAGCCAAAGGAAAGGAAATGCCCTCCGGCCACAAAGCTTTGTCCCCTTGTTCAGAACCATCTCAGCCGTCACCTCTTCCATGCCATGGGTGGAACAGATGGAAGTCATCCCTGAAACCAAGCTCTTAGGCAGGATGTTCATTCCTCGTCCTCCTCTTCCTCTTCTTTGCTTTTATATACATTGAAGTGGATAGCGATATTTATTTTTTGTTTTCCTCTAATACAAGTGAACACAAATGTGACGTGGAGATAAATTCCCTTCTCTAAAACACTTTGTGGTCACAGGAATGTACACGTTTGGATTTACACACCCACACACATTCCAATATCAAAAAAAGGTGTAGTCCCAAAACTAAGATGCTTTTATAAAAGTTAAAAGGCCAGATTCCTCTATTGGCTTTTATCCTTCATTAAGAGCAAGGAGATTACCTGAAATCCTGATTTGTTCTTCATATTCTGCCTGAGTTAATTTTAAAATTCCAATCAACAGATGCAAGGAAGAGAGGGGGGAAAAGCTCGTGGGGGGCCACGTTAGGCTTTGAAAGGAAAATTAGAGAGAATGTTTTCCTTTATAATTATTTTCTCCTTTGGGTTTCAGGTTATCAGACCTGTTATTTAAAGGATGCTTTCTCCGAGTATGTTGACTCCAAAATATTGTCCCCTTTAAAAGAGTCAACCCAAGAGACTGGGAGTGGGAGCAGGAAGGGAAAAGGACAGAAACAAACCGCCTAAACCAAGTCCTGATCTCTATTTTTGGGTCGGTTTTGAGCATCTTTCGTTATAAGCATCTTATGATTTGGTTCAGCAATCTTGGCTGTTTAGCTCTTCACAAGGGGGATTTTCGATCCCCACTTCCGAGGGGGGAAAAGGAGCAGGGGAAAATCAAAAGAAATAAAAAGCCACAGCCTCAGATTGGAGCGCTGGCTGTGCTGTGAAACCTCACACAAGCTGCAGCGAGGGCTGTGAAGAATCCACACTCGGCCACGCTCCGGTGCAAGGAGCGCAGGGACGGACACGGGGGGAAAAAACCTATGGACACTGGAGCGGGTTGGGCACGTCCCATCCACCACAGGGCAGCTGTCACCCACAGACACATGCACACACAGAGCCAGGAGGAGAAAAGAAAGGTGCAGGTACTGGAGGAGACGTTGGGAGAAGGCAGAGTGTTCCCTTGAGCGTTAGCAAGCCAGGCAGACACTTTGAACGAACCATGGCAGTTGCACCCGGATTTAAAATCAATCAATCAATCAAATGAGCAATGGCAAGGGGAGGGGGGGGGCTGAAAGGCCTTGGTTGTCGAGCGACAGGAGAGGTGAAAACCATGAGTTTCTTCCTTTTTNTTTTTTTTTTTGCCGTGTTGCCACTTTAAACATACTGTTCCTTAGGACAGATGTAAGGAGCCCGGGAGCCGGGAGGTGGGCAGCAGAAGGAGATGTCGGAATGGTGAGGATAAAGATCTTGTGGGAGGTCTGACAAGGGGGCATAGACATGAGGGATCTTCTCCAGATATCGATCTTCATGTGAGTAACAGCGGGTCAGGTAATCACTCGCATTCGATATCTCTGAGTGACACTTTCCAAAGTTCTGCAAGTAGAGACAAAAGTCAACGGGTGAAAAACTCCGGGATCACCGGCCAGCAAACACACACACACAGCTCTTCAGCTCCTTGCTGAGACACACAGAGAGCAAGCAGGATGGAATATTAAACAGTTTACTAAGCTCGCTGCTTCGGGGAAAATGGAAACCCAGGTGATAAATCCTCACGCTGCAAAGTTTTTGTCTCACTCCCTGAAATATCCGGCTCGTTGATGAATATGCATGGCTGGGGCACGGGTTTGTCCCTTGTCTGTAAATACTCTGCTCTCTGGACAAAACAAGCAGCCAGCCAAGGCAGGGCAGTGTATTTTCACGCTTTCTAACTCTTTCCACACCTGAGCTTTGGAAAAGCACTGCTTGAAGGCATCATTAATCTAAGCCGGGCCCGTGCTCTTCCATTTAAAGGGCACATGTGTCCTACCGGGGACTTGGGATGCAAAATAAGGTTACTGTGCCTGATGTTTACGTGGGAGACGGGAGCGCTCGGCTTTACCTGTGCCAACAGCTCCCCGGGAAGCCTCGGGGTGGATTTTGTGAGTCAAATCAGCTACAGAGAACATAAAACCACTTTCAAACCCGAGGCTGCTCGGTCGGTGCCGTGGTTTCGCTGGGGTGTGTGTGGATGCTTTGCTCTCCTGGGGTTTGAGGGAGCATCTCTCCCACAGCCCAGGGCTGCGGCTCCCCAGAGGGTGGCAGCAGATGGGAAGGATTCCTCCCTGCTCCCAGACCCTTTCCTGCTTTGGAAACCCTGCAGGATGACCCAAGCAGGAGGGACATTTAGCGAGGATGTTTTTTTAAAGCCAACCTGCTCTTCAGGGGTGCTCACCGGGAGATAATTTCTTCTCCAAGAGGGAGCAAACAGCGCTGGAGAACACTTTGATGCCTGTGGTTTGAGCGGGGGCTGTTTGAAGCAAGCAATTTGCCCTTGAGTCCTTCCTTGTTCCCTTTCAAAATCCCAGGAAGAGTCAGTTTAGTGGAAAGGACAAGGGTCTGACCCTCAGGGGAAAACGCCTGAAGGAACAGAACGACCCACTCGGCTCATCTGCTGCCAGCTCCTGGATGAATATTTCACCAGGACGCTTGGAAAAAAAAAAAAATCCTATAGAAAACAAGGTGTTGAGAATAATTTATTGATGGCTCAGACTGCTGGGAGAGGCACAAAGGCAATTTTGGGAACAGCCTGGCTGAGCCCGGTGAGGGAAAGTTTGCCTGAGCCCCAGGAGAACGGCAGCAAGGCCGAGGTCAACTTCATTTTCATTTCCCTTCCACTGGCAAAAGTGTTCATCCTCCAGACTGGGCTTTTAAAAGCCAGCAGTGGAGTTGCTGTGCTGGTATCCTAAATTTGGGAGGGCCATTCCCACAGCTTTGGCCACTTTAGCCTTTTAATTGCCAAGTGAAAATGTGGGCAAGCGCAGCATCAGAGCTCTTTAACTGCAGGAAGCCAAGCCAGGGGCCATGAAAAAGCCCCACTGACTCTACCTTAACCTTAAATAAATGTTTGCTGTTCTCCTGATGGCCCCAGCTGATAAAAAGAGATAAAAAAGGGCTCACAGATAGGGAGAATGGGGTGTGCAAAGTCCTCTCCCTGTGCAGTCTCCTCTCGAGAACTGTCACACTCAACAGAACCCTTTTCCACACCAGCAAGGGGGGAAAATCTGTGTTTAGCCACGCTCTCCTCCTGCTTTATAGAGATCATTAATTTTCTGGGCTAAGCTAACCTGAAAGGGAAGTTGTCTTAATTACAGAAATTTAGTGAGACAAAGCAGGCGAAGGGGTGTCCTGTGACTCGTTATCGATGGACGGGGAGGGGAGGTTCGTGTGCCTTTTGAGCGTGCCAGAGAAAAGCAGAGGGTTCACCAGTGCTGTGTGCAGGTCCCATGGACAGGAAGGTCTCCTGGGTGAGAGATCCTCGGTTACCACGAGTGGGAGTTGAGCTGAGGGGCTGTCAGACACTCTTTTATGGGCTGGATGTGACAATACACCGGGCCAGGGGAGCGTTTTTCTCCCTGCTTATCTCCCAGTTCATGTGGCCACGAGCAGCATTGCCAAAGACACCGAGTGGGGTTTTGTCAGCACTTCTGTTTGCAAGGGGGAATGAGAACAAATCCTTCTTTTCTCGCTGGCCCCTGTTTTATGCTCACTCCTCGCAGGTGGGGTTGGTGCCTTAGGTTTTAACTTTTCTATGTCTCAAACCCTGCCCTGCCTGGTGTGTGACTCTGCAGTTCCTTGTGCCCTGGGAGCTGCTGTTCTCTCCTGCTGCTCACACACAACAAACCTCTGCAGGTTCCCACTCCAAGGACACCGGGCCCCAAATGTGTCAACTCAAAGCCTCTCAAGGGGGGCAAACTCGGGGTAATTCCATCATGAACTGAGGTGATCATTGGAGAATGAACCCTGAGATGCAAATGAACCAAACTTATCAAAGTGGGAAGAACCCGTGAGCCAGGGTCCATCTGGGGTGGAGCCTCT
The DNA here is from genome assembly GCA_013398855.1 of Mohoua ochrocephala. NCBI lineage: Eukaryota > Metazoa > Chordata > Aves > Passeriformes > Acanthizidae > Mohoua > Mohoua ochrocephala. Next base: position 202,992 of record VZTA01028280.1, on the reverse strand, counting down.
GGACTGCCCAGGGTGAGCCTTTGAAGGCCCTTCAAATAAATCCCTCCTTGTATTCTCTTCATTCTTGTCTGGTCTCTGCGTTTTAGGTGGCCACTCAAGGCACCAGGGTCAGGGCAGGGCAGCTGGAGAATGTCAGGGCCAAAGGAAGGGAATTCCCTGTCTCTTTTTACTTTTCCTCAGCACCTGAACCAGGAGTTGCTCTGCTCCTGCTTTGTTCCCTGAACTCATTTCCAAGTGGCAAACGGAAGGAGAACAAAACCAGCCTGGTGTTTTTTAACATATTTAGCAGCCGGTGGCCTTTGACTTCCTTCCCCAGTCCCACTGTGACTTTTCCCCAATCTAATTTATCTTTAACGAAGTTTGAAATTAAATTAGGGATAATGAACTAATTAAATTGAACTGGCACACGATTCTACCACCTTCCCCCACCTGACTTCTCCCAGTTGCCTTTGTCTCCAGCATGACTCCACGCGATTCTTCATTATCTGGGTTACATCCTCCCCTCTCCGTTTTATTTCCAAGAGCTTGATTAAAGGGGATGTCAGCAATCTATCCATTTCAGACAGCCTGGCAGATTACCTTTAAACAGGCTTTATTTGATTGAATTAGGGAGCTTTCATTTCTGCCATGACTTACTCTCAACCCTTGTCCATCCCTCCACACCCGATTCCATCTTTTCTTCTGTTTGCAGAACATCTCTTTGGGTAACGGGAGGTGTGCAGCAGCTGACCGTGTCCTGTACTTTTAATCATCTCGGAATAATGAGTTCTCACTGGTCTGAAAGTGAAAAACTCCTTCTCGGTGACCTGAGGGCTTCTCTGCTGTGGTTTTTGGGAAACCTGAAGATTTTACGGGTGACGGTTGGATGGGGAATGGTTTTTTTCTCTACTTGGCCAAGCTCAAGGCGAACACATTTTTGCGCTCATGGAATGTGTTCACTTGTGTTTTCCTGGCTGGGAGAAGCCCCTGCTGCCCAAAACTCCTGAAATTTTGGGCTGCTGCTACCCTGACCTTCCTCATCTGTTGGTTTTTTTTTTTTGGCTGCGGCAGAGGCTGACGGCCGGGAAGAAGCAGCTCTGTTGAGTGGCAGCATCACCAAGCTGCTGTCCCACTGTGGGGCAGCCAGTGCCGAGGCTGAAGGTGCTGGGGGACAGAAAACACACCAGGAACCAAAAAAAAGCAGCATTTCCTCATGGTGGTGGGAGCCCCACATCCTCTCCTCTCCTGGGTCTGAACTCCCTGCTCGGGGCATTCAAGCCCTTTTCCACTTCCAAGTATGGCCATGATTTTAGGTATCCCCTGGGCACGTTCCTGCTCTGTTTGATGCTTTTATCTGGGAGGGAGTCCTTGGATAATCCCTGTCCTGAGTGAAGAACAAACATTGATGTGTCAGGGATGAGCAGGAGCCAGTGGTCCTGAGCTTGGACTTCTGTGAGGACGAAACTGAGGGCGAGTGGGCCAGAGGGACTCGCCCCTGGCTTCGGGAAACGAAAAGATGGAGCTGAAATTCCCAAAATACAGAGCAAGGACCTATGAAGAGGGGTGCATTCAGCCACATGCAAGTATTGATTATGCAGAAGACTTGCTGAGAACGTTGCATTCCTTCTCACAGCATGCTTTCCTCTTCCCCTGCTGCTTCTGGTACGTACCTGGTCCGTGTTCCTACAGCACCTCACACCATCAATCACCCCAACCATTTCCCTCCTCGCTGTTTCTCTCCCCCAAATCCTCCTCTCCACCCTTTTGCAGTCCAGGCAGGGCTGATATCCTCATTTCAAAATGGGAAACTCGTAAGGAGCCACCTCTTTGCTTTATTTCTCCTGCAATTTGGAATTGGGAATCTGAACCCTGGTCACTGATTCGTTGTGTTCCTGATCCAAGTCTGATGGTTTCCAGCTATTCTTGCTGCAACAGGGACAAGAAATTCCCGAGCAAAACCGAGAGCCGGAGTGTGGGGAGGTGAAGGGGGAGGAAATAATTAAAAAAGCATCAAAAAAAATGAAATTGCCCTGATCTGTGGTGTGTCTTAGCAGGGAGATTACACCTTCAAAGCGCCATATGACTGGCTTTATTTTTACTTCAGAGAGACTGGGAGGATTTCCAAATTTGGATTTGGAGGATTACTGTCCTTTTGCTGACAATAAAATTCCCCACCCCGGGGAGGACGAGGCGAGACCTCCCAAGATGGATTAGGGAGCTCTTGCCTTGTTTGGAGCAGTGGGAGCAGCCCAAGAATCTGTTGGGAACAGGAGGCGAAGACACAAGGGAGAGTGGCTGGTTTCAACCACCCCTTCCTCAGGGCTGGAATTCTCACCCCAGAGAGGATGCAGGAGGCTGGAAGCGCCCGGGAGCTGCCCAGCCCTTCTGTCCAGTGACAAACAGCCCCCCACAAGCAAATGGAGAGAAGGAAAAAACCAAACCAGTCCAAAACTTACTGTCCACTCTCGCTCGTTACGTCTACGAAGACCTTGATCCTCATTCTGGGAGCAGGAGTGGGTGAGACACCGCAAGAGAGAGAGGTTACGGATCTGCTCCGGCCAGGGCTGCTGCAGACACTCACCTAGGAGGGCTTTAGCTACGGCAGGGGAACTACAGGGCCGCTTCCAGCACGGGAAAACCAGGGAGCACAGGGATAGAGGCAAACCGGAGCAGCCCCCTGCACACCCGGCACCCCCGGGGTGTGCGCTGCACCCTCACCCGCCTGCCAGCACGGAGCTCCTGATCTCGGGGAGATGCTGAACAGGGTGTCCAGGGGGGCTTGGTAAAAATTCCCTCCTGCTTATCCTCCTTTCCCTCCTTCCCAATGATCCGAGGTCCTTTATCCTCTCCAAGCCGTCCCTCTCCATCCCCGAGCTGCCGCTTCTCTTGAGCCTCCTCTGATCTGCCTGGGGTGACCAGGAGGGATTCGGGGACCTGTGAAGCAGCTCTCCATTTGCTGTCTGCCTTTTCTCCTCACCCTTCCCTTCCTTTAAACCCACAGCCCCTTCCTGCTGCTGGAAAGGCAGCAAAATAAAGGGGAAGGAGCAAGGCAGAACCTGGAGCTTCGGGAATACACAGGAGTGAGGGAGAGCTGGAGCCAAGGAGAGGGGTACCAGTGGCATTTCCTTGGCCAAAACCTCTTGGCATCATCCAGCAAAGGTGGGAGAGGAGAGATGTCTCCCTTTCAGGCACCTGGTGGCTTTAATAACTGAGAAAAAGCTGTGATTGTGGGGCAAAGGAATGAGGGAAGAGCTGAAGTCACCTCTTTCCACTAAAAAAAAGCAGCATTCAAAGGGTCACTGGAGATGGTCCAGAAAAACCAACGGAGCCCTAAATCACTCCCTGCCGCAGGACCTGAGCTTGACAAAGTTTGGTCACACTCGATGAGGAGAACAGGGCTCAGGCTGTGTCTGGTTCTGAGAAGGAGAACACCGAGGACAATAATCCCTCTCCCTCTCTCCCAAGCATCCAAACCTGCCACCTGCACCGACGCCGCGCCACGCCAGCCCTGTTGTTGTCACACGCACAGTCCCTCACTGCCTGTCTCTTCTCCACGGAGTCTTTCAGCTGCAGGAACCTTGAGGTGTTCCCATATTCTCTCACATCCTCTCCCACCTTGTTCTTTCACACATGCACATATGCTCCGTCTTCTCTAGACTTACTTCCACATGCACACAAGCTCTTCTTTTTTTAATTTCCCTTTCCATCTGCCCCTTCTCCTTCCCCTCCCCTCCTTGTCCTGGCCTGGAAAAGCCCTCTTAGCATCCTTGACTCCTGATTCCTCGCAGGTGCTGCAGAAATTCCCCGGACCAGAGCAGGAACTTCCAACCCACCTGGAGCCGGGGAGGGGCAAACCCCTGCTCTGACAGGAAGCCGTGAACCCTCTGCCCCTCTCCCACATGCCTGGCTGCAGGAAGCAAAGGGAAATGCAGCAAAAAGAGCATGCAGAGAGGCAAGGCAAAGGCAAAAGCATTGCTGGCAGCACCCCCAAACACCAGGGCAGCAGAGAGAGAGAGAAAGAGAGAGAGAGAGAGCAGGCAGGGAGGGACAGACGGGACGCAGAGGGAGCGCTCCACAGGGAGGGAGGAATCCAGGGAGAGGGGAGCGGTGACTTTGAGGGGTGCAGTGAGGAAGGCAGAGTGCCATGTGTACCTTGAGGCCAGAACTGAGGGGAAAGGGCCTAGAGTGACATGCGCTAGCGTAAGTTGGGCTGGATGGTTGCATACTCGACTAGGTCTCCGCCAGCATGGATGGAGGTCCGAGGGCTGGGTGACGCGGCCAGAGCGGACGTGTCCAGCTCTGCATACTGGACATCACAGTCCTTGTTGCCAGGGTTCTGGAGAGAAGAGAGCAGCAAGGCGGTGGGGGGACACGAGGGAGGAGTCGGGGGTGGGGGGGGAGGTGGGAGTGAGGACAGAGGGTCCGTGCAGATGGTGAGGGGTGAGACAAGACACGGGGGGTGAAGGGGAAGAAAGAAGAAAAGGGTGAGGAGGGAGGGGAGGAGGAAGAAGTCAGGTAAAATCCCAAATCAAAGCACAAGTCCCAAAGGCGCTGCTCCCCCAAATGCAGAGCTGAGCGACCCAGCCCCGGCTGGCAGCACTCCCAGCCACTGCCCCTCTCACTGGGGCCGCTCCCAGCAGTGTCTCGCTGCTCTCGTCTTCCACTGAACCCCTCCGGGATCAGCGCTGTCCTCAGCTGGGGCCGGATCAGCGAATTCAAACCTCGTCACGCGCCTGAGCTCTCTGCTTTGACCCGAGAACCTGGGGTTCATTGCAAACTCAGGTTTGGGGGCACGAGTGAAAATCATTGGTTTGAAGTTGGGATTTTGGGAAGGAGATACCCCGGAGGGAATGGCTTTAAAGCCAAAACTCCACGGGCGTGGCCACGGGGGAACGACACTGCTCGGCCACCAGGGCTGTTTTGCCCCGGTGTGGGGACTGTGGGGTTCTGAAGGGCCTCGTTTAACACCAGGCTTGGCCGCACAGCTTGGCACCGCAGATTAACTCTGCAGCGCGGTTCTGTCACCGTAACGCGGTCTAAGAGATGCTGAAAGCATCCTCCTTTGGCATGGAAATATTTATGGGTATTCCTTCCCTAAGCAGGCTTATCAGCAAGAACTGCATGAATGGAATATTATCCAATTTGTCTGATCATTCCTACCCAAGCATCTTTCATGCAAATAACAATGGGAGAAGCCTGGAAGGCAGGATGGCCCAGAGAGCTCGTGGCTCAGTGGGGAATGCGGATCACCAGGAGGAGCCTTGGTGCCAAGCAGCCACGGTGTGAGGGGGGGGATCCTGGCTTCTCGCCCCGTGGAGTTTCTTTAATCCTCACTTTTGGGGCTGGTGTCGGTGCCAGCATTAGCCAGGCATCTGCTGAGCCTCTCTGAGAGGAGAGAGTTGTCTCTTCCAAACAAAAGCAGCTTCCCAGCCTCTCTCTCCCCTTTCCAAAATGGCTGCACCGCATGGCAATGATGCAAAAGGTGCCGAATTTGAAAGTGTTTCTCTCCTCTTTGTTTGGAAGTGTCCTCAGCCACCTACCAGCTGCGGCTGAGCCGTTTTTAGAAGTTTATAGCCCTGTGATGAGCTGGTTGAGTGCCTGTTGCTGGAAGGGGTTCTTCAGTCAGTGATTATCTGTGCCTGCTGCTCTGGCCTGTGCCAGGGCTTGGCTCCCTGATCCTGCCCCTCAGCCACGGGGATGAGGGGAATGATGGGGAACGGGGCTGCAGCAGCGTTTCCAGTGCTCAGCAAAGCTGGAGGCTGGAGGAGCAGAGGGCTGGAGGTCACCTCTGTCCTGCCCTTGGTGGCCAGATGGCAGCGGCGAGTTGTTGGCACGAAAGCTGCGCGTCCTGTGGAGCCTCTGCTTCGTGTCTGGACCCAGAGCCTGGGCATTTAGGAAAATTAGCAACGCCAACTCCAGTCTCAGACCTAAACCTAGGCCCTGCAGAGCTCTTTCCCCCCGAATTTCGTGTCTCAGTACCTCCCCTGCTCCTGGAGAAAGGCAGACTAAGCCTCACCTCCTCCCTCCTCTCCTGTCTCCTTCGCCTCGCTCCTCTCCCGCATTCTCCCCACGGGAGGTGTTTTCTCCATGGGTTTCCCTCCCTTTCTCCCACTCTTGGGCTCTCTCCTGCTCCTTGCTGCCTGTTTGGAGCAGAATTTATTACAATATCAATAACGTGCCTTGTATACAAGGCCCGGCACTGCCTCACGCAAGCGCTCGGTGTAAATCATCACCATCGGCACCCCGGTAATTGCCCTGCAAACCCAGAGGAATTATTTTGCTGTCTGCAGCAATGAAACTTCCCCTTCTACCTGTGCAAATGGGCCCTGCTGACACGGACACTAATCACAGCTCTGCTCCTGCACTCACTCGTGCCTCCACCTCTCTCTCTGGCTCCTGCTGCCTCTCGCGCACGCTCGGAGCATCCGCCCGACTCGAAAGCGCTGGCAGAGCACACCTGCCCGCGCCCACACACCTCCGACACGCTCTCCATCCCCTTCCTGCTTTGATGTCCTCGCTCTTACCCCAAATTGCTCGGAGAAATCACTGCAGGCGGGCCCCCCCTCCCACCCCTACACCCACTCCCGCAGCCTCGAGTGTCCACGCCACCGTCCTTGGGCGTTTCAGGGCTCTCAGCCCCGTGTTGGTTTTCCCACAGCCTGCAACACCTAAAAATACATATTCATTTGTGGTTCTGCTCCCTGCTGCAGGTATCCTGACCCTGCTGACGTGCCCCAGCCTCTCCCCTTGTCCTGGTCCCCTGCCAGCACACGTCCACACACACGTCCCTGCACACCCTCTCTGGAGGTTCCTCCTCCACCTGCCTCTTTTATTCTCTCCTGGCACCTCTCCCATTCCCCCCTCCCTCACTCTTTGCCATCTCTAATCACTCCCTGACTCCCTTTCTAGCGCTGTGAAATCGTCAACCCCAGGCAGTGGCTTTCATGCTGCCTCGTGATAAATCTGGTTTATCCCAAATTACGAGGTTTTGCACAATTCATTTAAAGCTGAATGCACCCGCCCCATTTTCCTGCAGAATCCGCTCCCTTCCGCTCTCATCTTCTTCACTCCCGTCCCAAGCCAAATCTCCAGATGAAGCACAGGCAGAACAAGAATATCCAGCCTTTCTGCTGTGCCTTTCTCTCCCAAGGATCCCAGAACCGCGGATACCCCGGAGCAGCCGCCTGCGTCTGCGTTTTGAGCACGGTGGGAGCAGGGCTGTGCCACAGTGAGCCTGGCAGAGACCAGGGATGTACTTCCCTCCTCATCCTCCAGCCGACCCAGCCCTCGGGTGAAGGATTGGGCAGCTCTTGCTCCATGCCACGGTGCTGGTTTGGTAACCACCACCATCCCTGCTGCTGTTTCCTGGAGGTTCCCACTCCCCGGAATCCCACTGCGACATGAAGAGGAGGCTTCTGCAGTGCTTTAAGGGTGAAAAAAAGCGATGCAGGTAGCTTTTTTCCCTGCAGGGAGGAAGGCAAAGCTTGCTCCTTTGCAAAGCGTGGCCGGACAACACAACCCACCCCTGGGCTGGCTGTGGCAGCACGTCCTGCCCGTGTGATCTGGGAAGAACCCAGCCAAACCAGCGCTCCTTGGCAGCCAAGGACACCCTTCTCTCCCTTGCCAGTCCCAAACTCGAACAGCCAGCTGCCTGCCCAAGGGATGCAGCGATTTAGCAAGGAATGGGAGCAAGCTCGGTCCTGCTGCCGGGGCAGAGAGCCAGAGCACAGCGCAGGTACGTGATGGGTGAGCCCGACGCGCTCCCGGGGGCTGCCAGCCAAGCTGACCGGGCACGGGGCTCATCCACAGCTGTGCCGGGCCCGTGCCAAGAGCTGTGGCAGCAGTTGGAGCGCCCCAGACACCACGTCTTTGCTGCAGAGCCAGTTCTCCGTGGGCCAAATGAAACGAGAGCTCCGCAGTCCGTCACCTCCTGGCTGAATCCACGGGCGAGGAGCAGCCGGTGCCAGGCGTGGGACATGGAAATGCATCTCCTCCGACCGGGGATTGAGAGCAGCAAACTCTGTTCCCATGGTTACGGAGCAGCAACCCATCAGGCCCCATCTCACATCACTAACTCTGCCACTTAATTAACTGACTGCTCGTTATTTCCCAAAATGAGCTCCTCCATCCTCCTGCTTGCCTGAAATTCAGCGTTCAGATGCTTTTCAAGCAGTTGTCTCGCTCCAGCATCCTGTGTTTCATTTAAAACTCAGCAAGGATTAGAAAGAGCCGGGGACCAGCCCCAGGACTGAGGGAGGGCTCCAAGGGGTTGTTTTCCTTTAGGGATGAAGGAAATAGGATCACATCCACCCGCCTCGGCACAGAACTGCGGCTTCTGATTTCCAACGCCCTCAGCATCTGCCTCGCCGCAGACTTGTGCCAGCTAAAGGTCACTGGGCCCTGTCCTTCCATTATCTGCACGGGAACACACATGGCAGGGGCACACCGGGATGAACTGGGCTGTAATTAGTGGTGTTCATAAAAAAGGACTCCCGTCTGGGCTGATATTTATACACCTTTCTCCAGCCAGGGAGCTCACGGCGCCGGAGCACCAGGCTGGGTGTGCAGTGCTCTGAACTCCTCGTGAGGAGGAATTTGGGAGAGACCTGAAGGATTTTCATTGGGATATCTTGTCTCCTGTGGATAAAAAGACAGAGCATCCCCATGCCACGGGGTGAGGGAGGGAAAGGATGCTGTCCAAGGCCTGGGAGGACGATGGTTTTCTGTTTTCTCATCAAAAAACCACTCAAATCTTACCTGTTTTCTGTTCCCTACGCCTTTGCATCTCACATTTCCTCACTCCTTGCAAACCAGCCTTTCCCATGTGACTGCCAGCATCTCCTCCTGACCCTTAATCCCTCCCTGCTGCTGCTGCCTCACATTAACATCTCCCCATCTGAGGCTGAAGAAATCCACACACCAGAAAAAAAAAAGAAAAAAAAGAAAAAAAAAAAGGGTTTAAAGAACTGAACTTGTTGTTGTCAAGTGAGAGTCAAACGCTGGCACGCTCTGCCCTGCAGATAATTGCTTTGTGAAGCTCTCACTGCTGCTTCCCGCAGCTGCAAACTCTACCAGGGGCTCCTTGCGGGAGGTGGGGAGTGGCCAGGGTGGGGTAGGTGGCTCGCAGGTAGAGGATTTGGGGGGGGCAGGGCGTTTCACTGAGGGATTTGGGGTGGGCAGGGCGTTTCACTGAGGGATGACCCCTAAAGGCGCAGCTCGGGGACCTGGGGACAGCTGAATCGGGGTGGGCTGAGATCAGAGCGTGGAGGCTGCTCTCCTCCAGGACAGGATAATCCTGGGCTGTGCATGGTGGGGATCTTTCTCTTTCAGGGTGAGAGGTCCTGTGAGCCAGGTGAGGCTGGGGTGAGGTGCCAGCAGCAGCGCTGTCACCCTTGGTCCTTACCAGTTTGTCACTGTAGGGCGAGGGCTCGGGGGCTGCCATGTCGTAGTAGGGAGTCTGCAGAGGGAACTTCTGGATCTCCTCCTCGTGTTTCATGTTGTCCAAGTGAACGACCTGGAGCAGAGGGGAGAGAAGAGGGATGAGAAGAGCAAGGGTTGTCCTCTGGCACAGCTTGGGGCAGCCTCTGCTCCAGGTGACACCGCAGCCAAACACCAACTCCTTCGGAATTCAAGAGCCACAAAAGGGGCGGAGCAGAATCCCAATTACAGCTTCCAGTTAGTGCCAGGCTCTGGGAGTTCTGGGGGGACAAGTCACAGAGTCATGGAATCATGGAATCATACAACAGTTTGTGTTGGAAGGGACCTTAAAGATAATTCAGTTCCACCCTCCCACTGGACCAAGTTGCTCAGAGCCCCGTCCAACCTGGCCTTGAGAAATCCTTCCTTCCTGCCCCTCACACTCAAGCCAGGGGCTTCTTTGCTCCTGCAACCCCCATTTCCCAAAATCCAGGCACTGTGGACACTGCTTGGAATCAGTTTTCCGTGCCGGAGGCAGGAATTTGCAGGTTTTTACCTGGATGTCTTCTGGAGTCAGGTGGCTTTTCATGTCCTGTTTCCTCTTTGGTGGAGGGGCAGGTTTGTGGGATGGAGGCAGGTCAATCCTGCAGGGAAAGAAGAGGCTGCTGAGCAGAGAGCAGGAGGAAAGCTGCTGCTGCTGCTTTGATGTGCCCAAGGGTCTGATCGTGTTTGTCACCAAAGTGCCAATACAATCCCATGGATTATCCTCAGGGAGTCCCCCATGCCCTTTGTCTCACCCCAGTGGGAATTGTTCATGGAAATAAACTCCCTCCCAGCATCCTGCCCCTATTCCTGTCCCCCCAGGTGGGACTGCAGCTCCCGAGGGCGCAGCTGGGATCCCTGCTTGGGAACGGCTCCACATCATCCCACGGGAGGTGCTTTGTGCTGTGGCTGGGAGGTGCTGGGGAGTGATAACGGGGCAATGCCAGCCCCAGTCTGGGGGTTTATCTGGGATGGGAGCCCTGCCACGGGCTCCCCAGGAGGAATCTGAACGCTCCTCGTGGGCATACTCTGCCAGGCAGGGACATTTATCCCTGACCCTCGCCAAGGATCAGCTTTTACCCCAGAGCACAGGGATTGGCAGCCACGATAATCCCAGCCTAGAGACTGTCTCTGCACATTCTGTTCACATGCACAGATGTGTCTAATCCTTTTACAAAACTTATTAAAACTCTGATCCACTAATTAGCTGGCTCCCCCNCCCCCCCCCTCCTCTCCTTGCAGACTCCACCAGATCTGGTGGAGATGGGCGCCTTCCCTTGGATTCCAGCGTGGGACCGGAATGTGCCGGTGGCAGGGAGGGCAGAACAGGTCCCCGGGGCTCTGTAGAACATTGACTTCCTGGCTCTACAGAAAAGAAATGCTATTACCTTCGGGAATGGCCTCCACAATAGAGGCAGCACCTCTGCGGAGCGGGGCACGGCTGTGTTTCTATTCTCAGCTAAAGTGGCTCTTCCCCGAGCCTGGTGGAGGGCCATTGTGGGAAGTGGATTGTCAGAATGCATCTCAATCACAGGCCCGCTGCCGTTGATGCAATTTCACCTTGTGGTGCAGGTTTTTTTTTTGTTTGTTTGTTTGTTTGTGGGCCTTTCTGCCTCTCCTGCCGCTTCCCCCGCTCCTCTCGCCTGCCTCTCCCGCTATCCTCCAGTGCCCTCTCTCAAATGGGATTAAATGGAGCACAAAATGTGCCCAAGGTGTAACAACAATGAGGTGGGGGGGGTGGGGAACATAAAAGCAACCTCTGGGCGCTGGGCTTTCCGTGCCTCCCCTGAGAGGTGGGAAGGGAGGGAGGGGGTGAGGAGCTGGCGACGAGATGGAGCCGTTCAGCAGAGCCCAGGGTAAACGCTCCCGGAGACGTTCCTGCTGCATAAAGTGACCTCCACACCACTCAGCTCCCTGCCTGGCATCTCTGCTGCCCTGCGCTGGGCAGAGCAAAGCGAGTCCTGCCCATGAGGAGCCCCTGCGGTGGCCTCTGTCCCTGCCATGGCCTGAGTTTGTGTCACCCACGGGCCCCAAACTGCGATGCCGGTGGATGTGAACCCTTTCCTGACTCTTTGGGGTGCATTCAGAGCTGCTCAGGGTCTATCAGAGACCCCTCTCTGATGTCAGGATGTGATTTAGTCTCATTCAGGGGCCCGAAGCCATTGAGAAGGGAAGAACAGGATCCTCTTCGCCCATGGAGGTGACAGCGGCACCGAGCCTCTGCCCCAAGGACGTGCCACAGCAAACCCAGCACCTGGGGGGCATCCCTGTGCTCCAGCTTCCACTTCGGGCTTGTGCTACGAGCTCAGAAACAGGAGAGAGCAGGATGGGAAGCACCGGGAAGCGCCGAGGAAGGGAAGTGGCTCAGAGCAATGAGACAGAAACAGCAGGAAAACATTTTGCTGCCAAGTTCTCCTGTTGGGCAGGCAGAGGAAGGGCCAGAGGTGCTGTCCCCCATCCCCAGGGTGGGGGGACACCTCTGCACGCTCGGTGGGTGGTGATTCTGCTACTCACAGGTCGTTGTCAGTCTCGGAGCGGTTCTTCTGCTGCCGCCTGTAGACGATGATGACGGTGACGGCCACGCCGATGATGAAGACGGCGGCGATGACGCCTCCCACGATCCCGATGATGCCTCCGGGGGCACTCTGAGGTAGTGGCTTGTCTGCAACACACAGGGAAGCACAGGGGAGAGGGTTAGAGCGCCAGGAAATCCAGCTGGCACCGCTGGGGATTCCAGGAGCAGAGGCGAGGGTGAATTCCGAAGCTTTTCCAAGCGTCCCTGTCCAGCAGCTCCACAGAGGGAGCCAGATCCTGTTGAAACGCAGAGCTCAGAGCTCAAGAGGAACAGAAATTGTGGCTACAATTGCATCTCCAAGAGTTAAACACTTCCTCACTCCGCTCTGCAGTTTCATCTTCGGGTGTTTATTCCTGGATCCGCTTTTCTGCCTTTGTTCAGGCCTCAAAGGAAGAAGGGTTTAGGGAATAAAGGGGCTTCCAAGCATTCATGTGGACCTGCTGCTCGATACTGTTGAAGCATTTTGAAAGCCTTCTGCTGGGCTTTGTCACAGCATCCTCCCTGAATTCCTGGTGCTGCTGGAATGTTCTTAAAATGAGCTAAGGAGCGATGCTCGATTTATGGAGGTGGAGCAGAGGTGCGTGCACCCTAAATCGTTCCAAAAAAAAAAAAAAAAAATGTCTTGAGGGGAGGATTTAAGGGCAGGAGGGGGATAGACCCAATCTTGCACTTCATCCCCTGCTCTGTGGCCTGGGCCAGCTCCTCGGTGACAAACACGGGCCTCATCCAAAGGAAACCCATCCCGTGGGCCCGATGGGAAAGCGCTTTGAAACCTGCGATAAAAGGATTTCATTTGCTCTACCTTCCAACCTAATTAAACTTGAAAACTGGCTAATTGGTACTTTGTACTTACAACTCTGGCGGTGATGAAAGGAGGAGATAATTGGGATGGAGGAAGGAGGAGGAGGAGGAGGAGGAGGAAAAGGTATCCAGGGGAGGGGAGCGAGACAGGGATGAGGGAGCAAGGGGCTTTGTAGAACTCATCTGTCACATCTAATTTTTGTGCTTTTCTTAATGCCCTGGCTACTGGCTGCTCTTGGGTACCAGATTGGGCTCATGGACCTTATTCTGCAACAATTATGGCTTTGGCTACCACAGCGAGAGCCAGCATCTCCCCTAAACTGCCCATCCCCAAGGCCTCGGAATTAGGCCCACTTTCCGTGTGCAAAGCAATAAACCAAAATGCGTGTGGCTATAAAACATCTGCACACATTCCCAAACCACACAGGACGACGAAGACAGGGCATTTCAGGGTGAAAAACCTTCCTTTTCCTCCCACTCCCCCTCCACGGATCCAGCGCTTGCTTCTCCCGAAACCCCACGTGCCAGGTACAATGGCAAAAGGGCTGTGCTGGATCGTTTCCAAGGGAGTATTCCCAGATCTCCCCTCCCAGCCAGCCTTCCCCAGCTCTCAGATTTGCTGCTGTCATCCAGGAGTGAACTGAGGTGTGCAAACATCTCCCCAGGAGCCCCGCTGCGGTCGATCCCGAATCGCACAAAGCCCTCGAGCTCCCAGCCCCACGCTGAGACATCGCTGCCGCCAGGGAGCTCGCCCTGGGAATTGCTCTGGCACCGACACCTCATCCCTTCCCCACGCCACCCTGCTTGTCTCGTGCCAAATTCCACCACCCCGGGGCATCCATCGGTCAGCACCCCGACCCCTCCACCCCGCAGCATCCATCGGTCAGCACCCCAACCCCTCCACCCC
>VZTA01028280.1:176144-189124 GCA_013398855.1 Mohoua ochrocephala | reverse complement strand
GGTCAGCACCCCAACCCCTCCACCCCATAGCATCCATCGGTCAGCACCCCAACCCCTCCACCCCGGGGCATCCATCGGTCAGCACCCCGACCCCTCCCCGCCTTCCCCTGCTCCTGAATTGAGAGCTCCGAGCCGTGTCTCTTTGGTGGCAGGGTGCTGGAGTCATCAGAACTCACAGTGGCAGCCACTTTTCTTCCTCCTCCCTCCATAAGCCACAACACCTTGTAAATAATATCCGTGCCTCCAGACAGCTCTCTCAGAGCTGACACGGCGCCATCCAAACCCCTTCTGGCCCAGTGTTCGGGGTTGTGGCTGTAAAGAATGTCCCAGTCACTTTGGCTGGGGCATTTCTGTGATGAATTGGCCCCTAATGGCTCTGGGGATGGCAGGGACCGAGCAGAGAACGAGCAGAGAACATCAGCCTCCTGCTGCCGCTGTAAATCAGGTGTGTGTGAGGGGGAAGGGGGTGGAAGGAGAGAGAGGGAAAGGAAATAAATAAATAAAATGGATCTCCAGGAAGTCAGGTGAGGCTGGGTGATAGCAGGAGGGGGCTGAGAAAAGTTAGAGAGGGGGAAATACAACAGAAGAGGGAGGGGTAAATACAGGGCAGCGGGTGAAGGCAGTGAGGGGAGCAGGAGAGCAAAGAATGAAGGAGCACGGGGAGAATTGCAGATGTTTCGGGGTGCTGCGAGAGCCCCTCCTCCTTGTCAGTCTCTCTGAATGAACACCCCGGTGTCAGAGCCCATCCCAGGGCTGGGCGGCCTCGTGGGGACAAGGACCAAACCCTGTGACAGCAAACCCTGCCCCTGCAGGTGCAGCTCTCCTTGCTGAGGACAATCTGAGCCACTCCAGAGTGTTGGTCCCGGCTTTGCAGGGGTCCAGGCAGGGAGACGTGAGAGGTGCCAGGGCTAATTGCTGGCAAGAAGAGGAGACCCCGGGAGATGAGGAACATAAATGAGAGAAGAAGGTGCTGAGAGAGCAGGAAAGTGCAGAGGATAGAAGAAAATGAGAATTAGAGAGAAACCTTTTTTATGCTTGCTCTTTCCTTTTTCTTTTTTTTTTTTCCTGTTTCCCTTTTTAACCGATTTTTTCATCTATATCCCCTGTTTATTCCCCCCTGGGGAAGAGCTGTGGTTGGTACAGTTTGGAGGGCACCAACAGGGCTCTTCTGGAGGGGAGGGTGGCTGAAAGAAGGGGCATTTCCAGTCACAGAGGAGAACACCAGGAAAGCCTCGGGAGATGCCCAGAAGTGCCAGATGAGGATTCGGTTCCACTGACAGGGCTTTTGGGCAGCCCTGGGAAGATGTTTGCAAGGCTCGTGAATCAGGATCAGAATAAATTGGCAGGACAGCTCAGGGGCCTCCAGACGGGAGTGGGAAAAGGCTTTGCCAATTAAGAATGCAAACCCCCGTGCTCTGTGTCACGCTTGAATAATTTAAAACTCTCCAAAAAAAAAGAAAAAAAAAAAAAAGAAAAAAAAAGTTTGTGTGAAGTGGTTGGCAGTGAGGCAGGTACCAGAGAACCCAGAGGGGCTCAACAAACAGCTCAGCCTTATCTGGATGTCTGAGGGCTGCTGGGAAACTCCTCGCTCCTGCTGGAAGCTGAATTAATTCACAGTATTACAATTAAGGAGAAAAGAAGGGCGTCCCACCCCCAGTCTCTTTCAGAGCTGTTTTGTTCATTACTTTGTTCTCCCACGGCTCTTCTGGAGATGGAGGCAGGCCCGGGAAAGGGAGGGAAGTGGTTATCTTTCCATGAGGCATCATTCCCAGTCACCTGACGGCGTGCGCGTGCCTCCCCGAAAGGAGCCACCAGCAGAGGAAGATCTTTTGCACCACCCAGCCCAATTAAAACATTCTGCGAGGTGCTGATACCGCCACTCGCCAGCCCCAGAGCTCAGTTCAGCCACGTTCCAACGCTGCCAGTTGCTCCCAGCTCCCAGAGAACGAGGGATGCCCGCTGGATGTGGATATGCGCCCCGGCGGGATGCGCCGGGCACGGGCACAGCACAGAGCCGATGGCACTGGCGGTGACAAACCCCGTGTCCCAACAGCCCGGGGATGGTGGCTCTGGCTGTGAGTTGCTGCCGAGAGCCAGGGCAACGTTTCCCAGCAGAGAGGCAAAGGGACGGAGCCGTGCCCACGCGGTGACCCAGGGCGGCTGCGGGGAGCAGCGGTCAGAGATCGCCGGGGCGCAGCGGGACGAGCCAGAGAGATGCTCCCCAAGGCAGCGTGCAGCCAGGCAGAGATGGAGCCACTGGAAAGCAGCCAGGGAAGGGGACGGCACAGTGGGAATGACTCACTGGCTCTCGGTGTGGAGGAATTTGTGAAAGGAGAGGAGAGATGGGCGTCTGTCACACTTTTGGAATTGAGGGCTCTTTCCTCAGAGCTGCTGGAGTGCCTGGGACATTTGCTGGGACATTTGCTGGGCCACTGGGATCATGAAGCAGTTCCCTGGCTGTTCTTGGGATCAGGTCTTGAGAGTGGGCTATGCTGCATCCCCACCAAGGGTCTGGGCCTGTCTGGGATTGGCTTTGTAAAGCTGGGCTCAGACAGCACATTCTGCGCTTACTTCATCCACAGCGACATCCTGAGCAGGTGGGGAGGAGCAGAGCTGTGGGATGGAGTCTGGGCAGGCAGGAAGGCTTCATTTGGGGGAGAGGACTGTGTGTCTCTGGTATTTTCTCTGTTCTGACTGTCTGCCATGAACTCAGCTGCCCCGAGGAGAGCCCGAGCCCCATCTCATTGCCGAGGCACTGACCTGCATCCCCCAGGTGAATCTGGAAGCTGGGCCGGTCTCAGGGCTGGTTTACAGCAGCTCTGAGTGGAGCTAACCTGCTCCAAGAGAGCTGCACACCCTTCTCCTGTCTTCGCCCCCTCCTAAATCCAACCTGATCCCTCTTTGCCTCCCAGCAAACCGCCACAACAGCGCACAACACCTCTGAGAAAGATCTGCCTTGCACCCACAACCAATTCCAAAGCAGGGCTCCCTTTCCATTTATCACCTCCCCACACCGAGCAAATCCCCATCTATTTCATGGCTGGCTGGCCAAAGCACTCAGCAAGGGGCTGCCCTGCTCACAGCCACGTTGCAAAGCCACGGCTTCGAAGGGATTGTGATCCTTCTCTTCTGTGCTGGCAGCTCGGAAGCTCCTCTAGCAGCCAGCCTGGCTGGATTTAGTGTAACCTCGGTGCTCCATCCATCTCTGCTCACAGCATTCACAGCAAAGCACCCTGTCCCCGTGCAGTGCCAGCCCAAACTAAGCCCGTCCCCAACCTGGGTTGTCACCCTGACCCGGGGGAAGGAGTCTTTGCTGGACTCTTTCTGCCCGCTGGTCCTTTGAGCGAGACAATGAGCTCAGATGATGCATATTTATAATACACCCCACCTGACACATTCCAGGGAGCCTGAGACAAGTTCACAGAGCTAAATTAAACCGAGTTGAAAAGCTTGGCAGAACAAATACTTCCCCGGTTTGGTTCTGAAGGCAGGAGCAGGATTGGCTAATTTGAGACACGCTCCAGTAGAACACACACCCCCAGGCACAAGCTGGTTCCCAGCCTTGTTGTGATGCCTTTTGTTTGCAAAGGGTTAACGGAAAGCTGTTCCCAGGAGAGCCTGAGCCCGAGCTGGTGGAGCTGATAGGCCAAAGGGGAGGATCATCAGCAGGGCTTGCAAGGCACTGGGGGTTTTAAAGGGATCTGAAGTCTGAGGGAGGAGAGGTGGGGTGGGTTTCTCTGGGGGCCGCTCTCTGGGCTCTGTGTGTTCAGTGAATCCCTTCCAGGGACGGCCGAGCAGCCAGAGGATAAAAGGGATTAAGGAGGGCAAGGCACTGCTGGGAAAGCTGCACCAGTGGCACCGGACCATGAGCGTGGGAGGCTGAAGTGCCTTCAGCCCTTCAGCAGCAGCAGCATTCCCTGGGCCCGAAATCCTCACAGCCCTTGCTTTGGTCCTGGTTTGACGTGGGGAGGAGAAGGGGAACAGAGCACCTCATTCTGCTCCCACCTAGGCCCCCTCAGACCCTGCTCCAGCTCAGAGCCTTCCCTCAGTGCACCCTGGAGGTGACCAGGCTGCACTTGGCAGCGAGGTTCTGTCCTGTGCAAACACAAACCCACGTCCCACGGTCCGTTCATGGCCTGCAGCACCACCCTGCAGGACCCAGACCCAGCTCTGTCACCAAGCGCTGCTCGTCTGGGGAGGGGAACAGGGGCAGCTGGACCTCAGCTCGGGGAAGGGGAATTATTTGGTCGGGAAAGGTGCCTGGCAGGGTTTTCTGAGCAGGAAGAGTGTCTGGGCTTCACTTGGAGACAAAAGCATCATGTCAGTAATTCCCATGCGGGTTATGTAACCCCAGCAAACTTCCACACACGCTCAAGGGAAAGCTTTTCACCAGGGCAGAGTCTTTCTGCCGCGATTTTCAGCACTATAATGAAGACAGTTCAGCTACAGGACACGCAGACCTTGAATATTTCGCCAAGTTAGCAACGTGCACACAGACATCCATCAACATCTTGATTTAACACATCCTTGAGCCCCGTAAGTTCCAGGAGGTCCTGGAGTAAGGGATGCTATCTGCTGTCTGTTCCACTGATAGGCAACAACATCTTCATTTACCACAGCCTTAAAACTTGTTACTTCCAGGATGTTCTTGGCTGGGGGATGCTGCCTGTTCCCCTGATTAGGTCTCCTTTCTTCCTGATTAGGCTTGAAAATCTGCAGGGACCTGACAGCCAGGAACATCCTGACTCGAGATAATCCTGACCTATTCCACATCTTGCAGCGCAGCCAGCTAAAGGTTAAACCACCAAAATGAAGGCAGAGCTGCTTCTTCTGCCTCCGTGCCCTGATATAAGTCAGATGGAATTTTCAGAGCCGTCACAGCCTCTCCCATCGGGGTGTTTGTTGATGTAACTCTCACTTACACAATCAGCCACCACACGGGCGAGTGCCAAGGCATGGCTGCGATCCTGACAATGCCTCATTTCCCTGGAAATCCCCCTCTGCACAGGCTGGGCCCCCAAAATGTGCTGCTCACCTCCCACACGGTGCTGCTGGTCCCTGCAGTGTCCTGGTTTTATTGTGTGTGTGATGGGGACAAAAACCGGCGTCCCCGAGAGCGGTTAAACAAATTCCCCTGACCTCTCTGCATGATCCTTTTTCTCCATCCCACAAGTGAGAATCCCTCTCTCCCCTCTCTAATTTCCCTCCACTGAAGCCCAGGAATCTGGGTGTCCCCTGGGTCCTCAGCTCATTCCCAGCACGGCCATCCCCCTGTCTGGGTACTGATCACAGCATCCCTTGAAGATCCCTGACCGCTTTCCTTCCCTCTGCCATTTTTGCCAGCCCAACTGGCACTTTGAGGCTTTTCAAGCCACTCTCCAGCCTCTGATGAGGTTTTGGGAGAGCCTGGAAGTGCAATGTGTGGATCCAGCCCTCCCTGGGGTGCCCGCTTTGAAGTGGACACTGGGATGTGCTTGGCTTTAGTGGGGATTTCACGCACATTCCAGCCAGGGAATGGCTTTGCCATGCAAGGCTCCGTCCAGTAATGACCAGTTTGTCCCTCTCCTCTCCTCCCCTGCAGGAAGCACCATCCTTGGTTAAATAACATCTGGTTAAAGAGCTGCTGGCCACAAAAACATGTCTGGAATGTGGCCCTAGCCCTTGGTGACCTCCCTTTTTGTGCTGCCAGTGGCCACTGACAATGCCGGGGTTTGGCCGCAGCAGTGGGAGCAGAGTGCTAACCCCACGGGATCCAGCAGGGATGAGGATTCTGCAGAATCCTGGTGGGGGATCCACTGGAGATTCCTCTCCCCGGGCTGGTTTTTCTTCTCCGTGCCACTCTGGCAAAGAGGGGGCAAACACGGCCTTGCTGCCACTAATCCGCCCCAAACTCACCTGCCCTCTCCCCTCCTCGTTTGGCCAACCCCACAGACCCCCCCCTGCCTCCCACAGCCAGGGCCTTGCAGGATGGGGAGCACCCCAGCCTGTTCTGGGGGAGAAGATGAGCCCTGGAGAAGAAGGGAAATGTTCTCTGGCGTTTCCTCTGCCTCAGAGCCCTTAATTTTAGTTCTGCTTCATTTCCTTGCAGCTTGGCAGAGTAATGAACAATCAAATCCCTTTAGTAATTTATTTCTTCTGCCGCACAGTTTCGAGGAGGTGATGACACTTGAAATTGCCTCTCCTGGAGGGATGGAGGGGCTGGATCCTGCAGCCCATTACACCGGAGTGTGCCTGTCCTGCTCTCAGCAGCCTGCCCAGAGCACAGCGTGCTCCCAAACCCGCGTTCAGCCACAGATCCGGCCCTGCTCCCTTGATGAGTCCATTAAGGTCACGCTATTACAAGCAGCCACCAGATGAATTCCGTCAGATAGAAGGCCCGGGAACTGCAGCTCAGACTCTCATCATTTGTGTTAATAGAGTTAATTTGCTCAACAATCGCCAGCAGCACTCCTGGGAACGTCTCACTCCGCCTGGCCGTGTGCCCCGGGCCGTGTTTGTCTCCTGCTGCCTTCGGGGTGTTTACAGCACCGGGCAGCTGTGTCCTGGATGTCTCCAAAGGATGAGCTCACCTCCCGTTCGCATCCGAGCAGAGGGAGCCGGGGGATGCAGGGCAGGGTGAGGAGGAGCTGCTCTGCTTCCCTGCCACCCGGCCATGGGCAGGGACAGGGGACGCTCCTCTTCTGTCCCCCGGCAGCCGCAGCAGCAGGGAGGGCTCCAGGCTGCTCCTCACACCCCCTTCCTTCTCTCTTCTCCCAAAACCCCCTGAGAGCTGCAGCAACCCAGACCAAAGAGCGGCTCTGCAGCCTCCTGGAGCAGGGAGGGAGCTGCCAGACGTGAGAGGATGGAGCTGCTGGATGCTCCCGTGGCTCTGACCTGCTGCCTCCCCTCCTGCCCCTCACGCACCTTCCAGGACTGTCACTGCCTCTGCCCTGGTGTCCCCAGCTGCCCCCACCCGATCCTGCTCCGGGAGAGGGACCTGCTGCAGAAAACAACTCAGACTTCACATTCCCGACCCTCTTCCTGATTTCTCCCTCCCGTTAATGGCATCGAGAGGCTCCTCACACACCTTCCCACCTCCCCTAACCTAACGAGCCTCACTCGGCTGGGTGTTGGTCAGCTTGGACACAGGGAGCTTCCCCCTTCTCCAGCAGGGATCAAATGGAAAAGCAGGAAAGGGAGCAATCAGTCAGCAGCACAGAGAAGCTGAAGGACAGGCCACGGATACAAAAGCCAGGCTTCCCCTGGGGGATACAACAGGAATAAACAACATCCCTGCACTCTTCCATAGGCACTCCAGCAGGTGGATACGGTCAAGAGGGCTGCAGTGATTCAGAAAAGGCAGAAGATTTGAATAAGTGCTCATGATCTGTCTCTGGAGACCGGCACACATTTGTTTGTGGCTTCTGAGACGACAAAACAATTTCCCTGTGTTTGAGGACGACAAGGCTGAGGAGCTTGCTGGACACCATCTCCTTGGATACTTCACTCGCTGCAAGCAAACAGAGGGGTCGAAAGACTGAGCCGAGGAGACTCCTCACTCGCAGCTGTTGATTTTTCACTGTTTGTTAAAATAGTTAAATTTGAGAAGGTTAAATGCCAGCAGAATGGAGGAGGGCACAGAGAACGACTCGAATCCTGACAGGGTGTTTTCCTGGCACCACAGAAAACGCAAACGCAGGCTCCAGTTAATAAAGAATTAAAAGGCAGGAACGTAATCAATGCCAGGCTAAAGGTTCATGGGAAATGGGCCTTGTCAGTCAAACACAATGTCATTTTTTACCCACTTAACCAGTCATGTCATCAAAGCGAGTGGAGAGATGGGATGGAAAATAGATTTAGAATGACTGACAGGATTTGGGAGTGGAACACGGAGGCTGCCAGAGCTGCTCAGTCACAAGGTCAGTCCCTAACCCAGGACAAGCCCTCCCCATCTCCAAATCTCCTTCTCCTCACCCCAATGCCCTGCTGGGTGTCAGCCTCTGGGCTCAGCTGGATGCCAGAAAGGGGAGGTGACCCCTCTGTGGCACGGGGCCTTGAGGAAAGGACATCCTGGGCACGGGACCGGGCTCTCCGAGCCTCTGTGGAGGGCGCAGAGCTGCCTGTGCACATCCCTCCTTTTGGGGACAGGCTCCAACCTCCTCCTCTTTGCCTCTCCCCCGTTCTGTTGCTCAGGTAACACTTTCAAGGCAGGTCCTCCAAGCAAATTTTTAGGTCAGTTATAATTGGGGAAGCTCACATGGAGCTATAAAACACCCGTTAATATGCTGGAACTATCTAGTTAAATGCCAATTATAAAACCCCATAAGCTCCTCAACTCAAATATATTAATAACATAATTAAACATTTATTGCTTATGCAAATTCAAAGTTCAGTTAATCGGACGCCAACGAAACCCCAGGAAGTGACCATTTAAGTAACTAATTTCTATTTAATTACGATTCCTCCCCGTTGCAAAGCCCCCCGTGCCATTATTCCTGGGCAGTGTTTACTCGAGCCATTCTGACTTGGCATTCCCACCCCGCTGCCATTCCATTCATAACCCCAGACAGCTGCAGCATTCAGAGCACAGCTGGCAGCAGCTGGACTGGGCACACTGGGGGAATTATGGACCTCGGGACAGGCGTTTCGGGGTGGGAGCAGCTCCCCGGGTGGACGGAGCTGTGCGCCAGCAGAAAGACACTGTCCATTGTTGTGGTGACGTGGTCACTGGGGGGACTGGGAGCTACGGCAGGACAGTGGGATGAGGCTGGAAATGAAGCATTTATTCCTCGAGGAGTGGAGGAATTTCCCCCGGCGAGCAGAGCCATACGGATGGAGCCTCTCCTCCCCTCCCTCCCTCCCTCCATGCCACGGGCAATCAGTTAAACCTGACAGGTGTGAAGCTGGCAAATTTCTTTTCCAAACCGTGAGGAAAACAGGCTGGCAGGAGTTTGGGAGGGACAGGGGGATAAGGGAGAGATGGAAGCATTCCCACACCCTCCCTCCGTGGGGTGAGCAGTGGCTCGGGGTGGGTGGAGGGAGGGAAGGTGCACCTGGGACTCAGGGGTGAGGTGGGAAAAGGACTTGAAAACCAGGGAAGAGTGAACCCTCCTCCTCTCACGGCTCCCTTTGATCCCTTAGGATTTGATCCCTTAGGATTTGATCCCTAATCACCTCCTGGGATTTAGCCAGCGCTGAGCTCCCCAGCAAACCACAGGACGGGGTTTTCCTCCCAGAGGCAGAGAAAGACCATTTACTGTTCACATTCAAACCATTTTCCTCCTCAAATTCCAAACCGTTCAGACAAAACCCTCTGCCTGCTTCCTGCCAGGACCTGGGTCTGGTCCAGCACTTGTGAAATCTGTGGAGGAGGGAGGGTCCCTCACTCACCTCGAGCTGGGCTTAGTCAGATGAAGCCACATTCACCTCTGGTGCCGAGGTGAAGGGAGCAGCTCGGATGGCAGGTGTCCATAAATCACTGCTTTTCAATAATTCAGCCCCTGGAGGGTGATACAGCATTTTTAACCTACATTCCAGGTGAAAATATCAGCCTGGTTCTCTGATTTCTGCTCGTTAGGATGTGAAATTCCAGCAGTGCAACACGCATCCATTTTTTATTCCTTTTTTTTTTACGGGCTGAGCCTTGTTCTGCACAAACTCTCTAAAGCCAGGCTGCATCTAAACACGTCTGGGAAGGCTGTGAAATGCCTCGTTGGGAGGAGGAGGAGGAGGAGGAGGAGGAAGAGGAGGAGAGAACCAGCCCCCCTCGCCTTCTGCCAGGCACCACTGAGGGCATCTGAGGCTCAACAGCACTTCTGGTGTCACAGGTCCCTCAGCTGGAATCCATTTGCATAAAGCAATTTCCTCCAACAAATATGTTCATACAAATCAGACTCGAGATTGCAAATAATTTGAAAACGAAAAAAAAACCCCAAACCACCAAGCCTAATCAAACATATTTTGTTGCTACAAGTAATTCAGCCTGCGCCGTGAGTTTCTCTCGGTTCCATTTATCTAGCAGTAGCTGGAGGAGAATTAATGGGCTGTGTGTGACCTCGGGTGCTCTGAGTTGACCTGGAGCAGGATTTGCCTCTCGCCTCACAAGGAATTTGGGGTTGAAGGTGGCGTATTTCAGTGACCTGACCTGTTTCCAGTGCCCCTTCACCGCTTTAACATCTCCCAGTCCCTGCCTTTCCCTCTGTCTGCTGGAGCCTTTTGGCTCCTGCACTTCCAGTTCTGGATCCCTGGCAGATCCCCCTGGTTCTGGGTGTCGTGCAAGGTGCCAACCCCAGCTGCCTGTGCCGGGGATATCAGGCAGGATCCATGGAAATTCCCTGACTGGAATACCCTGGGCTGTCTCTCACTCCCCACAAATCCTGCTCCAGTACATTTGTGCGGGTGAAGTAAAGCCCCATTGCAGCCAGACGGAGTGCACAGGATGGGAACCTGGCCCTGCACCTCCAGCGGGGACATTCCAGCCCTGAATTCATCTCCCAGCTCCAGGGAGGTGAATCCCACTCTGCTCCGGCCCGCGCTCAGCACCGAGCACACGAAACCTCCACCTCATCTCCTCCCGCCCTGGTCCAGCTCCTGCCTCTCCTCTCTGCTGCTCCTCGGGGCTCTGCAGCCCCTTTGGGGCCAGCAGGGCTCTCCTGCAGGGCCGTGGCTCGGGGAAGGGAAGGGATGGGAGCCACGCTGCCATTTCTCCGTGGGCTGCAGGCGCCGCTGGCACCCCCGCGCCCCCAGCGTGTTTCTGTTTGGTTCCAGGGAAACCCAATCCTTGGGGGACTGCACGGGGGGCTGCTCCTGCTGCCTTCAGCCCTCTGCAACCCGAGCTGCTGAGAAGAGGCCCCGGGCCATGGGTTTTATCTGTCATCGCTGAACTCTTGAGGCCTGGCCCGGGAAACCGGAGTAGCATTTCCCAGGGGCTCACCCCGGCCAGGACAGCCCCTCCTGTCCCTCTGCCCATCTCAGCCCCAGCTCCTCAGCGCTCCTCTCGTCCCTCCCCACCCCCAAACTCGGCTGCCATGGCCGAGGCAGCTGCTGGGAGCTGGATCTGTAGGAGCCGTGGTCACTCCTGAAGGGAAGCTGCACTGCCAGCGCTCGCCATGGCTAACGGGGGAAAGGAGAGGGGGAAATAGGTGGAGAGACAGACACAGCCCAGAGAGTGCCCACGGCTCCCCCGGTCACCTCAAAGCCTGGCTTTTCCTCCTCTTTCATGAGGAAAGGATTCCCAGGGCTCTCTCCAATCCCTCCCAGACCAGGCTCCATGAGCTGCACAGGGGCTGGAGGATTCTCCTGCCAGGCTGCGCACAGGGCACTGATCACCAGCCTGGTACTGGCCTCCTGCTGCTCTGGCACAAGCCCCAAGCACCAAACCGCTCCTTCCCAGCCTAATCCTGAACATTTCCCTCTCCCTCCAGCTCATGGGGACCAGCTCAAATCCAAATTTGGGCCAGCATCCCTCTCCCTCTGTCATGGGGAGCGCTGGGGTTTGGATCAGATTTGGATCAGTAGGTTCAGGCCTCCACCCACGTGCTAAAGTTGGGTGCAAAAACCCTTTCCCAGGGAGTATGCCACTTTCCCAGGGGAATGGCAGAGGGATATCAGTGCAGGGACAGCACGAACGCTTCCTCTGATCTCCTGCCTGCCTCGTCTCTCCCTCCCTGGCAAAAGCCTGGCCTTGATCATTGGGAACAAGGATTCCTTTGTAGCTCTCCGTGCACAGCCAGGGAGCC
This sequence comes from Mohoua ochrocephala, assembly GCA_013398855.1. Classification (NCBI taxonomy): domain Eukaryota; kingdom Metazoa; phylum Chordata; class Aves; order Passeriformes; family Acanthizidae; genus Mohoua; species Mohoua ochrocephala. Next base: position 177,407 of record VZTA01028280.1, on the reverse strand, counting down.
GGGGGAGAGGAAAGGCGAAGTGTCCTTCCCAGGGCAGGGAGCAGGGGCAGGGGCACGGGGATGAGCAGTGCCAGGGGCACGGGGATGAGCAGGGGCAGGGGCACGGGGATGAGCAGTGCCAGGGGCACGGGGATGTGCCATGGCAGGGGCACGGGGATGAGCAGGGGCAGGGGCACGGGGATGAGCAGGGGCAGGGGGAAGAGGATGAGCAGTGCCAGGGGCACGGGGATGAGCAGTGCCAGGGGCACGGGGATGAGCAGGGACAGGGGCACAGGGATGAGCAGGGGCAGGGGCACAGGGATGAGCAGTGGCAGTGCCAGGGGCACGGGGATGAGCAGGGGCAGTGCCAGGGGCATGGGGATGAGTGGTGCCAGGGGCACGGGGAGGTGCCGTGCCTCAGCTCACCCTGAGCACCCCGGAGCCCGCAGAGGCTTTGGAAGAAGCACTATTGCCATGGCAGGCACGTGTGGCGCTATGAAACACCCTCCTGCGTCCCTCCTGTGCTCCTGCCACCGGCTAATTCCACATTTCCAGGGAAATACTGACATTTTTCCAATAGCCTGTCCCATCTGCTGCAGGCAGCAGGGAGAACTTCCTCAGCCGCAGACACTTGTCCTCACTTTGCACAGATTTTCGGATGGATTTTTCTGCCCTGTGTTTTTCCAGCCATTTGTTTCTGTAAGCTCAGGTTAGCTTTGGGCCTCAGCCAAGGAATTTCACTGTTTACACCAACAAAGGGAAGCGCTCCCAGCCTCCTTCAGCCTATCCTGGACCTGCTGTCCAAGAATTCCACACAAAACCACCACGCCAGTGGCAAACCCAGCCATTCCCAGTCCACCTTCTCCAGCCCATTGCTGTTCTGGAGATCTCTTGGCCCTCAACCTTCAGCCTTCGCCTGCAAGCAACACCCATTCCAAAAGACAAATAGAGATATTTGGAATTTCCCAAAAAATACAGCGTATCCTGGGATATTCCCAGCCCAAACCATTGGAAAACAGGTGCCACTCCTGCTGCCGTGAGTCCCCTCACAGCTCCCAGTCACCGAGCGCACGACGACGCAGCCACGGATGCGCCAGAAAGGAGGAGAAGGTCTCTTCTTTTAAAATTCTTTATTTATAAAAAAGTACATTTTTTTTTTTCCACAGCTGAGCCACTATTGGTTTTTTTATACAAGTAAAAGGAAGGGTGATGCAACACCCCACCCACACAAATTATAACCATGAAAATACCTCCCCCCCCAACCCCAGGACTCCAAATGAACAA
>VZTA01028280.1:115826-166835 GCA_013398855.1 Mohoua ochrocephala | reverse complement strand
CTGGCCACTCCAGAGTCCGGCACTGCCACTGGATGGCGGCACAGACCGGCGCTGGCTCCGGAGCAGGGTGGGCACGGCCGCGACCCTCAGGATGCTCCGGGATGGGAGCGATGTTCCCGGGAAGGGCTGTGCCTTGTGACAAGGTGCCTCGGTGCTGGCAGTGGTGAGCGGGGACCAGCGTGTCACCTGTCCCCAGCATCCAGGTCCATTAACCACCACCAGGACGTCTGCCAGCCCCACAAACTGGGATCTACCCCTCTGCCCACCCCGTTTCGTGTCCGGGGTGCAAACAGAGCAGCCCCAGGGAGAGAGGGGGAAGTGTGGGAAAAGGATCCCCTTTTTTTGTGTCCGAGGGGGGCGTGAAATTTCTGGAAACCGGTGCGATGCCTGAGCGTGCTCGGGGGCCCCACGTGAAAAATCCATTAGGAAGAGTCTGGAGAGAATTAAAGCCGCTGTGAAAAGCGGCCTGGAGAAACAGGAGACAGCGGAGCCGAGGGAGGGGGAACAAGCCAGGCTTTAATGCCAGCATGAAAAGCCTCCCCCCGCCTGCCACCCCCCAGCCCTTATAAAAAGAGGGAGTGCTGTATGAATAGGAATTAAAGCAGCAACACTATCTGCCCGTGCCCGCCTCTGCCAGCTGTTGCATTCAGCCCAGCTTCCTGTCCCCGTGCCAGCAGCCGGACCTCGGGGACAGCAGCTGGGAGAGCAGGGAGACAGGAGGTCACCCCGGGCTCAGCCTGGCACCCGGCCCAGCCCACAGGTTCTCTTTGATCCCTTTGTTTTCCTACCTTTCTCCAGAGATGTTTATTTTTTCCCTGCCCTTTGTGCTGCCCACCCCTGCTGTTGCACTCGCCACCTCCGTGCCACCCCCTGGCACTGCCAACGCCGTGGACATGCTCTGGGCATCTCCTGCCCTCTCCCTGCACCACCCCGGGGCTCAACAAACTTCCCCAAACCTTCTCCATCGCAGGAGTGGCTTCGAAAGTACAGGTTTTAAAAAATCCCATCTTTCTCTTAATGGCTGTTTTCCAATAAAAATGAGGCGCATGCAAATCATCCCAGCTGTCCATCAGTCCTTTATCTGCTGCTTTTTGAACCTGCTGGCCAATTTTAGTGCTATCTGACAGAACGAGCTGAAATTATCCCCATCAGAAAGCTCCTGGAGAAGGCTGGACTGGGTTCCTTGGCAGAGGTGGGAGCTAAGCCTCATTAGACATCAGAGTACCCAGAGGGACAGGAGGCTGCTCCCAGGGGCAGGAAGGGCCCAGATCAGAAAAAGAGTATTTTTAGACACCCAGTAATTCTTCTGTGATATGCAGATCCATGAGAAACCAGCTTCCAAAAGCCCTTCTGCTCATTTGCTGGGATATTTGAAAAGACTACTTCCTGTGGACATGTTTTTCCTTTAAGTGCCATTACCATCCTCTTCCCTTCGATCCTAAGGACCAAGGGAAGACCCAGCACCAGCCCGAATTCTCCCGAGGAGAATGTCAAACTCCATCAGAAATTACCTGCTGGGCATGTGTCAGCCCAAACTCTTCCAGAGGAAGGCTCTGGATTTCCTTCTACCTTGGAAAAACCAAACACCTCCCCACTGCAATGCGAACAGCAGCTCCAGGGAGGAACAGGAACCTGAATTCCAACGTATTCTTGGGGCTTCCCAGTTCCCAGCTGGCCTCGGCAAACACAGCGATGACCCTGTGGGGTTTGTTTAGGAGCCAGATTGCTGATGGCAAACTCTCCCTGCCGGAACAGCCCGCGCCACATCGTCCCAGGACTTTGCCCCCGTGTTAAGTTGTGCACACGAGGGAAGATAAGGAGGAGAAACCTCGGGACAAAGCTGCAATTTGAGAAGCCCAGAGCACTGCTGGCCTTCTCCCTCCCCCTCGCACCTCCGCACGTCTATCTCCAGCTTTCCAAGGGATCCTGCCTTCCTCTCCCTCCCAGGGGTTCCTGAAGGGCGGCTGGGGGTGGAAAAACCGCTGGCAACTAATCCAGAAGTTCAGCAGCTGCCACGGGCATTTCAGAGTGTGACGGCTTTCAGGCCAGATGCCAAACGTGTCTTAGGTTTTAATCTCTCTCTCAGGTCACCTATCCCCTGTCAATCAAGCCCTGCTCCCGCGGGGGCCGCCGGCACAGATGCCACCAGACTGGATGCACAGCCACTCCGGAAGATCGCCATCAGCCAGCCCCCCCCCCCGGGCTTGCCCCTCTTTGGCCCCCCCAGCCCTACATCCTCCCACCTCAATCTGCCTGGCTTTGGGAGCACCTGCTGCAGGGCTCGGGATTTAGGACTTCCCGGAAAGGGCTTTCCCCAGCCCGGTGCTGCGTGGCAGCAGCTCCAGCGAGCCCCACGGGCTGTTTGCGGTGACCTTGCTGGGACGAGAGCGCTGCTGGTGTGTAAATAACTCCCTGCTGGAAGCCAAGCAAACGGGGGGGGTCAGCAACCCCTGCCAGCTTCTCCTCCCCCCCAGCCTGTAGCACATCCAAGGCCAGGGCTGCAGAGCTGCTGGCACAGGCTCTCCCTGCTCCCCCAGCTCTGCGAGTCTCCTTCAAAGGTCCATTTTCCATTTTTTTTCCCCTTCTTCCTTGTGCTTCCTTTGGCTGGAGCCGGCGCACCGGTGGGGGAATGTCTCCTGCACGGGGCCAGGGTGCGTCCATGCTCTGCTGCACCCAGAAAAGCACACGCTCCTCAATCCACGCACGTTCCCACGTGCCAGTGCTTTATTCCTGCACGGACACGGGGCTGGGCAGCAGGGCATCCCTGAGCACACAGGTTGGGGAAAACCATGTCCACGGCCAGGAGGCAAATGGGATCACCCAGGTGTGAATGTCCATTGGGATCACACAGGTGTGAATATCCATGACCAGGACACAAATGGGATCACCCAGGTGTGAATGTCCATTGGGATCACACAGGTGTGAATGTCCACGGCCAGGATACAAATGGGATCACACAGGTGTGAATGTCCACGGCCAGGACACAAATGGGATCACACATGTTAATGTCCACGGCCAGGATACAAATGGGATCACACATGTTAATGTCCACGGCCAGGATACAAATGGGATCACACAGGTGAATGTCCATTGGGATCACACATGTGTGAATATCCACGGCCAGGATACAAATGGGATCACCTAGGTGTGAATGTCCATTGGGATCACACAGGTGTGAATATCCATGACCAGGATACAAATGGGATCACACAGGTGTGAATGTCCATGGCCAGGATACAAATGGGATCACCCACATGTGAATATCCACGACCAGGATGCAAATGGGATCACCCAGGTGTGAATATCCATTGGGATCACACATGTGAAGGTCCATGGCCTGGATACAAATGGGATCACCCAGGTGTGAATGTCCATTGGGATCACCCAGGTGTGAATATCCATTGGGATCACACATGTGAAGGTCCATGGCCAGTTCTCTGGGCAGGAGCACCCCACACACGTGCAGTCCATAACCACAGCCTTTTCTTCTGTCACCCGCCCGCCCGTAATAAACTGTTACATGTCACACTACATGGCTCGCCCGCGACTGACAAAGGTCCTGCAAGGCAGGAGAAGCTATTATGGGAACAGATTGCTGGAATAAAATATTAAATTTCCACTTATCAATCTCTTTAATGCGCCATAACTCTCACAGAAGCATTCAGCCTTCTCCCTCTGAACAAATGGCCCTCCCCACCAGGGGGCTGAACCAGCCCTGCACTCTTCCTCTCTGGAGGGAAGATTTTGGGTGGCAAAAGGGGGGAGAACAAGGAGACAGAAAGGAGAAAAGCTGCTGCAGGGTTTTCTCTGCATCAGCCTTCAGTGTTGTTTTTTTTTCCCTCCCAAGGCTGGCTGCTCACTAGATTGAGCTCCATTTATTGCGTGCAGCTCTTGAAAGAGGTTTCGTGGTCCACTGACAATCCCTAAATTGCCTGCAAGACCCAAACAAATGTACCTGTAATAGCTGAGCGAGGAGGGCTGAGCCCTCCCCAGCACCGACCTAATCGCTCCTTAGGGAGAGCTGGATAAACATATTCAGATCCCATGAATTATTAAAGGATTTTTTTTTTTTTTTAATGTGGTGCAGGCCTGGCCTGTGGGGTTGGCTGTTAATCCCTCCTAGCAGGGCGGCTGTGGGTGTGCCCTTCATCCCCCCTCATTTAACCTCAACCTCACAACCGGGACCTTTGGGAATCAGCTGAGATTACAGGGAGGCAGACACCAACCCAACCCCAGAAATCCTGCCAGCCCCCACTTCCTCTGTCAGCCCCCACTTCTTCCTCTGCCAGCCCTGCGCGGATGGAGCGTGAGAACAATGCTCTCCCCGTCCTCTGAGAAACCACCGGGAAAAGAGACAATTCCAAAGCCCAGAGGGGGAACCCACGGCCCCTCGCCCCTAGGGGAGCCTGTGCCTGTGCAGGTGAGCTGGTGCAGCCACTGTGGTGGCAGGAAATGTGAGGAGAGGGCTGTGCCCGATATCCTGACACCACAAATGATATGGGGTGGTTGGGGACGGGCAGAATGACAGCAAGAAAGGGATGCAGAGGCTATGCAGGAATGGGAAGTGAGAGCCCGTTACTCTCAAAGTCTCCTTCAACCCCTATTCCACCTCCTCCTCTGCATCTGGGGGTTGAGTTTGGAGGGTTTTAAGCTCTGTTCAGCGTTTCCAATGTGCCCCAGCGTTCTGGACGCTGCGTGGGGTGGATTTCTATTGCCAAAGGGAGTCAGCTCAGTTTGTACCAGGCGCTGCCCCAGGGACACTGAGGTGCCAACTCCCCTGGAATGGCCAAATGTGTGATTTTGGCCATGACCTTGCCCTGGCTTTGGGTGGTTGGGCAGGGCTGGGCACAAAGGGCTTTGTTCTTCCAGTGCCTTTGGCTGGCAAAAGAAAGAGCCTCAGAGAAAAGCCCGTACCAGGAACAACTCAGCAGGCAGGGATCCAGGACAGGAGGTGTGAATTAAAGGCCTGCTACAGTGATAATGATCATAAATAAATACGGGGTAATTAGCATCTAATTAGCACATCCCATCCATTGACCTCCAAGCACTTGGATAGAGGAAGATTAGCCTGGTTTACCCACGGTACAGAGAGGGGAGCTGAGGTGCTGAGGGTGCCAAACACAGAGTTATTGCTAATTTTAGCCGCCCCAGGCTCGGCTCTACACTTGCTCAGCATTCACCACCAGAGAAAGCCGGTGCAGGGGGCTGGAGTTTCATCACTCTCAGGTCAGACAACTCCCCACGGGCTGGGGCGGCAGGAGAGGCTCTGATCGCCCTGGGCTGGACAGAGGGAGAGGTAACAGCCCTGGGAGCCCATCCTGTATCCACCACGCCTTGGAAGCCCCCAGTGCACCTCGCTCACCTCACTGCCCGTCCCGTCCGGGGTGTTGGCGGCCCAGAGCTCGCTGCAGTGTGGCAGTGCCCCACCTCACTGCTCCAAGAGGCACTTCCAGCCCTCCTGAGAGACCCACAAGTCACTGCCAGAGAACCCAAATTGCTCCTTTTACCCCAAAGCAATGGGATAAATGTCCCTTTCAAAGCACCCACAGGCACTTTTCCCCCTTGGTGATGCCTCGCAATGTCACTCTGACTTTCAGGAATGAGGCTATTGCCATATGTTAGTTCTTCTCTTGAAGCTATTTCTTGATACGACTTTCTCTCCCTGACACTACCTCAGTGTACCCACACGTCTTTCCCTCCCTCCTGCGGCCACGTCGCTTTGCAGGCCGTCAGATTCCTTCTGTCTGCTGTGACATCACCGCATCCCTTCCCACTGCCTGCACCCCGGGACGTTATTCCTTCCTGGAGCCCAGACAAAGCTCCTCAAGGGCTCACAGAAATCCGGGGCAGGCAGGTGAGTGAGTTCACAGACCAGCACTGGAAGGAGCTCAAATGAAGCATCATGAGAACTGCCCAACACCAGAAACACCAAACACCATCCCGAACAAGGGACCCATCCACCCCCTGCCTTTCTGGCAGCCCACATCCTCATCCCACCCCTCGTCCTGATCAATATCTCCCCGCCGGCTCTCTGCTGTTAACACGGACAACGATCTCTCTGAATCCAAAGCAGAAGACGAGGGGGGAACAAATTGAATTGGTGTAAGAGAGGAAAAGACCACAAGAGGAAAGGAGAAAAGAAACCCCAAGGCAAACCAGTGCAACAGCAGTACAAAGCCAAGAACTCCACTGCCCCCTTTGCGTCACGAGATTCCCACCCCTGAAAGGAGACGCTGGTGACCGAGGAGATGGAATTGAGTGGCAGCTGTAAACTGCTCACACCCTCCTCTCCCTCCCCACCTCCTTCTCCACGTTCCAGAGCAGCCCAGGGGCTTGTCCTACCTGTGACATTGACTTCCACCAAGCCCGAGCGTGTCCCGATGGCGTTGGTGGCCTCGCAGACGTAGGTGCCGGCCACGCTGTAGGACACGGGCCCTTTGAAGTAGATGGTGTTGTTCTGGATTTCCACGCTCCCTGGCAGGGTCCCGTTTGGCCTGGGGGGGGACAAAGACCACGGTTGACCCCAGGGGTGACATCCAGCAGAGGTGACACCAATGTTCTGGGTCTGTGCTAGCCCTTGGGCAGGTCCAGAAGCTGGAAAATTCCCATTAATGCAGCCAGGAAAGGGACACAACCTGACCCTGTTTCAGCCCAATTTCCTGCCCATTTAACTCTCCTGATCAGCCGGTGTTAATTGCAAGTCGAACTGGAGGAGGGCAGTGTTGATTTAGAGCCCTGCCTGTGTCAGAACAGTCAGGTAAGTGTGAAACTGGAATAATGCAGAGCTAAACCCGGAGATACAGAAAATAAATGAACAAAGGCAGGTGAAAAAATAATAATAATAATAAAAAAAAAAAAGCCCCTGTGTGTTAGGAAAAGACACACATGGCCTGGTTATTCTTAATTACTGAAGCAAAGTAAAGTAATTACTTCTCTTAGGCAATTAGAAATTACTCAAGTAATTCCTTCCCCTCCTCCCAACCCAAATGTGCACATATTGTCAGCAATTTGTAAGAAACAAAAGGGAATAAGGGGGGTGTAATTAGGACTGTAAGGAAGTGCCTAAATGCAGGGATTTTGCATGTCTACACATACACACATGTGCAGAAACCATGGTTTTTTCCAGCTGTACCAAGCCAAGGATCCCAGAGCTGATGGAAAAACACCTTAACCTGGTCCTGCAGAGCCCTGACCCTACAAAGACAAGGGCACGTCTCAAAAGGGTGGTGTGGGAGGCTCCAGGAGGCTTCTGCCTCTTCTGACAGCTCCCCCTGACTGCTGCTCATCACCATCCAAATGGGAGGAGAGGAAAAAGCGCTGCTGGGTTTTACATTCCAGGCAGGAGCAAAACATCAGCAGCCCCCAGGAAGGGGAGGAGGTACAGAAATAGCCTCAAGTGGCATCTCTTCTGCATTGGGTGCATCTCTGCTTTCCTGGAAACGTTGTGAGGAGCTCGGAGAGCCCCTCGGAGTTTAAGTCAGACTGGCAGAACCAACAGATGGAGAGAGCTGGGGATGGAGAACTAGGAAAAAAGGCAAGAAAAACAATCCTCTTCAGACTTTCACTTTGAACAGTTTTGATCTGGGAAGTGGAATGAGAGAGAATGTGCTCCTTGCAAAGCCATGTTGAGAGCCTCTCTCCTGATGACAAATGCCAGCTGGAAAGAAGAAAGGATCCATTTGATCTTCCTCTTTTAAAGCTACACGAGCACTCGCAGAGAAGAAAGAGCGGCAGAGAGAACCACATCAGGTTGTATCAATTCCCACCTGGCTCCCCAGACACCCCTCACTCACTTTTCAAGTCCCTTTAGTGTGTTCAGCCAAAAGCTGGAAACCTGGAGGACAAGGAATTGTTGCTGTTTAATGTCAGTCACGTGGGGGGCTGCTGGAGCTGATTCCAGGGAAAGGTTGTTCACACACAGACAAATTTTGTGTTATTTGTGCCCCTTCAAAGCAGGGAAATCCTGGGTTCTTTTCCAGCTCTGCTCCTGAGGCGCTTGGTGGTGCTGGGCACATTAATCACCTTGTCACATCTCAGCTGCCTCACGTCACCAGGGCAGAACATTATCCCGGCGAGGTGAGAAAGGGAAGTTTTCCCTGGCTATTGAGGCTGCGCCGTGCTGGCAGCCACCTTCATCACAGGCACAGGGTGTACCTTGGAGTGACACCGCTGACGCTAATGGGACCGGGCCCTAAGTGACCAGAGGGTGAGCGAGGTGTCTGCAGAGACTCCTCGTCCCTGCTGGGAGGTGACACGTGCTGCTGGCAGCAGGGGCTCTGGGGACACTTACAGCTTCCACTCGTAGGTGTGAGCTGGGGGGTTGGCATCAGATTTGCAGATCAGCTTCACGTCCTTGCGGTTCAGGAACCAGTTGCCATCGAAGCCCTCGATGGTGACTTCTGGCTCGTCTGTAGGGGTAGGAGGGGTGGGAAGAAAGGGAGGAGAGCAGGAGGGGAAAAGGAGAGGAAAGAGGTGTGGGAAAGGAAAGGGGAGAAGATGAAATGGGAAGAGATGAGGGGGCAGGGGTGAGAAAAGGAAAGCGATTGCAAGGAGGGAAAGATGACGGGACAAGGAATGTGAGGGAGGGCAATGAGTGAGAAGGGGGCAAAAGGAACATGGCAGAGGCAGAGAAGGAAGGCAAGAAAAAGAGAAAACCCACGATTATTCCAAAGGATCCCTTCAGTTTCCACTCTCCAAAACAAGACAGCAGCCCCTCACCAGTCCAACACCTCCCCTCCCAAACCCCTCTTCTCCCAGAGCGTACCCTGCAGCCAGCCCCGAGCGGGGAGCCCTCCCAGCCGTGCCCAGGCCCCTTACACTGCACGTTGAGGGTGATGCTGTCGGTGAACCTCTCCAGCTGGTAGTTGACCACGCACATGAGCTGCTGCCGGTGGGCCTCGCGGCTCGGCACCAGCCGGTACCGGCTGATCACCGTGATGGTGCCGTTGCTGTTCCGGATCTCCTGGAACTCCGCCTCCCCTTTCAGCTTCGTGTCCCAGGTGACGGTGCTGGGGGGCTTCCCGTTGGAGGAGGTGCAGGTGGCTACCAAGATCTTTTCTGTCCTGCCAGACTTGGCAATAAGCGGCCTCTTGGTGCCCTCCATCCAATTCGTGGGCCTGGCTGCAGGGGAGTGCGGAAAGGAGGAGGAGAAAAGGGTGCAAAGGGATGGTTAGGAAAGCAATGCTGCTCTGTTTGCTGCACCCCAAGAGCCGTCTAACACCACTGAGACTGTGACGGGGCTCGGGGTGAGTCCAGAGAGGTGCAAATTGCCAGCCATAATCCCCATGTAATGCTGCTTTATGGCAGTGCCTATGCACCTTGCACCATCTATCTGCATCATTTATGGGGAAACAATGGTGGAGGTGCCCTAAATGCACACATATATGGGAAGTCAATCCCTTCCTCCCAGAGGTTTTCATCCCTATGTTAGAAAGGAACTGAAATGGGAGAGAAAATGCCTCCTGTAGACCTTGGGTGGGGTCTGTTCACTCACCACCCTGAGCTCCAGGGACAAGCTCTGCTGCTTTTCCCTCTTGACAGCCCCCAGCTCATTAAAACTCACCAGCTCATTAAAACTGGTCACTGTTACTGCACCTGCATTAGGGGTGTAGGTGGAGGGAAAAGGGGAACTGAGACCTGGAAAGAAGCAGAGGTGTGACAGCTCAGCTGCCTCAGAACCACCTGCCCTGGGTTCCCTGCTCTTCACCTCTTCCCAGTCAACTTAAAAACCCATCACGGGTACAACGTACACCCCAAATTCGCCTTTGCCCTGAGCTCCCAGGATGTGAATCTCAGGTTCCTCCAGATCTGTTGGACTGGAGGTTCACCCTGCAGAGCCTGCCCAGAGCCTTACCCAGCACGGTGAGGTTCAGCTGCCCTTCCCGGTTGCCGGTGGGGAAAGTGGCGAACTCACAGATGTAAACCCCCTCATCCTCCAGCTCCAGCCGGGACAGCTGGATGGTGCCATCCTTGAAGGAAGGGTTCCGGAAAGTCACCCGCTCCTTGTAGGGGGACAGGATGGACACGCCCATGGCGGGGTTGTAGATGGCCACATTCTGCTTGGTGCCGTTGGTGGCCTTCTGCCACGTCACCTGCGTGATCTTCACATTGGGCAGCGGGTTGGTGAAGCTGCAGTGCAGCACCACGTCCGTGCCGATGAACCCCGAGACGGTGTCATTGACCAAGACGGTCTGAGCTTGCAGCCCTGCAACAAAACGGGGACACGTGAAGGTATGAGCGCCTCCCAGAAGCACGGCGGCTGTCGGGCATCAGGCTCGTCCCTTCCTCCGTTTATTCCGCTTGCTTCGTCTCGGCATGGCTGATCCAAGAGCAGTTTGTGGCTACAGCCACCTTCTGCATCCACCTGCAGCTTCATTCTGGATCATAAACACCTTCCTCCCACTGTGAGCGGTCCAGCCTCGGGCTCATCATCACCCGAAGGCACGAGGCCGGATCAATAACACCTCCCTCCCTTTTGTCTCCAGCTCTGGGTGACACCGAATCGGTCCTGGTAAATATGCAGGGCATGTGTGTCTGCAGGCATGTGAAAGCCCTGATGTTTATCAGCACAGCACATCCCAACATATGCTAACACACACTCAGACATCCATTTAATCCCACGGGAGCTGCAGCAGTAATTAAAGGAGCTGCAAAGACTCAGCCCTCATTTCAGGGCAGCAATATTTCCCACACAGGAACGGCTCTAAGGCGCTGCCTCTACGCCTTGCACGGTCTCCCTGTATCACCCAGATGGTTTCTGTGGCCTTCTTATAACCCCAGAAGTGGCTGAATTTAGGAACCTTCCACCTTGATTCTGTGAAAGGTGCTCGTGAAAAGTGGGAGCTGCAGTTCATGACAGCTGTTGTGTCTCACTTGATTCCTCCCCTGACAGATGGAGAAAAATATCTCCCACCAGACCGACCCCGAAATTCATCTTTGCTGCCACTGTGTCTTTCCCTAATCTGTGTGTTCAGAGATAATGCTCTGGTAATTATGCAGCCGGTATTTGTATGATAAATACAATGGAGAGGCAAGGTGGTGGTGAGAACGAGAAAAGCGGGTTTTGCTCCCTGCTTCTGGGAGAATCTGCAGTGGGATGGATTCTGGGAGCCTGGGAGGAAAGGAAAGAAAAGGATAATAAAAAAAAAAGAAAGATGCACAGAGAGTGAGGACCATGAAAAGAGTAATGGGAGAGAGGAAAGAAAAACGCGCAGCAAGAGAAACAAGACAGCACCTCCTAAACGAAATGTCACCCTGCTCTGTTCTTCCAGGGATGAATGGCTCCCTGTCCAAGGCCAAAATGAACTCCTCAGTGTTGGTCCCCCTGGCAGATGTGCCCTGGGACTTCTCCAAGAGTCTCCTTCCTGCAGTTTCACACACACACACGCAAACGCAGGCAGACAAAACTCTTCCCCGCCCACCCTCCACGTTGCCCCCTCACTCCCTGCCTGCTGTTCCCAGCCTTATCCTAATCCCCACATCTCATCCACGCCTCTTCTTTCTCCCTTCTCCTTCCTGTGACCCCGAGGACAAGCCCCAACAACCCAGCCCGGCCACGAGACGCCACCAGCTGACCACAGCCATCAGCAGTTCCGACCGAAACTCGGCCTCCGGAGCTTTGCGTGAACTTGCCCCCTGCACCCCGAGCCAAGCCCCACACCCCAGCACTGCAGCTGGGTGCTCAGGAATGTTCTCCAGAGCTTCTTACAGCCACAGCAAAGCGCTGGTGCCCTCATGTGCCTGCACGCACGAAGCCACCGTGTCCTCTGGGGCTGGCAGGGCGCACCTTTCCCCTCCCAGCACAGCCAGGGCCATTTTCCCCACGGTTTTCCCTGCACAGAGCAGAGGGTAGGGGATGTTCCCGCTGAGAAAGTCACATCTGGATGATGTTTCCCCTCTGGAGAAGGATGTCCCAGCAGCAGGATCCAGTGAAGGACTTTTCTGCCACCGGTGCCCACAACGTCCTCCCTGAAGAAACGAGGGCACAAGGCTGGGTTTAGCTGAGGCCACGCTGGGATGTGAGGGAGGAACGGGCGCATGGGGAGGGGGGAGATGTCTCCACCATGCTCTGCAGCATATGCTGCTCCTTCCACCCCGGAGGTGAGCGAGCATTGCCCACACCCGCCGAGGTGAGGAACAGCTTTGCCAAGCAGTCTGGCTCGGAAGGCTCCAGAGCCTCCTAGAGCGTGTGGGGGCTTGCTGGAGAGCACTTCAATCACGGAGCCAGGGCCTTGGGAACGGCCCAGCCCGGCTGTGGGTGTGCTCAGCACTCCCTCCTTCTCCGGGGGCCGGGGGAGCGTGGAGTCATCAGCGCCTCTTTCACCAAGGGCTCGTGCCCCCAGCGGGGCCTGCCCGGGGCTGGGGCGCTGGCACAGCTGGCACAGCTGGCTCTGCTCCCCACGAGCTGCCTGACCCCCCACGGGCCCCAGCAGGGCCCTTTGAACCGGCGTTTCCACACCCCAAGTCACGGCCCGACATCTCCTCGTGGTGCCAGGGCAGCGGCGGAGGAGCCGAACCGCAGAGAGGAGAGGGTGGAAGCCACCAGCTTCTCCTCAGGGTCACCCCTGCAGTCCCTCGGGGGACAGCTGGATGAGCACTGCCAGGCCGAAGGCCGCCGCTGACGGGCAACCAAGATGTGCCCCTCAAATGAAGATGAAGTCAATCAGCCCACAGCCATTCCAGCAGGGAATGTGATGGATGGCACAGGGGAGGTCGATCCGATCCCTCACTCCATCCATCATTACTGTGCCCTTCCTTTACGCTGTGATTTCCCTGCAAATTAATGAACTGACCCTTTTAAAAATCAAGTTATTTATCTCGACCTCGAGCAGCAGCAACAATTCCCAGACCTACCCACCCCCCCGCCATGGGATCCACGTATCAGTGCGGACTGGGTTTGGATATAAACTGGAGAAAAAGTGGATTTTGGAGCTGATAAACCTGATCCTGAACCCAGAATGGTCCTGCAGAACCCTCCTGTGCCCAGGTGTAAAGAGCCAGACTTTTGGCCAGAGAAAAAGCTGGTGCCAGTGGAGTGAGGACTGCTTGCCAACAACCAAATGCTGCCAAAGCTGGGATTCAGGCCCTTACATGCAGCAGCTTTAACAAAAACACATTCCAAACTTTCTCGAGGCTCCAGGGGAAAAGGGAAAAAAAAAAAAAACTGAACCAAACACCAGGCAGAAGAAATAACAAAACAAAACAAACAAAAAAATACCCTGAAAAACCCCAAACACTGCGCGGAAATCGCGTTTCCTTTCCAGGTGACTGAACAACTCTTTTGCAAGACAGGAAAAACTCTTTCTGTTCCATTCACCCCAGCCTTAAATCAGGAATATAACACACCCGTTCTGCTCCGGGAGCACCCACACCTCGATGCAGCCACGAGGAAGGGGGACAGATGGAGGAAAGGGGTTCGGGAAGTTGCTGGATCAGCCTCCCATCCTAAATCAGGAGCCAGAGGGTAAACTTGGCTGCTGCCACGCTCTGGGGAGCACTTGTTTGCAAGGTGACTGAGCTGGGCTGGCGGGCCTTCCCTCGCCCCGTTACACACTCAATAATTCATCAGGGCAAATGCATAGATAATTGATGGCAATGAGCACGCACGGCCGGCAGAGGAGGAGAAAATAAAATCACTAATCAGCCTCTGGAGAGGGTTGAACATATTCAACTGGATGTGTGCGCGCGTGTGAAGTGCCGGGATTCGCCGCGCTCCTGCTTTGCCGAACGATCCGCGCGGTTGGTAGGGCAGGGAAAAGGCTCGGGATGAACCCTGCTGTTTTCACGCCCCTGCCAGATCTCCCAGTGCCCACCAATCCATGCTGACACCTCCCAGGGGCAGCCAGCGCCCGAGCAAGGATTAGCTGGATGGGTTGCAGCTTGCCCACTCGCATTTTATTCATTAGTTTTTGCGGTGTTATTTTTTGTCGGGGACCAAAAGGGCCCAGCCGTGTGCCAAAGGCATGTCGGTGCCAAGACCTCATTAGTGGAGGCCTTGGAGATCCTACTCCTCCACCTTGGCCTCTGAAGTGGTTTGTGTCGATGCCTTTCCCCACGATCCCAACCCCAGATATTCAGCGAGGCCTCGGGGGCACCGTGCACGGCTCGGGGTGCCCTGAAGCACAGGGGCTGGGAAGGAAGGTCTGCACTCCCTGGGCATCGGGGACAGAGCAGAAGTGGCAGGTGGTGGCTCTCGGACCTGAAAACCCTTTCTCCTCAAAGCCCGGGAGGTGCTGCTCCAGCAAGGCTCCCACACCTGCAGATCAGGTTCTTGCTCCCCCATATAGAAAGCTCTGGAAATGATCTCCAGGCTCTGGGTGAGCTCTGTCACAACCTCCCTCAATGCCTCTTTGTTAAGAGCCACGTGAACTCCGCTCTGCTTTGCACAACCTTGCCCCTGCTGAGCGTCTCACCGATCTCTCTCCCTCCTGTTCCCTGATACTCATCTCCCCCCCGAGGGCACTGAAACAGCCCTTGGCAGGAGTGTGATGAGCCACCCTTTGGTGTGGCAATATCATGACTGATGCCGATGTCACAGGAATCGCTCGTCTCAGTCACAGCAGCCGGGATCTCACAGAAGGACAGATCAGTGCATCACACTTCAGCCTGCAAAAACCCCCACAAAAAGCACCTGATTCTGTGACAGCGCCGTGGCCACGGGCAGTGATGTCCCTCCCATCCGTGGTCCCCTATCTCTCACAGACGCTGCAAATTTTCCGTGAAGGAAAAGTGGGATGGAACGGGAGCCCAAAACTTTCCACTTGGTGGCACCTAAAAATTTCTCTCCCGGTGTTTCTGAACTCATCTTTCAAGTAGAAAACAAAGTCTGAAACGCAACTCCTGTGGGGCAGAGCACAGGCGGCCTCCAACAGCCCAAAGGAACATCCCAGGTGTGTCAGGCAGGGTGGGAAACACGGGAGAGCAGATCCTAAATCCCAGCAAGGGAATTTCAGGTGGCAAGAAGCAAAGGTGTGAGGTGGCGCTTGGCCAAGACGTTGGGGTTAGCACCTCTGCTCTTGCCAGGGAGGCTTTGCATTGATTGCCAGGCATTTAAATCAGGATTCTGCCGCTCTTCCAAGAGCACAGGGCCTGCCTCACCCTGCTGGGAGCCCGTTGCGATGGAGGAGTGGGCTCCAGTGAGTCACTGGGCTCCAGTGAGTCACCTCCAGGCCCTTCCTGTGCCAGCAGACTTTCACTGGAGGTCTCTCTGTCATCACTGATTCACCCCTGCAGAGCGTGAGCACCACAGGGATTGTAAAGCTTGAGTTTCCAACGCAAGGGGAGGGGGAGCCTTAGAAGGAAGATGAGAGAGATGTGGCAAGATTATAGCTCCAGGTGACATGGCTGCACATGAAAGGCCTGAGATAACACTGGGATGGGGTGGGGGCACCCCAAGAGAGAAACTGCACGCCCAGGCATCCCTTCCCCCTTCCCAGTGGGAGCTGGGAGAGATTTATGGGAGCTGTCGGGAAATGGCAACGCTGGACAAAGGCCCGCCTGGCCCTCAGCCAAACAAATCCCTCTCAAACGAGAAAGAACTGGGCTTGGCTTCGGCTCGCAAATGGGAAACACGGGGGCCTGTCCTCGAGGTCACTGGTTCAGACCCAGATCCAGCCCGGGCAGCAGAGCAGAGATGATTTTACCCCAGGACCAGTCAATGGCTTGTATCGAGTGAGCTCTGCAGCCAGCCCTCCATTGGCTGCCTTTGGGATAAGGCCTTCTCCTGCCTGTGCAGCATTTCCTCTTTGGATAAATGGAGCACAAAGCAGCCTCGGGAGCCCCTGGAGTGAAAGCTCTTCCCCAAAGGGCCCGATCCAGCGATGCTCCACTTGTTCCCCGTTCCGCTTTGGGAAGTCTGCTCGCTGAGCCGCCGCTGGGATTCACACGCGGGCCCTAAGCAAGAGCAAGGCCGGGCCTGTCCCAGTGTTCCTCACAGAAAGAGATGGAAGAAAAGCAGAGGCCGGGGTGGGATGGGCCACAAATGGGAGAGACAGAGACGACCACCGGACTAGACCACGAGTTTTCCAACTTTTCAAACATCTCCAGCTGCATCCAGCCAGGAAAAGGGCTGCAAAGCAGTGGAGTGGGATGGGAACAGCAGCCTGCCTCTGCTCCCAGCTCTCCCTCCCTGGCTTTCTCACAGCTGCTTTGCTTCACCCCCCAAGTCACGGGGAGGGGAACATGCCCCATGGCAAAAGCAGGGAGGCTGGCAGAGCAGGGCTCCCGCGGAAAGAGCTGACACAGCACTGGGAAAGGCCTTCCTGCAATAAAGCTCGGAAAGCCCATGCTCAGCAACAAAGCACAAAGCTCCCCGGCTCCGCCGCGCAGCGCCCGGCCCACCCCAGCCGCACGTCAGCTAATCCCGGCACCCAGCTGCCAGTTCCCACACACCTGAGCACACACCAGGCCGCCCCGTGCCCTGCCCGACGTGCCCCAGCGCCGGGCACTCGGCCTGTTTTCCCCTCTCCTTTTGGCTGGACGTGACTCCAGCTCCTTCCTCAGCTCTTTTCCCGCTGCTTGCTCTCGTTCGCGCCCGTCCAGTGCCCGGCTTCACGACTCCAATCTCCCGTCTCCTGAAATTTCCACGTCACATCTCCTTCTGCCCCCACCTCCCTGTCTCCGGGATTGCCTCTCCAGGTGGTCAACGCTTGTGCCTTCCTTTGATTTGCCCTTCTTCCGCTGTAGCCTTAAAAATCTTCCCACCCCTCTTGTGTCTCTCCACCATCAGCACCACACCCCAGCCCACTCGCTCGCCTCTTCTCATCCCCAGCCACTATTCCACCAGTGAATATGTCCAAGATCACAATTCTGCGCTAGGAAAAGCAGGCAGCTGGCCAGGCAAGGACAAAGAACCAAATATCCAAGACTCTTCCCTCCAGAATCATCTCGTTGCCTGCCAGCAAGGAAAAAAACAAGGTCTTTCTGCTCACCTATTCTAACCTGTAAGCAAAAGAAAGGGGACCACAAGCAGAGCCAATGCTTATTTGGTGGTTGGGTGGGGAAGAAAAGCTGGAAAATCAAGTGTGGAGGAAGGGAAAGAAGCTGGAGCTTTGAGAAGAGGGAAGCTAATTAAACTGAGACTGTCCTGAGACCTTATCTTGATGGGCTGAGTCCCTGAATGCACACGAGTGTTTTTCTCTGCACTGCCTCTTTTCTTGGACTTCCTTGTTGCCTTGGATGTTGTTCAAGGAGTTCTGGTCCAGTGCTAAATCTCCTCACTATTAGAGGCTCTCCAGGTGCTAAGGAGGAGGGATTTAATGAGGAGCTGTGAAGAGGGGATCAAGATAGTAACCCATGGAGAGCCTCATTTCCGAAACCAGGGAACTCGAGACTGAAGAGACTCAATAAAAACAAAAATAAACTTGATGGCACAGAAAAACCCGAGAACATCAGCTCCTTCCTCCAGCCCTTGCTGGTCTGTGGGCTCGGAGCTGGGGCAGGGAATGGGGGAGCTCTCGGGGCTGGGGCAGGGAATGGGGGAGCTCTCGGGGCTGGGGCAGGGAATGGGGGAGCTCTCGGGGCTGGAGCAGGGAGTGACTCACTCGCCTCCACAATGGGAACGGGACAAAGCCGAAACTCTGCTGACTCAGGCGTGACTTCAGCGCCAGAGTTAATAACTGGCAGCCTTCTCCGGCTGCCCCCACCAGCCAATTCCCTCTGTCCCCACTCAAACCAAGCCTCTTTCATCAGGGTAGATGCCCGGTCACAGGAAATTATCAAAGATTCCAAACGCTGGTCTTCTGTCCAAAACGTGGTGAAGAAGGCATCCCTGCCAAACCACGCTGGTGCTGGCCAGCCCTGTAATTTTCATGGAGAAGATCAAAACTCCAACTTTTCTATAGCTGAAATGCACGTTTCACAGTCACAGCTTTCTGCCTGTGGTTTTGCTTTCCTCCCATTATCTCTCAGGATATAACATATTGCTGATATCTCCCTATCTCCCGAAGTTAGAAAGAAATGTTTCCTCCTCTGGCAAGCGGGAATGCCACGCTCTGTTCTTCTGTAATTTGTTTCAAAAGATAGAAACAAGCAAGTTTTTTTGTAACCAGGAAAATGTGATATAAGTTCTGGTGGCTGACAAGTAGGAAAAAGCTTTGCAAACAAGGCAAATGCAAACATGGCACCAACAGATGCAATGGACAGACACCCTTCGCTGGCTCCCTGCCTGTGATTTCTCTTTTAATGCGTTTTTATCTTGCCCTAGAGATATCTCTGCAGGGGAGTGGGAAAGGCTCAGACCTCCCAACTTTCTCTGGGTTGTTTAAGGATTCCTGCCCGTGAACAACAGCCTGGAAAGAACAGTGAGTGCAAACAACCCCAAATTCGGTGCCCTGCCTGATTTCCAGCCTGCTGCTGCTCGGCTCTCTTATCATCAAGCCCCCGTGCAAGGAATTTCTACAAATTTCACCTCTTCCCGGGTTTGTGATCTCCGCAGAGCAGAGGCAGACACAGCTCCAGTC
The DNA here is from genome assembly GCA_013398855.1 of Mohoua ochrocephala. Taxonomy (NCBI): domain Eukaryota; kingdom Metazoa; phylum Chordata; class Aves; order Passeriformes; family Acanthizidae; genus Mohoua; species Mohoua ochrocephala. Next base: position 148,377 of record VZTA01028280.1, on the reverse strand, counting down.
CTACCTGGGCCCCATCTGCAGGAATCGCTCTGCATATTTATGGGAAAAAGCTTTGCATCTTCAAAAGGCTTTTCAAACAGCGACTAATTAATCCTCCAACACCCCGAGAGGCAGGAAAGCGTTATTACCCCTGCTTTCAGGGGTGGGGAAATCAGAGGTGCTGAATGACAAAGAGATGTGCCCAAGGCCACCCAGGCAAGCACCGGCAATCTCGCTTGGTTGGAGGTGGGGATCTGCATGGGATGGTGGCAATTCTCACCCGAGGAAGCTGGGATGGAGGCATTTGTGGGGAGGCCCCACAGCCCTACCCACCACTCATGCAAATGGCAAAGTCACCTCATTTCCATGGCTGAGGAAACCGAGGGAGATGAAGTGGAAAATCCATTTAATAGGCAGAACCTGGAAACCTAAACATCGCCCAGTCAAGAGCTCCACTAAAGGTTCCCAAAATGTGGCTCACGTTTTTCCCAACCACGAGCAAACTGCTCGCAACCAAATCGCTGAGATTTTGTGTTAAGAACATGCCAGAAGTTAGGAGAGGCTTTGAGGCTGGGGGTGAGTGTCCCATTCACCCTCTGAGCAAAGCCAGCCCCACATTTCTGAAATATTCCACATACTGAAGAAGAGTGGGGTTAGATTAGACTTTAGGAAGAAATTCTTTACTCTGAGAGACTGGCACAGGTTTCCCAGAGAAGCTGTGGCTGCCCCATCCCTGGAAGTGACCAAGGCCAGGCTGGACAGGGCTTGGAGCAAGCTGGGATAGTGGAAGGTGTCCCTGCACATGGCAGGGGGTAGGACTGGATGAGCTTTAAGGTCCTCTCAACCTGACCCCGTTCTGTGACCCCCATGCTGGGTGGAGATGCAGCTCTCACATCCATTAAGGTCCCAGCCTCCATCCAGGCTGTCTGGGAATGATTGCTGAGCTCAGAGGGGCCTGCAAGAGCCAGGACTCTAAACAAGTGACAAGACCACCCGTTAAAGGCAGCCCGAGCATGGGAAGGGGGGAGGAAGGCAGGGAGGGAGGGTCAGAGCCCAGCAGGGAGACCTCCCAGCGCGGGTCACGCTCCCCGCCCCGTCCTCCGGGGTGCCTGGGCTTTGCTCTCCTGGGAGACCAACACAGGCACAGCCACTCTTCCCTGCCCAGAAGGGTGAGAGCAGTCAGCAAGGGCTCAGAGAGACACACAGCCTCAGCCCAGAGCTGAGGGCAAGGCAGGATGAGCAGGGAACTCTGCAGAAAAAAGATGTTTTGTCCTTCAGAGAGGAGTTCACGAACTTCCATTTCCCTTTGGACACCTCTCCTCTCAGTGGGAGCATTACTCCTTCTGCTGAGTTAACTGCGGACTCAGACTCAAAAGTTGTATCTCCTTAGTGATTGTAATTCAGTAAGGGACACAAATGAACTTCCAGGAGGAGAAATTAAAGATTTCTCCATGCCTGATTATCCCATTCTCCAGCAAGGTGGCTTTGTGCTTCCAGGTAGCCCCAGGGAGGAGCTGGGTTGTGCTACAGCACTCAGGGGAATTCGATGACAAACATCCCTCAGGAGATGGTGATGCCTTAAGTGGCCACCTAAAACACAGAGACTAAACAAGAATAAGAGAATAAAAGGAGGGATTTATTTGAAGGCCTTCAAAGGCTCCCCCTGGGCAGTCCAGAGGCTCCACCCCAGATGGACCCTGGCTCACGGGTTCTTCACCCTTTGATAAGTTTGGTTCATTTGCATCTCAGGGTTCATTCTCCAATGATCACCTCAGTCCATGATGGAATTACCCCGAGTTTGCCCCCCTTGAGAGGCTTTGAGTTGACACATTTGGGGCCCGGTGTCCTTGGAGTGGGAACCTGCAGAGGTTTGTTGTGTGTGAGCAGCAGGAGAGAACAGCAGCTCCCAGGGCACAAGGAACTGCAGAGTCACACACCAGGCAGGGCAGGGTTTGAAACATAGAAAAGTTAAAACCTAAGGAATTGTCATTGCATCAGTGGAATGACACCAGTGCTGAGTGCCTCAGTGCCCGGGGACAAAGGTGTCCCTTCAAACACAACCCATCTACACTGGGCTGCTTTTGGGGGCCTTGGGTGTTCCACTTTTATCCCAAATCTGCCTGAGCAGGAAGGTTGGGAGCCCAGCGCTCTGACAGGCCTGAATCCCCCTGGCAGGCTGGAATCACACATTTCCCCTAAACCTACTGTTCCCCAGGCCTTGATTCAGCAGAGACAAGCCAGGACCAAAATCAGCTCCCCGTGGAGATCCACGAACAGGCAGCAGGACAGAGCAAGCCGAGAGCCAACACCCCACTCCCAGCCTCGTGCTGGAGAAACCAGGCCTGGAGTCTGAGGGTTAAACAGCTCAGTTGGCCTTAATTGAGAGATTTTATTGACTTTTATCGTGATTTCATTGACTTTGGTTCAACTACGTCAGCACCGGGCTCCCTGTTTCCTTCTCAGGGAGCAGCAAGCCACGTGCAGAAGGATGTGGATGCCACATGGATTTTCCTGTGCCACTGGGGAGAGCTCCAGTGAGTCATTCCTGGTCTTCTGAAGACCAGGAGGTCAAGTGCTCTCAGGGGGGAGACTCCTGTGTGCTTTGTCCCAGCTCAGACTGGGGGCTGCCACAAAAATGGAAAGCATGCGATTGAAAAAATAACCGGAGCTGGTGGAAAATTTTCCAGCGCAGCATATTTTTCTGATGGAAAGTGTGACATAGTCCAAGCCAAAACCATTCACTGGAACGTGCTGATTTTGGCAAAAATCGATTTAAAAAAATAGAAAAAAAAAAAAAAAAAAAGCCCTTTTGATAAGTTTGAAATGGTTTTTCCTTGTGGACTCTCATTTCTTTTGAATGGATTTATGGTAAAACGCTGACCAGGATTGCAGCCAGGAGGGGATGCTTTGGTTGCCATGGAATGGGGACATTTTGGATGATGCCAGGCCAAAATTTTCTTTTGAAATTTCCTTTCTGTGGAAGTTTGCAACTGACAGCCTCAAAGCAGAAGGAGAACTCCCTCTGCAACGCCCAAATCCCCACTCTGCCAGCCCGTCCTGCCTTAGTCATCCCCACAGCCGACCTTTCCAACAGCTCTCACCCCCAAACACAAATCACCTCCCTGGGACTCTCCCCACCTTCGCTTTCCACAGCCCACTCCGGGCTCTGATCCATCTGGATCTGTTCTTCTCCGGGCCTCATCGCACCCTGTCCCTGGGTTAGGAGTTTTCTGGGGGCTTGGGCCAGCCCTCCAAGCTGTGTGGGACCCAGAGCCCCGCTCCAGCACCTCTCCCTCTGGGTTCCCTGTCTATTCCTCCTTCCTGACAGACGGATTTGCTCCCACCCTGCACCTGGCTGGCGTGCCCACCTCCTCCTCCTCCGTCTGCTGCTTGTGCCTTTCCACTCTCTAACAGCTCCAGGGGAGGGCTGGTTGAGAGAACTCCTGTTCCTCTCAGATTTGGGGGCAAAAAAGAGGGAAGAGAGAGAGAGAGAGAGAGAGAGAGAACACAAACCAGACTATTACATTTTTTAGCAGACGTGACAATATGGACACAGTTCCTGCAGAACATTGTGCATATTTTAAGACAAACTTTACCCCTCAAGTGTCAGCCAGCTCCCCTGGTGGGAGGAAGAATGAAGGAATGAAAGGGTCCTCCAGGTTTCCAGCAGAACTTTTATCTTGGAAAAGCTGGAAACTCCCCCCACACAGCACCCTGCTTGCCTGCTGCCTCCTCCGAGGGCTGGAGCGAGGAGGGATGCTCCAAAATAGCACATTTCCCACAGGAGCAGCCCTGTCCTCCATCCGAGGAGTGCCCAGGATGGGGGAAATGGCTCTGGAGGCAGGAGCAGGGAGGCCTGGAGGGGAGATGCGATGGGCTTTGCCCAGAGAGGTTGTGGACTCTGCATCCCTGGGAGGGTCCAAGGCCAGGTTGGATGGGGCTTAGGGGAAGGTGTCCCTGCCTGTGGCAGGCTGTGGAATTAAATGGTTTTTAAGGTCCCTTCCAAGCCAAACCATGCTGTGATTCCATGCCTTGACCTCCCACGCCAGGACCATCACCCAGGCGAGGAGGAACCGTGCAGAGAGAATCCCTGGCAGACAAAAACCCCTCCACAGAAGGATGGGACCAGCCTGGCTGTGGCTCCCCTTGCTGCTCCACCACCTCTGGACGTGGCAGCTGGGCTCGGGTTGCTCACAGGCCGCACGGTGCCACTTGTTTGTCACCTCTGCTTGAGCGAAGAACTGCTCAGAGCCACCTTTACTTGTTGCTTAGGGACCAGAGTGACAGATAGAACACAGCTGGGCGCTTGGCTACCTGAGGAGATGGATGGGAGGATATAAATAGCTAATGGCAAGAGGAAAGAGGACAAAAAGTCCCATTTCCAATTTGGTAAAAAACTGACCAGAATAGTAGTGGAGAAAAACTTCCAGAAATAACCACGTGGGTATTAAATGAATGGAAAATGAATTAAAAGAAAAGAGAAGACAGGGAAAAGAGACTAAAAGGAGCTTCTGAACTTGTTTGAACAGTAATTGTCCCATCCTGGAAAAGGAGTTAATGTCACCTGGGTGCCTCAAACCGTTACTGGAGGTAATTTCAGAGTGACAGGCAGCAGTGGAGAAGAAAGATAAGCATGTAGATAAATGTCATTAACCCCTGTTAGTGCAGGGCTTAGAGAGTTCAAAGGCTCAACCTGCAGTGAAGGGTGGAGGTCTCGGGGCCTGTGTCTGGCTTGTTTGTAAAAACTCCGAGAGGAGGCAGTGAAATAAACCAAAAGTTTCTTCCAGGCTTGAGAAGCTCCTGTTTCTGGTGCTGTCACAACACCAGGGCTGTGGCAGTCCCAGGGAACTCTCAGCAGGTCAGGAGCGTGGGGGGAGCAGATCAGTCCGAGGGTGCCGGGGTGGGCTCTGGGTCTGAGCTCACCCTGCGTCCTGCCCCAGCGAAACACAGCGATGGAGCAAACAGAGCACAGAGGATGGGAAGGATGTGCCCCAAAGGGAAAGGAAGAGCCTTCATTTCGGGGAGGGAAACACCTTCCTCGGGAGAGATCCCATCAGAGAGAAACAACAGCCCCGGAAAGGAAAATAACAGGCTCTTCTCAGGGCGAGCTGAGAGGGAGCCCAGTGTGATCCCCACGGCTGTTCCCAGCCCTCTGGGCTATCCAGGCTCAACAAACACCGAGAAAAGGACTGGGATGTTTTGCTGTGCATGTCCCCAAGCAAAGGACTCAGACAGGGAAGCAACACAAAGCCCAAGAGGAAGAGGAAGTTTACGGCTGTCCTCAGAAAAGTCAGCGTGGCCTTTCCTCTCAGAGCTTCCACATCCCCTGGGAAAGCACAACAACTCATCTGCAAGTCTGCACAGCGCCCTTTGGGAGTTGGAACCTCGGGCCTGACAACTCAGAGGCAAAGTGTGAATCCAAAGTAATTGCACTGTTTGCTCTGGGAATACTCCAGATACACTTGGCATAACAGAGAAACGCTCAGAATTCTCTCACTGTAGGATCTACAAACCCCCTGTTCTCTCACATCCCTAGGATTTGGGTTTTCTCTTCTCCCATGCTTTCTTCCTTTCCATCGCCCTGATTTTAGAAAAAGGCATTTGAGTTTCTGCCTTCACTCTCCGCCTGTGTAATGAAATCTTTTTATCCTCCAAACCTGCCCTGCAGAGAGGGGGTTCTCTGGAGCAGACAGTGAGGGGAGGGTCCCTTGGGCATAAAGACAAACGATCTGCAGGCAGCTGTTGGTGCTGCAGGGTTAAGCCATTTTAATTACCTGCAAGCAGAGCACCAGCCAAGGAATGGCCAAGGATGTGTAAAGCAAGCCCTGCTGTCCCAGCGGGGCTGGGATGTCTCACCAGGCTCCTGCTGATCCTCCGTTAGATTAAATTCTTCGGTGAGAGCTGCCCTGCAGTTTTATGGCAGTGGGGAGAACTTCCCTGCACCCACGACTGGGTCGGGGCAACGCCTGTGATCCCAGAGCAGTGCAACTGCAAAGCTCCCACCTGGACACCACCACTGCGAAATCCAAGGGACTTCAGCGGGGTTTGAAGGTGTTGATTTTCCGTTCCTAACACTGCAGAGAGGCGGATCCCTGGCCTCTCTCTGCCCCCATCCTACCGAGCCCTTCCCAGCTCCCAGCAGTTCCCCGTGGTCCCCTCCTATCCCTTCATCTTCCTCAGGTGCCCACAGCAAACCCAAGGGAAGGAAAATGGTGTTTGGGTGTGTTTCTATGTGGGCAGAGGGAAGGGAGGAACAGATCTTTCCCAAGGGACTCCGATGGGAGTCAGGGCTGAGCAGCTCTTCCCAGCGCAGGGACGGCCATTGGGTCACCCTGGCTTTGTGTGAAGGCACTGAGGCCACGGCAGGGCTCCTTCCCACCAGGAATGTGCCAAACTGTGCCGTCAAAAACTCCTGCACGAGCCTAACTCCCCTCTGCCTCCTTCCCAAGCACTCCACAGGGCAGTTCAAGCTGATCCAGGGAATCCTGGACCGGGAATCCTGTCCCCTCCCAGCTGGCTCTGCTGCACAGACCTTGTTTCCCTGCCTCCATCCCTTCTCCCCCCGTGCCTGCAGGTACTGGGCAAGCCACAGCTGGGTCCCACGGGACTCAGGGTCCCCATTCCTCCCGTTTCCCTTGCCCTGGCGCATGGGAAGCCGCACCCTGACCTCTTCCAGCTCCGACTTGCTTTCCCAAATTGGGCCGGTTTTGGGCAGGACGTGCCGGGACCTGCAGCCTCCTCGCCGAGCCTTTGAAGGCGGCCACGTAGGCAGCTGCACCCGCAGCCCCAGCCCGCAGCCTTTGGTGTGGAACAGCCACAAACCCGTGAGTCACCTGGCTCCAGCCTGGGAAGGCTCCTGTTCCCTCTCCCGGTGGGACAGACAGACCCAGGACAGCAGGACTCCCTTCCCAATGACTCCTGGGAGGGCGGGCTTCCGTGCCAGGTTTGGGAGCAGGATTTTGGAGCTCGGGGTGGGAGAAGGGGAGGCCTTTGTGCAGCCTGCTCTGAGAAGGGGGAAGGGGACGAGGGACAGGGGTTCCTGGTGCCACAGCAGATAACCAGAGCAGATGGCTCCTTGCAGGGCAAGCCCCAAGTCAGGGAGGTCTGTTGTTCTTCAGCCTCAGCAAAGGAATCTGCCTGCTTGGGGGATTCTCCCTGCTCAGCACTGACCCATTTCCCCTTTCCCACAGAGACCCTCTCCTCCTCAAACCCATTTTCCTCCCGTTCACCCGCTCTCCTCCCCCCAGCGCTCTCCGAGGAGGGCTGAGGGTGAGCTGGGTGTGGGCAGGAGCCGCCCGACCAGCAGGGCCCAGAGCAGGGTGTGTGCACAGAGAACATTTCGGGGAAGAGGAAACACGGCCGCTTCCAGGGCTCCGAACAAAACGCTCCTGGATTTCCGCAGCCCCGGCTCCGAATCCCCCACCAAGGCCATTTTCTCAGCCAAAAGGACAATGGAGACCTGACATAAACAATCCTGTAGGATCAGCACATGGATACCCAGCCTGCCCCCACTGCTGCCTCGCCTCCCCCTCAGCCGAGCTGAGGCCAGCAAGACACAATGTGTAATTAGGTTAATGAGCTAAGCACGGATTTTAATTGGGATTCCCCGATTTACTGGTCTATCTCCTCCTTTTGTTTTACTGCTGGTGCAGGTTCCTAAAAGCTGCCCTTGCTAAAGGGCCTGATATCAGAAAGGTCTTACGGATCTTTAATTGTATTTAATCATCGAGGTAATTAATGATCCTTGAGCAAAATGGAGATTGCATCTAGAGTAGTTCCAGTCCTGCCCTTCAGCATCTGTTGTGTCTGGGCACAGGAATTCTGCAGGCACGCAGGAGAGGGGTTCACACAGAGCGAGACAAAAGGATGGAAGAGAGAGGAGAGTGGTGGGAACAGAAGGGATTGGGGGGAAAAAAGCACATTTGAAATGGAGCAGGAGCCGAGCAGAAGAGAGGGAAGCAGGGAAAGGGAGACAATGCCATTCCTTCTCCTCACACACAGGGAGCCATTCAATTCCAGGGCCCGGAGAGCTGGCTCAGGGGGGATGGCTGGGTGTTCCCCATGTCCCCAAACCGGACAGCCTTGACCAGCACTCAGTGCTCAGCCCACTCCCACGAGACAACCACCTGCTCCTGCTGTTCCCCTTTTCCACTCCCTGCTTCCCTCTGGCACCGTTTCACACCCCTTTTTTTCTCAGGAAGACATTCCCAAAGTTCAAAACCTTGAGCTGGAGCACGGGAGAGGGGGAGTGATGGGCAGCAAGTCCCAGCACGTCCCCTCTCTCCCAGGCCACAAACCGTGCACCTCCCATCCCTGCTGCCAACCCCTCCGCTTCTCCCAGAGCACAAACAAAGCCTGTCCAACCAGAAACGGGGCTGCCTGCTCCGGCTTGCCCCAGAAAGGCAGATTTAGTGAGAAATGTCACAGGCAAAGCAGCGGGGACGTGGAATCGGTCCCTGTGTCTTGGGACATATCAGAGCTGTCCCGAACGCGGGGATGTGCGAGCAGGGAGCTGGAGGGGGGCTGTGCTGGCTTGTCGAGGAATGTCCCCTGGCTCCCAGCCCCGGTGACAAGGGATGGTTCAGTGCAGGAAAAGCATTGCCCTCCCCTCCTCCAGCCCCGGCAAGGCTGAAGGCAGGGCAGTTGCACAAATTGCACGTGAAGCAGTGCAGCCTGGTAGTGGGGTGATATTTGGGGCTGCACGAGTCCTCCCCAAAGGAAAAATCCAGCTGCCACAGCAGATCCACTCTTCTCATTCCTATTCTGGCGGGCTCTCTGTGCTAGAGTACGAGTGAAAGGTCCTGGCGTGGTGCTGGGACGAGCCTGCTTTTATTCTGTCACTGTAAATGAGTCCCAGCGTGGCTCCAGATCGGACCCAGATAAGCTCTGTGAGTTGGGACTTGCACAGAGGAGTTGTTGGGTTGGGCTGGCATTTCCAACTGCCCATAAACTGAGCTTGGGGCAGCCTGGGGTCAGGCTTAGGGTTGGGGGCAGAGTTCCCCTCCAGATACTGCAAGCCCAGGTTTTTCCTGGAAACCTGGGGCTCTGTTACCATGGGAAAGGCCCTGCACAGAGCCGGTCCCGACTGGGAATCTGCCCCTTCCCACTCTGGAACAAGCTGCCTTCCCAGGCAGGTTTCAGCTTGCTTGGGCCGTCAGCTTGGCGGATCTCATTTCTCGTGTTTTTTTCTCCTTTATTGCCTCCCTATCTGCCCCAGGCCTTGAGAAAGGGCTGCCTCCTCCTTTAGAGCATTAGCAACCCTGCCAATTTTCCCCACTTGGAATATTTCATGCACAGGCCCTTCTTTCTCCCACGCTCTCTCCCCATCCACCTTCCCCATCCCACGTCCGGCCGTGGCTCCTGTGGCTCCTGGTGCCTCCAGGTGCTGGCACAGTTCTGGTGGTGTCCCTGCTCCCTGGGCTTCATCCCTCCAGCCACAGCACAACGGAGCAAACGTTGGGATGGGAGATACTGGGAGAGGCAGAGCTCCAGGAGCTGCAGAGGAAGCAGTGACACCCAAAAACGGGGGACACACGGAGCAGAGGGAACAGGAGGGGAGGAAGTCACGGGCCTGTCCACAGGGATGGGCCTCGAAAAGGAGCATTGCAGTGGGGAGTAAAGGGCTGGAAGTTGGGAAAGCCTGGCTACGGATGCTAGGTTTGGTCGTGCTCCCACAAAACCCTCCCGCTGGCAGAGCAGAGTCCAGCTTCCCTCCCAAGGCTGATCCCCACAGCCCCTGATCCTGGGAATGGCTAAGCTGATTGCAACAGCCCCAGAGATCTGCATCAAGCCTCTCCTCCCTCCCAGCACACGCAAGATCAGGCCGCCTGATTGTGTCATTTATTCCCCCGTAAACAAAGCAGCCAAAGGAGAAACCCAGCCCAGAAATGAGAAACTTTCCTGGAGATGCAGCTGGGCCAGGCAGGAGGAGCAGAGCGGGGATGGGGCTCCCTGGCCTGACCTCACTTGTGCTGGAGCTGCCTTGGGCTGGAGGCACAGCAACATCATCTGCACCCAGTGCCCGGCTGGCAAAGACCCTTGGTGGGTCCATCCTGCCCCACGGGACCCTCAAAAAAGCACCCAGAGCTCTGGAGGAGAACACAGCCAACCCTCGTGCTTCAGGGCAGGAGCTGATCCTGGCTTGCCACAGCAGGGAGGAGCTGCCCCTTCCAGGCATGATCCCTACTGACCGTCCTTCCCCGCTGCCACTTCCAAGCGCTTTCCCTGGGCTGAAAGGCAGGCCCGAGGTCCAAACCCAACATCTGCAGCAGTGGGGCTCAAATCCTGCTGCCTGCTCGCAGGAGGTGTGTTATATCCCACCAGGGAGCGACTTCCAACAGCTCACACCCTCCTGTGGGGACGCAGGCTGCTGGACTCCACGGTTCCTTCCAGCTCGGGATGTTCTGTGACTCCATGGCTGCTGTGCAGCGTGACTTGGTGAGCAACCACAGCTGGGATCGCACAGAGGCACCGAAAACTGTCCCACTGCCACCAGGCCACCGTGTCCTGCAGTGGAGGAGATGCTGGGCCACCCTGAGGAGCAGGGGAGCAGCAGGGGCTGGGCTCCCCTCTTTGATAACCTCACCCCGTGCCACAGCCCAGCGCATCAGAGCTCCTCTGCAGCTGTTTTGGGGAGCTCCCCTCAGGCAGAGCTGCCCCAAGGGGAGCCCGGGGCTGTCCCTGGAGCTGCTCAGCCTGGCTGTGGCTCCTGCTCCCGGGGGCTGGCGTGTGAGGGAGGCAGGCAGTGCTGGAGCTGCTTGCCGAGGGTGATTCCCCTCTCACGTGTCAGGGACAGCCAGCACAGTGCTGGCTCCCGCTCTGTGTCTCAGCTCTGCCTTCCCGGGAGGAAAGGGAACAGGCAGAGCGGCGGGCTCGGAGACGGCACAGAGGCACCTGGCTCACACTTCTGATGTCCTTTCCCTCTCTCCCACCCTCCACGCCACCTCTGGCTCTGCCTCTCTGGCACCTCTGCACACAGCAGCATCGCTCTGCCGTGCCAGGAGGAGCAGCCTGACAAATTCACAGCGAAACGCAGCCAACAGGGAGCCAGGGCTGTGGGGAGGGGGGCTCGCTTGGCCCTGTCACACTGCGGAAACACTTCCCTGTCACCCCTGCCTCGAAAGCTCTGCACTTCACAGACACGAATGCGAAGATGTCCAGCAACTGGAAGCAGCACAACAGGAGTTTTTAGCCACAAAACAGCAAAAGAAACCCCCACTGTCCTTGCCTGGCACTGCCAGACGAGGAAGGATCGGGCTGAAGCGTGAACAAAGCCTGTTTGAAAACTCCTCTTGATCCACTGCCTTTGTTTTTTTTACAGAGGTGGAAATAGAGCAAAAGATCTTGAGGGAGGCAGAGAAGTCACTGGCTGAATCCACAGCCTATGAAACCTCGCCAAGTCACCGAGAAACCTCTGAACCTCCGCTCAAATAGATTTTAAATGGAGTCCCAGGCCTTCCTACGCTGAGGGTGATGAAGAATAAAATGAACTGAGAGCTTTTCAATGCACACATTGAGGACAAATGGCTTTTTCATTGATAATGCCAGGAGCTGCAGCCAGGGGATTCATCAGCATGTTTTGGCATCTCTCAGGACTGCAGGATTCTGCCCGTACTTGTGTTAAATGACACATTAACAGGAGCAGGAGTGCAAGAGGAGTGCAAGGACTCACAGCAGCTCAAAGAACCACAGAAGCTGCTGCCAGAATTCGGCTCTCAGAGTCCACCTATGGAGAGCAACTCCTGCAGTGCAGACAGCAGCTCCCAGCCAGGTCGTTTGGCTTGGATTGTCCTCTGCAACGCCACGGCTGCTGTCCCAGGGGAAGCTCCGGGCTGGGAATCACCCGCAGTGAGCACGGGAGATGATGGTTCAGCTTCAGCCCAGTCATCCCTGCCCTGTCTCATCCCCAGCTTGGGGAGGCTGGGATGCCCTTGTGCCCTGTCCACCCTGCCTGGGCGTTCTGCTCTTCGTTCCCCTCAGGAAGCTCTTCCCAGCCTTGCTGTCACAGTTATGTGGCTCTTGGGACCGTGTGGGAACCCAGGCACGGAGATGAATCTTGGAGAGACAGCAATTACTTCTGTCAGATTAATAAATTAATAAACCTCCCATTTATTCTCCAGATTTAATTTCCAATCCTTGCGTTTTCTCTTCCCGTCACACAAACACACCACGGAAAAATGTGGGAAGCCACAAGAGGAGCAGGAAAGGGGAGAAGGAGGCTCCAAGAAAGGCCCACCTTCCCCACTGTGAAGCTGTTTAGCATCTCCAAGCCACTGAAACAGCTCCTGAAGTTGCAGAAAGGTGAGAGGAGCAGGAGAAACTCTGCCTGCACCACGAGCACCCCCCTTGATGGAAAAACCCAGCTCAGTGCAGACTTCTTAATCTTGGCTGGCTGGCTGCGCTCACTGCAGAGTCAATGAGGAGAAATCCCTAATTCAGGCACTGTGCATAAGCAATCTACCTTGGGCTGGATAGATCCGAGCCTGGAAGTGCCCATTTATTTCCTTGGACACGAGGGAGTCTGGACGATTGGCTCCATATTCCCCTTTGGTGTCGGAGCAGGGTCTTGCAGGGAACTCTGTCAGCGAAACCGAGCCTTTCTCACTGACCTGGACAGAGAGCTCTGCTCACCCAGAGGCTTCCCCAACCACTGCTAAAATCTCCTGTTCGGGAGACCTCAGCCTCTGTTTTCTCAAGGAGCTGCTGAGCTGGAGAAGCCATTTCAGGAGAGCCTTTTCTCCTCAGAAATGACTCCTGAAGTGCTGCTCTCCTGAGCGGGTGTTCCCCACAAGGGGAACATCAGCTGAACCTGTCTCATGCTCCTTGGCACCACTGGTTCTTGCCCAGATTTCGGAGCAGAGCCTTTCCCCTTCTCCCTTTGCAGACTCCCCCTCTGTGACAAGTGACACCGGCTGCGGATCAGATTTCGGACTCATCACTTAAACACGATGCCCGACGCTCAGTCCGGCCTTCGTGAAATGACGCTTGGTCCCACCCCCTGCTGCCCTCCCGGACCAGTCTGAGGCAGAGGCACTGGAAACCCAGACGGGTTTGTTGCAGGGGAGGAGGCGCTGCAAGGACCTGCCCCTGTTTCCCAGCTCAGCAGAGCTCAAGCGGAGCATCCATGTAGAAATAACAGGAAGGGGAGGAAAATTAGAATCCTACTGCGGGCCATCAGGTCTTTTCCATTCCTTTCCCAGTCACACATCCCTGGATGACCCTGGATTCCCTGCCTTGCTTGCAATTTCTTGCTGGCAAACACACAGGCAGGAGGATGAGAGGCTTCTTGCCAAAAAATAGGTGGTGAGAGCAGGAAGAAGAGCAGGGACATTAGAGGAGCCAATGGAATCAACCTCTCCTGCTCCAAGCGCTGCTCTCCCGTGCATCCCAGACAGCAGGACGCTCACCTGTGCAGCTGCAGGGCTAAGCCAGCTCTTCTCCTTGTTATTTCGGGGGAAGCAGAAGGCAAATCCCCCAAGGATGGCCGCAACCCAGGGCCATATTCCGGGCACAGAAGGTAAAAAAAAAAGCCAGAACAAAAGGCAGCAGCGGCTCCCTGCAGATGTCCGCTGGCTGCTGCCTAATCCGCCCGGGCAGGCGGGCAGCGGTGTCACCCCGCGGGGGGACAGCCCCGTCCCCTCCCCAGCGCCCCGCACAAAGGGGGGGTCAGCGGGGCCGGGGGCGGCTCATCCCCGCTCCGCCGGGAGCAGGAACAAAGCGCCGGGGCCGGGGATTCAGCGCAACCAACAGCATTTCCATGCTAATGAGCGCTCCCGGTTCCATCCTGCCGCCCGTGGCAAATTGGAGCGAAAATCCGGGCTTGAGAGGATGCAACTTTTATGTCCGACGAGCGACGCCGGGCTCCAACACCAATCCTCTCCCTCGGTTTATTTTTAATTGACTCCTACTAAGCCGGAGTGCATTTTCATCCGTTCCAAATGGAGCAGCTGTTGAAACTAAAAATCAGCAGCAGAAAGTGCGGACGTTTCTATTTTGCGGTGTTCGCTCCTCGGCGCTCCATTTCCAAACCTCAGCAGCCTGCCCAGAACAAAGGATGCCTCGGCGCAGAGCATTAACCCCATCCTGAAACCTCTGAATCCCCATCCTTGCAACCCTCACATTCCACCCTGAAACCCTCACATTCCACCCTGAAAGCCTCACATTCCACCCTGAAACCCCTGCATTCTCGTCCTGCATCCCTCGTGTCCCCATCCTGCACTCCTGACATCCTCATCCTGTAACCCTCATATCCCCACCCCGTACCCCTTCATAGCCACATCCTGCAACTCCTATACCCCCAGACTGCAACCTCTGCATCCCAATCCTGCACCCCTCACCTCCCCATCCTGCATTCCCAGTGTCCCCATCCTGCATTCCCAGTGTCCCCATCCTGCACCCCTCACCTCCCTGTTTTGCAAAATCTGCATCCCCATCCTGCATCCCTGCACTCCTGTCTTGCATCCCTCACATCCCCATCCTTCATTCCTCACATCCTCATCCTGCCCCCCTCACATCCCCACCCTTCAACCCCTGCTTCCCCATCCTGCAACCCCTGCACCCCCATCTTGCATCCCTTCCATCCTCATCCTTCAAAACCTGCACCCTCAACCTGTGTCCTTCGCATCCCCATCCTGCAGTGCCAGGTCTCTGGATTGTTATCCCTCCCTGGATCCTGCACCCAGTGTCACCAGCTCGGTGACAACGTGCAGTGCGAGGTGAGCCTGGAAAAGCTCTGTCCCCCAGGCAGGGAGTGCTTTAATCAATGGGGTCAGCACCAAGGTCTGACCAACTGACCAGCACACAAACCCCAGCACCTCAGAAACAAGCCCTGGCAAGGCTCTGGCCCCTGGAGTGGACAGCTGGACTCCAGGAGCTCATCCCAAGGCTGGGATTTAGCAGGCAGGATGTTGGGATCAGGCACTAGAGCTGACAAGCTGGGGCTTGGTCCTGCTCACAAATAAGCCGTGCCCTCCTCCACAAGGCAAACACCAGCTGGCCACGCCGTGGCCATCCCGCTGCTCAGTCCCAAGGGATAATAATCCAGAGAGCTGGCACTGCAGGCAGCACAGGACAGCCCTGGGGATTGCCAAACCCCTGCACCAAGCCAGAGTCAACACGGAAATGCTGCAAATGGGGGCACCTGGGAGGCAGCCCGAGAGCTGGGACAGGATCCCCCCCAGCAGGGATTGAGCTCCGGGGTCTGGCTGCCTCTGAGGACACTCAGAATTCGCTCCCTGCAAAGAGGGGGAGCAGACAAATCCTAGGGGGGTGTGCCAGTGTTTTTGCAGGTAGCCTGGCCGTGGAGTCCAGCTGCAGGGGCCTGCTGGAAAGGTTTCTGTACGTGGCGAGAATTGCTAATGGGGGAATAAAAGCTCAGCCTCCCTCCCTCAGGAGTTTGCAACAGGGTTCCTACAGGAGCAGTTATCCAGGGCCTGGACCCCTAATCCCAACAGAGCCAGAGGGAAGCTAGACCCTGGCGTAGGAAGGATATCCCTCTCTCCTTGTCTTCCTCAGAGAGCAGAATCCAAACCCCAAGAAGGAGCAGGAGGAGGGGCGGTGGATGTGGGTTACACTTTGCTGGCACATGTCAGCAGGGCTTCCTCTGTAAATAATATTTCACACCAGGGGCATGCTGAGTGCCAGTCAGTTCAGGTGCTTTGGCATTTATTAGGTTTGCTGGGAGCTGAGGTGCTCAGAAAACCTGTCACTGACCAGTGTGCTCCAATCTTAAAACAATTGATTAATTAAAAGCTGACCCTGAGCTTTTTTTTGAAGGTCTGTCCCTAGCCGTAAACCCCGAAAAAGCCATTTTTATCTTTTGCCAACCAAACAAATCCAGCTTCAGACCTCTGATTAAATATTAACAACTTTGCACAGACCACAGGCAAGCTCCACAGCTATTTATTGCTCCAAAGGCAGCTGCAGCAAGAAACACAGAACAAAACAAACATAAACCAGCCAGGAACGAACGGTGTCATCCACATCAACAAGTTTCCCTTGTGTGCTTGAGTCAGCTCGGAGCCAGGGGGCATTTCAAGCACGATTCACTGGGCTCAGAGCTCAGGGACCCGGTGCTGTTGGAGCTCTGCCAGCCCCAGATGCCCCCCAGCACCCCTTTCTGGAGTGCTCCAGCCCCATCCATGGGCTGGTGACGTCAGTGGTCCTCACTTTGGATCTCACTGCAAAACCCCCGTGATGCCTGAAGAGCTTGGTGAGGGTGAGCTGGTGCCTGGCTGGATTTATCACCCTTTCATCCCCGTTTGCAAGCCCAGTTTGGGGCTGGCAGAGGCCTGGCGGCGACATTTAGGGACACAGAGACGAGATGAGGGTGTGCAGGAGGCACTGAGCCCACCAGCAGCCACAGGGGTCAACGTTTGTCCCCGTGCAGTCACAGCCAGGGCCAAGTGTGGGACACCACCTCAACCAAGGTCAAAACAACGTCCCCGTGCTCAAATTTCCCAGCGTGACCCCCCCTTTGTACACCCCACACAGCCAGCAAGGCTTTTCTCCAGCATCACTCCATCCCCTGGAGCAGCAGCACAAAAGGGGATTGTTGCCCATCTTACCCCTGATCATGACTGGAAATAACAAAGCAGCTGTGCCTGAGTTTGGGCGCTGAGCCAGGCTGGGATCCCCCTCCCCACCTGATTTCCAGGCACAGGCTCAGGTTTCTGACGCACGGGATCAAATAACCCATCACTCAGGGCAAGATATTATCCCCTATTACCAATTCCATGCAAACAGCTCTGCTCTTCCCAGGATTAAAAGCCAATTAAAGAACCTTGCTTTTCAAGGGGACAGGAAGCCGAGAGGAGGGGTTTTTGTGGGGTTTTTGTTGGTGTCTGGCAGGTAGGAAATATCCCCCGTAAGGACTATCAATAAGTTCTTTTCAAATCACATTGATTTTGCTCAGAACCATTTGGGACTCGTGTCTCCAGAGGAAAAAGTGAAACACGGAGAGGACAACAACTAAATCCCCACAAGCCGTGTCCTAAAAAGGAACGAGAAAGAAATTTTATTTGCATGAGGATCAATGGCGTTTGCTGAAGTCAGCAATTGGTGTTTTGGGTTTCAAAGCTTTCTCAGGGCAAGGGAGCCTTACTCTCAAGGTGAAGAGCAAGCTCGTAAATCTGGGAGAAGCTTCAAGCCCAGAATCTGCTGATTCCCCACTGCAGGGAGGGCAGAGCCGACAGGAAAAGGGCATTTGCTCTGCAAACAAGAAGCAGGATGAGCGCTTGTAAATCGCTGGTCACAAGGGAACAGGTGACATTCAGCCCCGCTGCACTCAGAGCTGGGATAAAGGGGAACACAAAGGTGACTCGAAGCCAGCTCTGCGCTCACAAGGGCCATGGGAGCACCTGCTTCCTCCTCTCAGCTCCCAGCACAAGCCTCAGGTCTGGTACTGGGAAAACAAGGCTTGACCCCGGCCCCAAAGCCTAAAATCATGGAATGGGTTGGAAGGGAACGTAGAGATCAACTTCCCACTCCCCTGCCATGGACAGGGACAACTTCCAGGTTGCTCCAAGCCCTATCCAACCTGAAATGCCTCCCATTGCTTCCTGCCCTGGGAGCAGATGCATCCAGAGATGTGTCCGGGGCAGGGGGAAAGCCAGAGATGGGGAAATCTCCAGCTGGGACTGCAGCCAGCACAGCCAGACTCCACCACAAAAGTGCACGGAGAGAACCCACCCCATCGATCCCGCTCGCCCGGATTTAGGAGGAACAAACAAAAAGCCTCATCATCAAAACCCCCCAGACTGCCTTTGCAGCAAGCATCCTACCCAAAATGGGACCCTGGGTTTAGGATCACAGGATCAGCAGGGCTGGAAAAGCCCTCCAAGATCATCGAGTCCAATCTTTGCCCCAACACCCCCTTATCACTAAACCACGGAGCTTCCCCCAGCCTGCTCCCGTTGCCCCCCCTGCCTCTCCCGGGCTCACACTGCTGCCAGCCCCAGTACCACCAGTTTGGAACCAGCTCCTGCCAGCCCTGCCACTGAGAGCAGCCTTGTGGTGCCAGGGGAAGGGGGAGCAGGGGTGTCGAGCTCTCGCCAGCGGGTGTTTAGCACGCCCACCCGCCTCAGCAGGCAGGTAGGTGACCCCTCAAGGTCCCCTGCAACCTGAATTATCTTCTGTTCCTATCAGGATGCTAAACCAGCACAAAAACATGTCTGTCTTTCTGTCAATCTGTCACTTTGCGTTCGCTTCATTTTCATCTGTCAAACATTAGCCCGGATCTCACTGTCAACAAGCTGATATTTATTTGTTGTTTCCTCTTTTGTTTGCTTTTTTTTCCAGGCCATTTCCACTGGAGATACACCCAGGCAGGCAGAGCCATACGCACACAAATAGCAGGGCACCATTTTCACTCCATTCCGGGCTTTTTTTTAACTGGAAAGACTGGGAGTAACTCGCTCTGACAAGTGACTCTTTGCATTAAAACCAAGCTGCCAGGCTCCTCTTGGCTGCACACCTGGGCAAGGTGAGGGGATCCAAGCTGGGCAGAGACCATCTTTATAAGGTCCTTCCAACCCAAACCAGTCTGGGATTCCATGGGAATGGCTCCAGGGCTGGGGGAGAGGCAGAACCCCCTGTCAGAGCATCCTCACTGCCTGTGGCCATGCTGGGGGGGCAGGAGAGCTCCCAGCCCTCACCTGAACAGCTCCAAACCTCACCTGAACAGCTCCAAACCTCACCTGCACAACACAAACCCTCACCTGCACAGCCCCAGCCCTCACCTGCACAGCCCCAGCCCTCACCTGGCTGCTGCCACACACCTGGATGAGAGACCCGGCTTGGAGGGGAAGGGAAGGGCGGAGAGCGGGAGGAGCCTGGGGACAGCACAGCCCTGAGGGGGACACAGGGAGGAGCCAGAAGGGTCCCCTCCCCTCTCCCCTTCATCTCTGCCCAGGATTAAAAAAAAAAAAAAAAAAGGAATATTTTCCTGCCTGGATTTTTTTTCCCGGCGTCCCCCGGCCCATCTCAAGCCACCCCGTCGCCATGGCAACGGGCCGAAGGAACAGATGGGCCTGGCAGCCAAATCCCCCTTCGAGGCGAATGCTCAGGGCCACCCGCCTTGGGGACAGGGAGGTCACCCCCGGCACCCCTTCCCTGGTCTTCCCGCCGTGGCGAGGCCTCGGTGGCACCTCGGGGTGGGAAGGAGGGACAGGGGTGCTCCCCTCCCAAAGGGCCTGAACCGTCTGAGATCCACCTGGGCTCGCCCGGCTGTGGGAAAATCCACATTTTCTCAGACATCTGCAGCATCTCCCTGCCCGCCTCCAGCAAACCTCACCCCTAAACCAGGGCATTGCACAACAGGACGGGCACAGGGGACGGAATTGCCATCCCTGCAGTGAGTGGGCACAGGGCTCAGCTGTCCCAGCCTCACCGGCTTTCCCAAATGGATTCATCCGACCAGACCGGGATGAGGAGCGGGGTGGGTGAAGATAAAACTCAGCCACTAATCTCCCTGTGGATTAACCGTCCACGTGGGGCCGTGGTGTGGGGCTTTGGAGCAGGCAAACAACAGCTGAGGCCTCCTGGAGATCCCACAGCTCCTCTGGAGTATCTGAGGGGAGCAGCCAGGCCTGTCCCGGGCACCCAGAGAGAAGAGGGTGTTCTTTCACCTCATCTTTCACCTCATCTTTCGCCTCATCTTTCACCTCCTCTTTCCTCACCGTGTCTGCAGACGGAGCTGCAAACCTGATGCAGCTTGTTGGGCTCAGCCCCAGAACGGGTTCTCCTTTTCGAGGGGAAAGCAGCGAGTGTGAAGCTACACTTCAAAGCCTCCAAAGCTGTCTGGGCCTGCACAGGTGAAGGGCTCTCTGTGGGGAAACACGGGCTGAAAGCATCGAGAAGCTCTGCTGCAAGGAAAGGAAAAATACACAGAAATGGCTGTTCCTTTAGGAACTTCAGCGCAGGCTGTCTCAGCTGCTCGAGCCCATTTTCTCCTGAAAAACCCAAAGCAACACTCGCTCTCCAGAGCCAGTTTTGGAGCTGTTACCACCATTATCCCAACTTCCTTTGCTCCACACAAACCCCTGGGGATCGTGGCTGAGTTCTCCGGCCCTGTCCCCATTCCCACGGGAGCCAGACAGCTGCTTGCCTTGCCCACGGAGTCCCCAGGAGATTCTGGGGCTGGGAAGCAGCGTTCCTCAGGGCTCAGGAGCCAGAGGAGGCTGAGGACGGGCAGCAGGGTGGGAGATGACGGCGCTGGGAGGCTGCAGGGAGCAGGGAGCCGAACCCCTCCTGCCTCCCCTTCCCTTCCCCTCCCTGCCAGGCTCCCTGCCCGTGGCCCTGGCACGCTCTCAGGGGTGCTGGGTGCTGGCCTGGGGGCCCAGCCCGGCCCAACCGGCTCCCAGCCCACACCCGTGGGAAGCTCGGGAGCCCGTCCTGCCTCTCAGGTGTGGCCCTTGGCCCGCGGGCTCCCGCCCGGAGAGCGCTCCGGTGCCAGCTTGGATGCGGCCGCCGCTGCTGGAGAGGGAGCGGGAAGCTCTGCCAGGGAGGGCAAAGCCTCCCAGGGTGGATGGCAGCACCAGCACCCCTTCTGGGGGCTTCCTCTGCTTCACAGGGGGTTCCCAGATCTTTTTTTCCTGCTGGTGTCTGGAATCCCGGGGTTTTCTCTGCAGAACGGGTTGGGTGCAGGAGCAGCCGTGCCCGCGTCCCACGCGCCAGCACAGCCCAGCCTGCCCCACACCCTCCCCCTGCCCCAAGAGCCCACCTCCTTCCTTCCCTCTGCTCCCTTTCCCGGATCAAAGCTGCCTCCCCTCCCTGTATTGCAAACATTATTCAGCTCGAGATAAGAAGCTCTCCAGCAGCACTTTATGAATCCCACAGGAGGCAGAGAGAAGCAGAGTGAAAGGGCTCAGTGTGGCCAGGACGGAGACTGATGTTCCACGAAACACCTTTGCAAAAGGCAGCCACGTCTTTTTCCCAGAAAGTCTCCTCGGAAGCTTGGGTAATAATTAACAATTGTCGAACTTTAAACCCTCCATCTCTCCCTCTCTGTGTCCTGACCAGGATTTTGTAATAACTCCCCCAGTCTGGAACACTCCCAGCTCGGGGTGCTGGGGTGCACTGGGGCTGCAGGGTGAGGAGGAGGAGGATGCAGACAGACTCCGTGGGCAGGCAGGAGGGAGCTGCTGACTCTGCTGCTTCCCTGCTTCTCCACCGAGCTTGGATGTGAACCTCCCTTCCTTCCTCCAATGAATCCTGCAGCTCCTTTGGCCACAGAATGAAGTGGCTCTTTGTGGTTCTTCCCAGGGAAGTTTCTCCCAGCCCTGGAATGCCATAGACTCTTGCATATGGCTGAAATCGTCATCTACCCAGGAGAGAGACTGGAGAGCTTTTCTAGCACAGAGACGCTTGTTCAAACCCATCTGCTGTCTGAGCAGCCACAGTCGGTGCCGTGTGAGGCTCACACTGGGACAAGTTGGGTGGCTCAGCTCTGGGTTCCATCACTGCCTGGTGGAAGGACCACAGAGTTGTGGAAGTGCTTGCTCACGCAGTAAAGGGTGCTTCTGTAACCTGCATCCTACCACGGGGCAACACGAGTGTCAGGAATCCTGCTCACAGCCACGCAGGGAGCTTTGGGGAAATCAGAACACGTTGCAGGTGTGTGCAGACTCCCACTGCTGTCGTGGCAGGACATCCTTCCTGCCTCAGCACCCATGGCAGACCCAAGGACAGGGCACGACGTGACCCCCTGACAGTCATTCCTGGTTCATTGCCCAGCAAAGAGCCAGGGTGTGGGTGGGAAGGCAGCAGGGAAGTGGAGGAATGTCCAGCCCCCACCTCTCACCCACCTGCAACCCCTCCTCTGAAAACCAGAAGTGACCCAAATGCAAAACCAGCGGAGCGAGAAATCGAGAGACCTTTGAATTCACGCAGGCAGGGAAGCCAATGGGCCATGCTCGCCCAATTCCATGATGTCAGCCCCACATCCCACACCCAGAGCAGCCAGAAACTGGGCCCAGTGTTTGCACTCACAGAATATTTGTACACGGATCCATGCAAAAGCATTCCCTGCCTTCTAAACTCCCCGGGCAAGGAGCTGCCTGCTTCTGAAAAAATGACCAAACAAAGGGGAGTCACCTTTCCCTGTGCTCTGCAAATGCCTCCTGCTCGGATCGGGGAGGATCAGGTGTGCGAGGCACACGGGGCAAGGTGAGCAGAGCAGAGAGGGACAGCTCCGGCAGCTCCTGACAAGGAAAGGCACACGGAGGTGAAGTGAGCCGGCCAAGGATATTCCAGGGAGCTCGTGGCAAAGCCAGGAAATGCTGCCAGCCCTTCTGAGCTCAGCGTGCCTTTGCCATCACCTCCAGGCCATTCTTTCCCTGTAAGTAAAAGCTGATTCACGCCTGGTAGGAGTCGGTGTGAGGCAGCAGATATTCCCATTTCCAGTGAGGTACTCCACGGGCATGGCAGCATTCGAAATGTCAAGAATACAAAAAAATATATGTACTTAAAGAGAATGATTTGAGCCTTTTATTTCCAAAGTGAGTTTAGAGGCAGTGAAAGGTCTCAGATCAATACCAGCAGAACTGCAAATTGGAGTCCTCCCCTTCGCCACAGAGAGGGTACAGCCGAGACAGCATCTGCACAAAGCCTGCCCGCAGCCCCTGCCAGCCTGCCTCAGCGCTGACCTTGAGGAGTTGCCTTCAAGTGGGAGAGGGAAACTCCCCCTTCCCTTGCAGCCCCGGGCTTTTGTTCCCCGGCTGCTGATTTCTTTAACTCGGGTACATTCTGTCTAGGGAAGAACCCGAGTCTCGATAAACTCACTCCACGCACACACCAAGGAGAAGCCTGCTTCATCCTGTGGGTAGGGAGAAATCCCACGGGGGTTTTGCAGCACAGATTTCGAGGTACATCCAGAAGAGAGCTGAAGTACCAGGCTGGCTGTGGCATTTTGGAAGGTGAGGTGCAATTGCCGGCTCAAGTGCTCCATGATAAACAGGCTTTTCTTCCCCTCCCCTGCCCCACAGCTGTCCCTGTGCTCGGCCCCGTGCCCCAGGGACCCCTGGAAAGGCTGTCCCCATCCAAAGCTGGGATCAATACAGCTGTCAGGCTCCGGCCACATTACCCCTGCTAATTGGAATTACAATAGGCAGACTGCAGCCTTCACTCCATCTCTCTGTCGCTTGTCATAATGTAATCAAAATCTCTCTCTCTCTCTTTATCGCCAAGCGTGACGGGAGCAGAGGCGGCCACGAGAGTACAGATTCCTTCAGATCTCACTGGGGCTGGGGAAAGAACCCCTCAGCGCCAAAACTCCAGCTTTGGGCTGAGCAGGACGATGGGAGAGGTGGCAGAGCAGGGAGGCAGAGATGGGGACGTGAGGTGCTGTGGGCAGGGGGTGCAGCACCAGGGCGAGAGCAGAGGCAGCCGCAGGTTGGTTGCGTAGGTTGGGCAGAGCCCAGCAAGGAGCCTCCCTCCTCTTCCTCGCTGCCTCCTGCCATCCCAGGCTCCTGCCTCCCGTCAGCCACAGGTTCCCACCCGCTGCCAGAGCCAAAAGTGAGCAGGGCATCACTGGATAAGGCACGAGGCAGCCGGGCACGGGCACGGGGCACCGAGCAGGGCTCGGAGCAAAGCTCTGTGATCGCACAGGAGCCCGGGCACGTCTCGCTCCCCCTCCACCCTGAGGGCTCGGCCAATTTACAGAGCCAGGGTGATCCATCCTGGGCAAATGGTGCAGCATCTGTGATTTGTTGGTCATTATTAAATAGCAGTAATGCAGGGCTGGATTACCCAGAGGAGGGAAGGATCAGCAGCCTGGACGTACCCAGCTCCCTCGAGAGTGGCCATAAACAAAACTTAAATAATTGGAGTGCTTGGGTGGAGATGCAGCCTCTAAGTATTCTTGGGCTCACGCAAATAAAGGAAATAAATTCTTGGAAGGTGCCAGGCTGGATGGGGCAGAGGGAGGCTCATTTTCCAGATCACTTGAGAGCAGCCGTTATAAATCTCAGTGAAAGATGCACCTCCCCAGGCTGGCGATATTTTTAAACTCAGAGAGAGGGAGAGAGAGAGAGAGGGGGGAGAGAAAAAACCACATTTTAGTATTTACACCACAGGCGAAATGGGTATTTAAAAATCAGGGTACATTTTCCAAAGTCTGTTCCTGCCACGCCAACAAATAAAGAATTTTCTTTCTATAGTGTGCTAGCTGGCAATATTAGCCCCGGAGAATTCGCTGCTACCACCATCATTCTGTTGTGAGCTGAGAAATCAAACTCCCAGAAGGACTGGGGGAGTCAGGGGATAAAGGTTCTTTCACTGGCAAATTGCTACTCCAGCTCCTGACTGAATCAGCAGCAAATGCGGATCCTTGGAATCCTGAGGGGTGACTCCTGCCCTGTCCCTGCTCGCTCGGTGTCTGGGATGATGTCCCAGGGGAGTGTCCCAGCCATGGCGAGGCCACCTGAGCTCTGGAGCAGGGAATCCATGGATCAACACGGGCAGGATCACCAGGCCACTTTTCCTTCCCGAACCTTTTCTGTGCTCCAGCCGGTCAGTGCTTCCTGCCCTGCACAGGGGCTGGGTTTTGGGTGGACATCCAGGAAATCTTGTCAAGAGCTGGCTGATCACGGGTTGAATGAGGCTGCAGGTGACGGGATGTGAGAGCTCCCAGCCTGGCTCTCCTGGA
Organism: Mohoua ochrocephala; assembly: GCA_013398855.1. Taxonomy (NCBI): domain Eukaryota; kingdom Metazoa; phylum Chordata; class Aves; order Passeriformes; family Acanthizidae; genus Mohoua; species Mohoua ochrocephala. The sequence goes on along the minus strand of VZTA01028280.1, from coordinate 123,755 downwards.
GAACCCCAAATAAGAACTGCCAGGGCACTGCCTTCCCCTGCAACCACTGCAGCCTTCCTGTTCCTCAGTCCTGCTCCCCGTGCCCTCCTCAGGCACAGAGAACCTTCCCCCTTTTACGAGCTCCGCTCTGTTCGAGCCTTTCTCCCTCCCTCCCACCCCTCCCCAAGGACTGCTGCCATCCTCCCCGAAGGATCCCATCCGGCTCCTATCAAAGGGATACACGAGCACACCCATCACACATCACAGCATCCAGCAAATCCCCAAACAAGCCTCCTCGAAGATCAGAGCGCTGCAATCGCTCCCTGAGTGAGGAGATCCCAACGAGCCCTCCCCCACCTGCCCTGGGTTCTTGCTGAACCCGAGCACGAGGTAAATCTGGCAAAGCTCAGCCCCATCGCTGGGAAAAGTCTCTCCATAAAACTCACACACGCAGAGCTCCCGGCCTCTCCTGCTCCCACGGCAGCACCCAGCTATTGGGGGGCTGTGCTGGAGTGAAGAGATCCGAGCCTGCCCTTTCCCTCAGCACCTGGCACACAGAAATAAACTCACCATTCCCAAGTAAAACATCCAGCACTCCGTCGAGCCTAGCAGAGCCAAGAGGGTCCTGTATCCAATGGAAACTGGCAGCTGATATGAATTACAGCATGGCAGGGATGCTGCTATGCAACACATCCCTGATCCTCAGCGGCCATAAATGGGCACAGCCTTGGTTCTCCCCCGTATCCAGAGATGCCCCTTCCTCCAGCACGGTCCCCAGACACTCTGTTGGTGCAGCTGACCAGGGGAAGAGCCCAAAGAGGCCCAGGAGTGAGCAGCTTGTGCAGTTGTGCACCACCAAATCTGCTGCTGCCTCCTGTTCCAGCCCTTAGAACAACACTGCTGCTCACACTGCCTTGGCTAAGTGAGGGGACAGGCAAGAAAAAGGAAATACAACCCCTCCAGAATGGGGGAGATCATCTCCTTGTGTGTTCTTACAGCCCCTAAACTGGCCTGGATGATCTGTCTTTAACATTTCCTCTGGTTTTGGCACCCCCAGGTTAGGAAAGCCATCAGCACTGGTGGGAATGTGACGACCCCCCCCTCCAAGGGGTCTCTGCTGATTGTGTAGCCCAAGAAAAGTCAGAGTAAAGCCCATTAGATGCCTCTTCCTAAGAGCTGGATGCAGTTAATTCTCCAGTGAAGTGTCCTCCTGACTGCAGGCTTTGTGTGGTGTTATTTCTAGGAGAGGTTTCAAGGCAAGGGGAACCTCCACGAGGGCCATGGCTTTGGGTGAGGGCTGAGTTATGACTCCACAGAACTGATAGCTCATAACTGATAGCTCATAACTGATAGCTCAGCTGGCACCAGGCTCGAGCTGAGCTGGCTCCCGTTGGGCTGCTCAAGGACAGGGCAGGGTTTGTCCCTCCCTGGCTGCACTCCCTGCTCGGAGCGCCACAGTTCCTCACACAGGGCAGCAAAACCATCCCGTGTCAAGCTGCTCTGCACGGAAATCAGGAACAGACAGTGACAGAAACCCGGACCTTTCTCCTCCCCTACTTCTCCTATTAAACTCTCCCCTGGGTCTGTGACTTCTGCCCATCAGGGACCGTTTGTAACCCTTGGCTTTGCCGGGACACTCAGCTCAACAACCTCTAATTACAGCCCTCAGCTCCTGAGTCACACCAGCCTCTTGTACACATCAGCACCAGACCCTGAGTCCGCAGCCAGAACTCTGCCCCCAGACTGTGCCCTTGGGCTGTGAAAAAGGCCAGTGGAAAGCTGCTCGAGCAGCATCTCCCTCGGTCCAGAGGATGTCCTGCCAGGGGATAGGAAATGAAACCTGGTTTTGCCACCTCAGTGCGAGGAGCGGACACCGGGTGAAATGCAGCCTCCCCCCGGACCCCCACGGCACAGCTACGGACCCTGCACTGCAGCAGCCTCACAGGGCACAAGGCTGCTTCTGCTCTCAGGTGGCCACACAGCACTTCATTCCAGCCCCCTCCTGCCCCTCACAGACCGGCCTTTGTGCTGGGAATGGCTCAGGAAAGGCTGGATGTCAGCCCTGGCTGCGAGCTGCACGGACCCTCTGTCACTCCTGGCCGTGCCTCCTGATGCCTCTCTCCAGCACAGGGGGAGGGAGGGATGGATCTTCCACGAGACAAGCGAAATAGCCTCAAAATCAGCCTGGTTACAGAGTTTCCCCAAGTAGGGAGAGAACTGCTGGGAAGAGTGATGGGGGCTGAGTCCTCTTGCCTAACCAGGCTTGGGAGTACCTGCTGTCTCTCAGCCAGGTGGTCCATCTGGTGCCTGCCGCTGCTCCAAGGCAGGGATGTGATTTGCAGGTCCTGGACCGCATCTGGAGCATCCCTGCATGGTCGGGAGCAGATGGAAGCACTTTGCTGTTTCCCGCAGCTAGAAAGGCAAATAGGCTGGGATGGAGAACAGAAAACCCCTTCATGGTGTCTGAACTCCCAGGGAGGAGAATCACACTGCTCCTGCCTCTCCTAGGCTCTTCTCCCTGCACACCTGGAGGCTGAAGTGCTGTCCACCAGTCCCCAACTGGTCTGGCTCAGAGCCACGCAGGGCAGGCCTGCAGCAGAGCGAGGCAGAGTTGGGTGGATAATGCTGAGAAATGCTTCCCTCTTGCATCACACCCCATAATGTCAAGGGAGGATTATAAACCTCCTGCAGGGACTGCTTTGTGGTGGGGGAATGGAGAAGAGATGGTTCATCAGGTTGGGTCAGTTCCTCCCACCCATCCCCAGCACCTCACAGAGCTGCTGACGTGACAAGACCGCTGGCCAGGCCCTCTGTGCCTCCATAACCTGGGCCCTCCTGTCCCCCCGGGCTGGGGACAGCAAGGGACTGAAGCTGTCTCCCCTTTTCGTGGCCAGGAGCTGCTGTTTGCCTGCCCTGGGACTGCAGCAGAGCCGGAGCTGCCGCAGCTCCGGCGCTGCCGCTCTGTGGGAACGGCCGCAGTCAGCCCCGGACGGGGACAACGCTCAATGGGCAGCAGGAGCTGAGCTCCCCACGTGTCCCCAAGTGCCCGTGGAGGCTGGGACAGGGCACGTGGCACACAGAGTAACACGGTGCTGCAAAGGGCAGCAAATTTCGCTTCCCGTTTCTCCATGTGACAGAGAAGGGACTTTAAACCCGGCGTGGTGGCAGAGGGGAAACTCTCCTTCCTCCCACGAGTGGTGCTTCAGCATTTGAGCAGCTTGGTAAGGGTTTTTCTTCTGCTCTGGAGCTGAGGTGTTCACCTTGAAAACCCCGTGCGTGTGCTGGGATGTGCCTCAATCCAGCCCGGGCTAATCCTTCACTGGGAGAAGCCAAGGAAAGTGCACCTGGGAGAACATCCATGGCTTAACAGCAGCCAGGAGGAAACGTGTCATGAGACGTCTCGTTCCTTAGTTAAACAAATCTTCACCTGAAACGCTGCTGTGGGTTCGGGAGCCCTCGCTGCAGAGCTCGGAATTCTCCGTGCTGGGATGGCTGAGCTCTGGTAATTAACACAAAGAGGTGTCTCCAGTGCAAACTGGGTCCCTGCTCCAGTGGCTGGCGGCACCAGCTCACCCTTCAGCAGAGCTGCCCTGATTTAATCTGACGTTATTTGAAAAAGCAAGATCTCCAGGGGCTGTGAGATTGAGTACCTTCCTTTGTCCCTCCCTCATTTGTTTCTGCCTTTTTGCACTGATAAGCCTGGCTGGCCTGTGAAAGGACTGAGCAAGAGCCATCAGCACCTCGGGCAAGGATGTTGCAAAACTCAACCCCTCTCTCAGCAGCCCCGAGGACTGCGGCCATCCTCCTGAGCACTCTGGCCAACTCCCCCCTGCAGCTCTCAGCCTAACTCCGGCTCTTCCAAAAATTTTTGGCTTGGAGCAAACCAGACTGGTGGAAGGTGTCCCTGCCCAAGGCAGGGGGTTGGAATGAGGTGATCTTTAAGGTGCCTTCCAACCCAAATCATTCTGGATTCTGTGATTAAAACCCCTTTTTCCCCTTTTTGCTTGCCCCCACCCCTGTGTGCTGACAGTGCTGTGCAGTGCTGGAGGTGGGAAGGAGCCTCCCCCTGGCTCAGGGTGGCCACTTGCTGCTGTGCCCCCAGGCTGTCCCCTGCCTGAGTGGCACTAGCAGAGGGCACGAGGTGCCAGTGGCAGCCAGGCCTGGGAAGCAGGTCACACCAACCGGCTCTGCTGGTTCCCTCCGTGATTCAGCCGAGGTGTGAGCGCTGCTCAAAGGAGCCCCGTGGTGCCTCCCTTTAAGCTTGGCTTTGTGGCTGGTCCAGCTGCGGCCCAGAGGAGGGGGTGATGCAAGGAGAGATGTGCCAGGATCTGCCAGCATCTCCTCAGCCACCAGCTCATCCCAAGCACTGGGCGTGCTGCTGGAAGTGCCCCTGCCCCTGGAATCTCCCAGCTGATGGGACTGGGCTGGGACCTCCCAGCCTGATAAACGCTGCGGGTTCAGGGAGCAAACGGCACCAGGGCCCTGCCTGGCTGTGCCATGGGGCAGACACCCTCCTGCTCGTGGGCTGAGCTGCCTCTCCCCCAGCCTGGCGCCTCACCCACGCTGACACACTCGGGAGCTCCTCAATTCACGCCAGGGTAAAACCCGACCGGTCGGTTTGAGTGAGGTTTAATGAGAAAAAAATCAGCCAAAGACACGCTTTTGCTTCCTGAAATAGCCTGATGCTGCTGTTTCAGAGTTTTGGGAGGAGGCAGGTGGCGGGGGAAGAAAAAATATCAACCGAGAATTCAACCCAAAGGCTGAAGGAGAGTCTGGCAACTTTTTTGCATTTTGGAAGCTACTTTGGGATGTTAAAACAGCTCTAGAAAGTACAAGATGGAGCAGATCCTGCAGGGACACGCTTTGGCTCTTCCCAGCACTCCAGAGAGCTGTTGTGCCTCCCCAAAATGAACCCTCCCTCCAGCTGCAGCCAAGTTTGACCTCAGCCCTGCAGGTCACCGCGGCTCAGTCAATGCTCCTTTCAAGCGCCGTGATGGAAAAACCCCGTGTCAAAGCAGCTCCGGCCACCTCTGCAGCTCTCCCCTGCGGGGCATCTCAAAGCACTTCGCAAAGTGTTCCCAGGCCCCTCTGGGAGATCAGGAGGTAGCCCGGCAATAGCAGAGAGGAATTTGTCTGCAAGACAGCGTTTTCTGGGAGCAGAGGCCCAGATGTGCAGAGGCAGGACCAGGCACAGATGATGCCTCTGCTCTGTGTGGCTGCATCTCAAGCTGCAGGAGCTCCACGGCGGGGATAAACAGACAGATTGTTAAAGCTTGTAAAGCATAAATTGAACGGCAAGTGTTCTTAACCTCTGCAGATCAGCTGCCTGGGATCTCTCCTCCCCTTCCCCCGTGGCTTTCCAGTAACCCCTGTTGATATCAACATCTTGAATGGAGCGTGAGTTGATACCTGGTTCCAAATGGATGGGCATGGAAGGCTGCAGGAACCATGAATTGAATCCGTTCTGGACGATTGAACCGCTCACATTAAAGATAATTTGTAAAGCAGATTTTTATACGAGACTCCTTACAGCTTTTACAGCGGCGGAACTTTTATTTCCTTATCAGAAAAAGAAAAAGCTAACATTATCCGAAGGGGGAGGTGGGTGGGAACGGAATGAAATGGCATTGATCCGCTGGACATGAAAGGTTTCCCAGAGAGCAGGCAGTGCTCTGATCCTTCTGGGGTGTTGGGTATGAAACCACATTTTCCCAACAAGTCCACAGCTCCTAATCCACTTGTAGAAGAGGATCCCGAGTTTCCTCTCCTTGTTCAGCAAGCTGGTCTGCATTCAAAGCTTAAACACAGCTTTATGTATGTGTATATATACGATTTTGGCACGATGCATTGTGAACTCAAGGAACTACGTGCCTCAGGAAGGCATCCAGAGCTGGGGTCTGGGAAAGACTCTCTGCTCTGTGCAGCGCCGTGCTGGTCCTTCCCTGCAGCTCTGGGGAAGGACCATCCACAGCACCCGAACGAACGAAATAAATGAGTGAATAAATATTTAATATATAGGATCAGACACTCCTGCAGCTGTGGTGCATCCACCACCGAACTGGTCGGGCCGAGAGTCTCGCCCACGCAGGCTGCAGGGCACCGGTGCTCAGGGCCGGGGTTTGGGAAGGATTATCCTCCTGGAACACTGCGGAGCTGGCTGTACCCCGGCCTTGGCAAGGCACCACGAGATGCACCACTGGCTTATCCTGGCAGAGCTGTCAGCGGGACAGTGCAAGACAAACTGCCACGCTACTGCAGTGGCACAGACGAGCCCGCCCGGCTGCTGGCAGCACAGCCCTGAGAACGGCCAAAAATAGGAGAAGTGCGGGGGGGAAAAGTCTCTCTTGGCAGGACAAGGTGAGATGCCAGGCTGCGTCAGGGTCACTGCGTGTCTCCTTGGTGAAAGCAATTCCCAGGGGAGCATAAAGTCCTTTTGGTTTCCCCAGCACAGTCACCACAGCATTACTGCACCTCCGCTGCCTTTCCCGGGGCTGTGGGGAGGGGTTCCTGCGCGGGGCTGCCGGGTGGAAGGACGAGGAGGAGGGGAGGCCGGGTGAAGAACGGCATGGAAAGTTCTGAGAGCCCTTGCGAGGAGCCCGAGCTCAGCCGGGCACCTGCCTGCGAGCGCAGAGGAGCGCGGGCAGCCCGAGGCTGTCCCTTCCGTCACCTCTTTTTGCAATGCACAGCAGATCCCTTTGTCCTGGGAATACCGAGGTACACCCAGCTCTGCTTTCTCATCGCCCTGTTAACCTTTTCCCTCTCACAGCCTCCCCGGTTTCTGGATCACCACCCCCTCCCATCTCATCTCTGCCCTCATCCATTTTAACCAGACCATCCAGTCGCTGTGATCTGTTGATCTCCCATGTCCTGATGTTATCACCTCCCTGTCTTTGCCAGCGCCAGGGAACTCTGGGCCCTGGCATTGCTCCGGTGGCCCAAAGCTCGCTCAGTGCGGCCACATCTCAGAGTCACAGCCCAGCCAGCCCGGCTGCTCCTCCGGGACGCTGCCCCAGCCCCAATATCGGAGGGGTGGACGCGATTCCACCCTGCCTTCACCGCAACTTGTCTCCAGCTGCAGATCCCGGTGCTGCTGCGGGCACGGGCTGCCTCCCAGTCCTGCACAAGGCTGGATCCGCACATGTGCCCGCTGCGAGCGCTCCAGCCCCAGCCACCGGCAGCCGAGCCCCGAAAAGGCAAAGCATCGGCTCTGCCTGCATCTCTCAGTTCATTCACAAGCTGTAAAACGCAGACTGCCGATCCCCTTTCCATGGCTCCGGCTCCCGGAAAGCCCTCCAGGATGGCATTAACCCGTTCTGCACTGGAGCAGAATAAATGAGTCCCCGCAGGGCACTCGCCAAAGTGGGTCACTCTCCCGCTTCCCAGCGCTGTGCTGGAGCCCAGGGCAGGACGGAGCCCAGGGAAGGGACACGCGGACTGCTCTGCCACCGCCCGGGTGGCTCCAACGAGCTGCGGAGCAGTCGATCCGCATCTCTGCCCATCTCCTCCTTCCCGGGGATGGATCAGAACCCAAGGGATGGATCGGAACCAAAGGGATGAGTAAGATGCCGTCAGGCAGCCAAGCTCAAAGGCAGTGAAAGGAAGCTCTGAAACCTGGGAGCGGTCCAGCCCCTCCGCAAAAAGAGCCCGTGGGAAGTGTGTGTGTGGAGGGGAGCGGGGATTTTGGGGATGCTGGAGAGGCGAAACCCTCGATCTCTCCTCCCGAAACATCTGCGCTCCGTGCCCAGCCTCGTGGCTGCCTTGCCGGGGAAGCCTGGCTGCTGCGCCTCGCTAGACGCGGCGCGATCCAAAAAGCAAACAAACGGCCTCAGCTCGCAGGGCTCCGGAGCCCGCTGCCTGCAGCTGCTTCCAAAACAAACGAGCGTGTTGTTCCGAGCCGAGCCGGCGCTGAAACCGGCCCCGAATCTCTCCCACCCTCGCACAGATGCTCCC
>VZTA01028280.1:102722-114997 GCA_013398855.1 Mohoua ochrocephala | reverse complement strand
CCCGGCGGCTCCGCGGGGATGCGCGCCGAGGGCGGGACGGGTGGCCGGGCTCGCCGCCCGCCCCTCCGGATGTTGGCAGCTGGCGGCAGCTGGGCTTTGTTCGCCGTGTCCGGCCGCGCCGCGCAGCCCAGGGCGCCTCGCCGTGGGTTGGCGGAGGTGCTCCCGCCTCGCCACCCGAGGACTTGGAGGTTGTTCCCGAATTCCCTTCGGACGCCGGAGCGCCCTGGCCGCGGCTCCGGCGGTGCCCGACACCCACCTCCCAGGCAGAACATATTTTTCACCCTGCGCGAGGTGAAATACGTGGAACCCAAACTGGCAATCCTAAACGCCTGGGATGTGGATAGCGCGGCGTTTTCCTGGGGCCTGCTGAAAGAAGGAGCTTGTCCTGGCCACCCTCTGTGTGCGCTGATAAGCGAGGGGATTCAGAACCGGCACAAGAGCTGATGCGCCGGAGGAGGGGGCAGCGGCTTCGCTGCGCTTTGTGGCAGCCTTTATGATGTGGACACAGCCACGGCCTTTGTGGATCTCTCGCTAAGGAGGTGTTCAGCCTGCTAATGCCGGCTTCCTGAGCTGCCCTGGCCTCGGCAAGGATGCTGAACCCCAAACAAAGATGTGAACAACAATGACAACAACCAACAACAAAGTCATGTTGATTTCAAGCTCCATTAGAACAACACGGGAACAAATCAATGCCTGGCAGGCAGAAAAGGACGGAATCAGTGGGGAAGGATGCCACACATAGTGGGAAAGGGAAAGGGGGGGGCAGCCAGCAGCTATAAAAAGATACCCCTAAGGACCCCTTCAGCAGTCTCCTCCTCCTTTTAATTCCTTTAGAAGTTAATTCCTGTTCAAGGGAAGGATGGGCAGCTCTGTAACAAAGCGGATTAGCCAGATACAAGGTTTGTTCCGAAATAACAAAAGTTATTACGTAGTAATGAGGTTTAGTTAATAGATTCGCAGACTGTGAGGCCGCTGGGATTCCTTTGGACATCCTGCCTGTGGCGCTGAGGCTGCTGAACTGATGATTTCTGCCTCCTGCCTCTTCTGTAAAGCTGCAGACCTGAGCTTAGGCGTGCAACCCCCGTCCTTGTGGACAGGCAGGATCTGGGGAGTTCCCAGCATCCCTGTTGTTGGTTGGTTTTCCTGCCCGTGGAGCGTTTATCTGTCTAATTTCAGTTTTAATCCATAAAAATCTCATCATTTCCTTTCCCAACTCCATTAAAGAGATACCTCCGATGAGACACAGCTCCCCTGGGCAGGTCTCTCTGAGTTACCATGGAGTTCCCCACAATAACTGTTTCAGCTTACGTTATTCCCAGCGTTACCTTCCTCCTTCTCCCATTTATTGTGCTGTCACTGCAGCCGAGCTGATGTCCCCGAGATCTGTGGGGCAGCCACACCTCAACGCTCCTCTCCTAAGCTCCCTGCATTTCAAGTGGCGTTTCAGCCTGGGGGGAAATTCACATTTCCCTTCAAGAACCTGGGGAGATTTGATGGAGCCTTGGGGCCTTGGCCTCCCAAATCACAGACCTCAACCATGTGAGACAAAAATGTAAATCCATTTAGCAGCAGCAGCGGCAGCAGCAGCAGCAGCAGCAGCAGTGGACCATTAGCCCTGGTGCATCAGGCCTGATTTACTGAGCCAGAATGTATTATTTTCATGATCCTGCACAAAGCAAAACCCATCACATTTGGCACAGTTCTGGCTGTTAACTTCTAAGATTTATTACACAGTGCCATGGGGCCCCTGTTCTGCCGCGTTTTGTGAGTCCAAAATTTCCGTGAAGCCCAAGGGGACTCGTGCATGAGCAGGAGAGGCAGCAGCAGAACGCTCTGGTTTGGCAGTTTTTTGTTATTTCTAGGGGAGGAAGATCATAATATGTAACATATTTAATTGCATCATACTTTACTCTTTTTTTTTTTTAAATTTGGGGAGGTCGCTGTGTGCCTGTCCTCTGAGGGGCTGTGGGAGCTGCCTTCTGCTTTGCTACATCAGCTGGTTTAGCCCGTTTTTTCTTTCCTCGTTCTACCCCTCGCAGCAGTGGGCTCCTAAAGCTCATCCCAGCCAGGCATGTGGAAGAGGAGCCCTGACTGCAGTGCCTGCAATGATGGGGCAGGGGATTTCAAGGTTCCTCCTGCAGGAACACAGGAACCACTGTGAGACTCAGAAATCCCTTTGGTAAATCTATAAACGCGTTCCACGACAAATAAAGAGAGAAAAAACCAACCCACCTGGTGCCTCAGATAGAACTGGCCTGTGAGGAATCCCACCTTCTCCCAGGAAAAGAATTTCTAACACTGAGATATTTACCCTCTCTTGGCCTTTAGGGGTGGTAAAAGTCTCATTTTAGGTGGCAAGTGGCCACCAAAACAGAGATGCAAAGCCCTTCCCGTGCACCCCTGTGAAATCTGGTTTAGGCACAGACACTGGCAGCGGTGCAGGAACTTGGCCGACACTTACATAAGTTGTCACGCCAATATCGTTCTTGAAAATTGCCATTAGAGCATGAAACAACACTGGCTGGGGGGGAAAAAAAAAAGCAAAAAGCAAAACCAACAGGCGCTTGCAGTGTTCTGCCCGCCCAGCACTTCGGCGGTTCCGCCGGCACCGCGCTTTTCTGCTGATGCTGCCGTGTGAGGTAACGTCTCCTCAGCAACCTGCTGGAATGGGACCTCCCCAAACCCTTCCCGCTGGAAAACGTGGTCCTTTGGCAGCGGGCAGGAGTTGGGATGGGGTTGGTGAGGGCTCTGTACCGGCACAACTCCTCTGGATGGGGTTGGTGAGGGCTCTGCGCTGGCACAACTCCTCTGGATGGGGTTGGTGAGGGCTCTGCGCTGGCACAACTCCTCTGGATGGGGTTGGTGAGGGCTCTGTGCTGGCACAACTCCTCTGGATGGGGTTGGTGAGGGCTCTGCGCCGGCACAACTCCTCTGGATGGGGTTGGTGAGGGCTCTGCACTGACACAACTCCTCTGGATGGGGTTGGTGAGGGCTCTGTGCTGGCACAACTCCTCTGGATGGGGTTGGTGAGGGCTCTGTGCTGGCACAACTCCTCTGGATGGGGTTGGTGAGGGTTCTGTGCTGGCACAACTCCTCTGGATGGGGTTGGTGAGGGTTCTGTGTTGGCACAACTGCTCTGGATGGGGTCTTCCCTGGCGAGCTGATGCACATCCTTCCCCAGGGCGGAACAGTTCCTGGAGTCAGGCTTGTCCAAATCTTTGTAAAACAGCTCCTGTCTGCTCTGGAATGAGCACGAGACCAGGGCTGGGCTGACGGATGGCCCTCGGGGGGTCCAGGAATTCCCCCAGTGTCTTCCCAAGCAGTGGCCTCTTCCCAGTGGCTCCCTGCCACTTGAAAGACTCAGTGGGAATGGACACCTTCTATGAGTTTTTTACAGTTGTGACTACCAGAAAGTCTTGGAAGGAGGGGAGGAGGAGGGGGGAAGGGATTGCTCTTGAAAGCATTCCTCGGTGGGGTTTTTCAGCTGCTTTTGTTTGCTGCAGAGCCCACAGCAGAGAGCTGTCACTCCGAGCTGGGAGCGCGTTTGACACTCCCGTCTCCGCCGTGTACCTGGTGTGTATTTGCTGCAGTGCTGATTACATTAACTCCCGTGTTTATAAACATTTGGAATCAGTGCAGAAGGCTGCGCTCAACGGAATTTTAAAGCCGGCATCGGTTTTATTTTTGCTTTTTCATCTGTAAACACACGTAATGCGTCTGCGGCGCGGCCAACAATGGGGGATCAGAGGGGCAAAGGGCTTCCTGAGCTGATTCCGTGCTTGGCTTCACTTCTGAGCTCTCCTGACACAGCCTCCCACACGAGCTCACATCTATACACCACACGTGCCCTGCGCAGGCAGCTCACGCTCCCCCAGACCTCCGGGCACCCTCCTGTATGGAAAGGCCATTCCGCACCCCTCGGCGCTCCTGCCCCGCCGTTCTCCGGATGGGGCCGGCAGCTGGAGGAGGAATTAAGCCTGAACCGGGGGTAAAAATTGCCTCCCAGTCAATGGGAGCTGATGCGAGGTGCAAACAGCGCTGGGGGGTTTTTCTGAGCCCCTCTGCTGAAGGGTTTGTGAGAGCCTCGCCGCGGTGCTGCCGGAGTGCCTTAACCCTGGCAATCCCCACAGCACCCCCTTGTGAGGCAGGAATTAAACCGTAATCCTCATTATACGTGGAGAAAAGAAGCCCGGGGAGATTAGGAATTCCAGCCTCGCAGGAAGCAGGATGAGTTCTGCTGCGGATTTCCAGCGGAAAGCGGCTGGAATTGCAGGGCTGGTGGGCTTGGGAGGACCCACGGTTTGGAAATGCCCTACAAGGGCTGGAGCGAGCGGCTTCCAATCCAGCCAGCCACACGCTGGGGGAGGAATTTGGGCTGGAATGTGGGGTTTTGCATGGATAAGAGTGATGCAAACAGCAACCATGTCCTGCTCAGACCGCTGCCCCGAGGTCTGGCCAGCAGTGCTGGGCACTCTGCTGCTTTGTGTGGGCTCTGTGTCAGCCTCTTCCCACCAGCAGAGAATAATTCCTCCATCAAAGCCACGAAATGCCTCAGAGAAGGAGCTGTTGTCTTCCCAGAAGGGGCTGATATGGAAGAAGGGATTCAAAGGTCTCTCTTACGTGCACACAAAGCGCTGGGGACGGTGCGTGCGCGTCCACGGAGGGCCAGAGCCAGGCAGGAGATGAGGCACAGCATCCACAGGGACCCCGTGGCACAGGGAAAGGGAAACCAGAGGAGAAATAAAGAATGAAATCAGCAGAAACACTTCAAAGGGCATCGCTGATGAGGTCCGGCAAGGGGAATTCTCTCTCAGCTCCGAGATCTGAACCGAGGCACGGGCACAGCTCGTTCAGAGCCGGCAGTTCCTGTGTTAGAAAATAGCATTTATTATTGAACAGCACTGTGCCCTGCCATCCCCAGGGCCTTGGCAGTGCCCATGCGTGGCGAGGAAGGCAGGACACGGAGTCCCAAACCAGCTCTGGGAGCAGCCTCCTGACGGAGGGTGTTAGGAGCTGCTGTGCAGCCATCCATGAGGGAGAAGTCACGGAGAGGATTTCTCCTGCCCTGGAAATTCACCGACACGCTCCGCTTCGGATTTGAATCGGGATCAGGGCTTGCTGCAAATTTACAAGTGGAAATAAGCCTTTTGCTTTTAGTGGTCGGACAAATAGGCTTCTCTGCCTGCATAAGCTCTTTGGGGCCTGATCTCCGGGTCACACGGGGAGGTTCGCGGGCCTGTCTCATTTGCAGGCTGTCAAGGCAGCGGCACCGGAGGGTGAATTTGATGCTGTGGCAGCAGAGCTGCTGTGAGCGGGGAGCTGCGCTCCTGCAGCCATCCCGAATGTGAGGGGCACGTTGCCATCAGCCACTGTCACCCTCTGGAGTCCTTGAAGCTGGACCGGATCCATGTCAAGGTGTAATTCTGCGGCAACTCCAACGCCAGAGCCAGGAATTTTGGTGTAATCCTGGAGGGAGTTGAGCACAATCCCTGCTGTGAACACGGAGCAGCCCCAGGGAGAGGGAAGGGGCCACCCCACTCAATGCTTGCCATTGTTTCTGAGGCACAGAGATTATCTTTTATCTCCCTTTCTTCCAGCCATGCCACTGATTCCTGGCTGTCCCAAAAAACCAGGACCCTCTGCCCCCCTCCACCAGGCCAGGTGGGCAGCACCCGAGTGGGACACAGGAATTGGCACCTCCCAGAGATGCTGACTGACCATCCCCGAGGCTGTCAGCTTTAATACTTGATAAACTGAATGTGCCAGAGGCTGAGTTTCCCTTGCCTGCATCCATGGATCTCCTGTGGGGAGGCTGGGGAGGTTTCCTGTGCACGCTCCTCCGCCAGCCCAGGAAGGGAAGGGGTTTTACTCCGAACAATGCAGTGTGAGCCCAGAGTAATCCCCCTCCCAGCCTGTTTTGTGAATGCCAACTGGGCCTGCCTGATGTCTATTCAGAGGGATTTTGCTGCAGTCTGAGGAGTTAGCAGTGGGAATTTGGAGGGGCTCCAAGGGGAATGTTTCTGTCAGCCTGGAGTGACTGCAGAGGGGGCAGTGGGATGAGGTGACTGCTCTGTCTCAGAGGACAAACCTCTCCTCACGGGCCGGTTCCCTCCTCCTGGCTCATCGTGGGACAATCGTTCTCCTCCATCCATGAGTTTCTGCTTTCTTCTGCAGATGCTGGAGGGAGGAGGTCACCTAGGAAATCATGAGACCTTTCCAAAGGCTCTGGGTGGCTTTGCCCATCTCCCTGGGAGAGCTGCTGGCCTGGCAGTGAGGATGAGCCCTCGTCCTCATGGCAAGACTCCCCAAACTTTCAACCAGCCAAAGAAACAGGCTCTGCCCCCAGTTCCTATTTGCTCTTTGGGTTTATTTGTGATGGGAAAAAATACTGGGAAAAAAAACCAGTGGACCAATGAGGGAGAAACAGTGGACCCTTGAGGAGGAAGGATTCATGCAGGCTTTGGATTTTGGGGAGCCGAGTTTATTTGCCCTCCCTCCTAAGCGTGACTCCATTTCCATGTGCCACGAGCCCCTGCCACCCTGGGCACCCACTAAGAGCCGTAAAGTGACTTCACGAGTCATCTCTTCCCGAGCGGGGACAAAAAATGTCACATCACATTTCTGTTTGCAAATTTTTCAAAGGCCTGGCTCCGGCTCTCCGACACCAAATGAGCTCACAGTGGAAGCTGTCTGCAGGGCTGCGTTTTCCGTGGGGTTTTGGGGGGGGATTTGGTGACATTTCGGGGTTCCAAACCCCTTTCGCATGGGGGGACAGCTAAGGCAGCATCTGCACAGAGTTTGGCAGTGGTAAAATTCAATGTTTTGTACAGATTTGTGGCAAGGAGGAAACTTTTAGCGGCAGGAAGAGGCCCCTGAGTTCAGCCTGTCTTTTTGACACCTTTTTTCCCATGGAATTTTCTGTGTTCAAGGCCAGGTCGGGCTCGGTTACATTTCATTTTACCCGGACACAAACAATCTGGACAAGAATTCAGATCTCCCAATGCCTCTATGACATCTATTCCACCTCTCCAGATTTGGGGCTGAACCTTCATCATCTCCCGCCTCAGTTTACCACCAAACATGGGGAATTTTGGAGGCCGAAAACCCTTCAGCCATTTAACCCAGAGCTGGGATAAACAAGTGACTGGTTTCCATCTGGAGCATTATGGGGAAATTGGACCTCTGTGGAGGTGAAGCATTGGAGATGGATAATGGCAGGGACGAGCTGTTAAGGGCTTTTTGTCCTTCTGTGGGCAGCAAAAGTCTCTTTCCTCCTTCCACACAACCTGAGAGGAGCGGGGCTGTGGGCTCACTCCATTTGTCAAGCGATTCTTTTAAATGTATTTAAATACTTTTACAGCCTCTGTTAATGAAACTTTGGTGACCCCGGGGGCTCCTGAGGGAATCCATCTGCATCTAAGTGATGGAAAATGAACTCGTTAATGGCCGGGCCCTGCTTAGTCAATATAGGCTATCGATCCCTGGTGATGAAGGGCTGCATGGGAAGGGGCTCGGCTAAATGGGCTTTATCCCAGCCATGAGCAGGGATGGGTGGGCAGTGACTGATGAAGGGCTGGGAAAACACCTCGTTTTCCCTGCTGGCTGCAGGGATTTAGGAAGGGCCTGCCAGAAGGGCTGGGTTAGGATGTGATCCCGATCTCTGCTGCGCTGCCTGGCTCCAGGGGTCTCCTCTCCCGACTCTGCCAGGAACTTTGGATGTCCCAGTTTTCCCCTCTGTGGAGGAGAGATGTCTCTCCCAAAACCACCCACCCCTGCTCCCGACAAATCTGATTTCCTCTCGTCGCGGCTGATTCAGCACGGGCACGGAGATTAGATGTGGGTAAGGCAGGAGATAAAGGCTGGCACTTCCAGAAAGCCATGGAAAGCTGCGCTCTGGGGGCCTGGATCCCCTGGGAAGTGCTCTGAAGCAGTTTGGAATGTCTCTCATCACCTGATGGGAGTTATTTTGGGGGAAGGGCTTATCCTGGTCTTTATTTTGGGCTAACAAACTCCCCTCTGAACTCTTTTGCCCATCATCGAGGGAAACAAGGGAGAAAATCATACCTGGAAATGTGGGAATCTGCTGCAGGAAATGGGAATTCCCTGCGTGGCTGTGCAAACCCATTGCACAAAGGGAAAGGAGAGAGGTGGAGGGGAGGATGACGGGTTAGAAGAGGGAATAGGGAACAAACCCCATATTTTTGGTGTGTTTTGGGTGCAATCCTCCTATAAACACTGGCAAAAGCCGTGTTGGGTCTTTTAAGAGCGCTGATCCAGCCTTTCATCTCTCCCACAGGGCAAAACATGGCCCAGGGAGCTGGGAACAGAGCCCCAGACAGAGTAAATTGGTCGTGTTCCGCCGCTATCCACGGGGTGATGCTGATTTTCATTACAGAGCCACAGGGCCCAGCGAGATCAGAACAGCAGGGCTGGCTGGGCTTTACTCAGGGTCCCTCTGCTCTGCCTCTGGGGATCCCCTGCATTTAAAGGGATTGCAGGGGAAAAAAGGCAAGTTTGGAAAAGGCAGCGAAGGCTTTCCGGCTCTGAAGCAGCTTTGGATGTCTGCAGAGGGCTTCGGGAGCCGCAGTGGGCAGAGCTGAGCTGTTTTATGGGGCCGGGAGGTTGCTGTGGCCTCCGGGGATTCCCACATCCCCTGGGCCAGATCCTCAGCCCGTAACAGCTGGGAGAGCTGAGCTGATTGATGGGCACCGAGCTGCAGCAGGCCCTCAGGAGAGCGTTCCACGAGCACTCTGCTCCCTCTCCTCGCTCTCCGCTTGCCTTCGGTCGCTGGAATCTGCTTCATTAACAAACCCTCCCTAATCACCGCTCCTGAGCAGCAGAGCACTCTGCCCACTGGGGCTCCGCGTGGAGCTCCTTCCCAAGGATTTTTCCAGCCGATATAACACACACTTTAATGACTTTGCTTCTCCTCAGCCAGTTGTTGGAGGACGTGGAGCAGCGGCTCTGCGCAGCGGCCGAATGTTAGCTGGGAATCTGCTGACATCCTGAGCAGCCAGACATCTTCCTTCCCTGGAAAGGGGTGGTCTTTTAGCTTCAAAAAAAAAAAAAAGGAAATTTGAGTCAGGGAGCTGGGAACAACCTGAGGTGATGCTTCAGCTCTTAGGCCTGTCATGGAAAAAGTATAAGGGTCTTTAAGGATTTCATTTTTGTGTCTTCAAAAGAAAAACTCTCCCAGAAAATGCAGTTTTTGCCTGATCTGGAAGCAATTAGATTGTGGCTGTGCCGTGAGGGGGGGAAAGATGGGCATGGAAAAGAGCAGGTTCAGGCCTGGGATGACGCTCAGGATCTGTGCTCAGCAGCGGCTGCCGATGCCGGGCCTGCACCCCTCTGTCTCCCCACGGGTGACAGAGCCCCTCTCCCAGCCCTGGATCCGCCGTGCAGAGCATCGCTGGAGCTGTTCTATTCCCATCCTGGCGTGGAGCCATCTGTGTGAGACGTCAGCGTCTCCCCCTCACCGCCCCTTCCAGCAGCGCCTTTGCCGTGGGGAGCCGGGTGCTCACCGCGGTGCCGGGGGAGCAGAGCAGCCCAGCCAGCCTCACATCCCGTGGGCGGCTTGTTTTCCATCCTTCCCACCCTCCCGGTGATGAGGAGGCCTATTTTTCTCCCCTTCCATGCGCAGAAATAGCTCGCGCTTGTCGTAAATCACCTCGGCTGCAGATAGTGAGTCACTGGTTGATCAAAGGCGAGACCCTTTTCTGGGTCTGGGAGGAAGAGTGGATGCTTCAATAAATCATTAGGAATCAGCAGCAAAGAGCTTCCCTTGGGCCTGAGGAGAAAACCTCGCCACCCCCTCCTTTGTCCCCGTGCCCCCGGCGTAAATCACAAATTTTAGTGTCATGAGTGGGGACACCTGATTTAGGATCCCTGTCACAGCCATTCCTGGGCGCTGGGCAGGACTTTGCTGCCCTAACCATCAAATCTGGACAGCAGCGAGGGGACAGGCACTGTGGCTGAGGGGGATGGACGTGCCGGGAGCAGGGAACGAGAAGGGACAGAGCGTTGGCATGTGCCACTCACCGGCAGAAAACCAGAGGAGAAAGGCGGAGTCCGGCGGGATCAGCGTCAGCGGGGCACGGGCGTGACAGGAGCTGGCGTGGTGGTGACAGCGGCGGGCAGGCAGGGGGAGGGGAGGTGCCAGCCTGTGACAGAGCTGCAGCGGGATCCAGGATAACACCCCGGGCACCTGTGGCAGGGTGGGAACGAGACCAGGAGCACCACGGCAGCGGGGAGAGGAGGAATCCCTCATCCCTCATCCCTCATCCTCATCCCTCACCCCTCATCCTCATCCCTCATCCTCATCCTCCATCTCTCACCCCTCACCCCTCACCCCTCATCCCTCATCCCTCATCCTCATCCCTCATCCTCATCCTCCATCCCTCACCCCTCATCCCTCACCCCCCATCCCTCATCCCCATCCCTCATCCCATTCCTCTGCCAGCCTCGTGGTTGCAGTGCCCTGCCCAGGAGACAGAAGGGGTCACACGGGAGCAGAGGATGCTGTGAGAGCTGCCAGGGAGAAGGGAGAGACCCGGAGCTGTCCCTGTGCCCCGAACACTCCTTCCCTCTGGTGCGTGTCTCCAGCCAGCCTCTCCGGGAAGGAAGAGAGATCAATGGCTCTCGAGGCAGAGGCTCCGCCGAAAGCCGAGCAGATGAAGGGTTTGCCATCTGCGAACAAGTTGTTCTGATTGAATTAGAGAACATTTAACATTTACAGATAATTAGAAACAGCCACCCATTACAAAGGCTGCGGAGGGAAGGGAAAAGGCGATTGGAAGCTCCTTGACACATCAGCCAGGGGAGCTTTTCAGACACAGCTTCTGAGCCTTTCCAAACGCTTTGTGCTCCTCACATCCCCACATCCTGGGAGCCAAGAATCTCTCCCTTCTGTCCTTTCCATTACTTTTTAGCTGCCTTTTCCTCCCAGCCAGCCCTCAGCCAGCTCCTCTCTGGGAGGTTTTAGCAGGGTTTCCTCTTTGGTGCCATGCTGGGCCGTCAGCTGTGAAGCAAAAGGGAAAGAAATTTGCTTTTCTGCTCCATTACTGTCACCATTCCTTTGGTCTGGAGTTGGGCCGTGCAGCCATGGGGAGGGACAGCCCTGAATGCAGAGGCTCCTGTGCTGTTCTGACCTCTGCAGGAGAGACCCGGACCTAAAGCTGGTTAGTATTTTTTTTTTTTTTTCAAACTCTATTACATAGCAAGATAAATACCTTTATAATAGGAAAAATTAAAAATTTTTGGTTGTAGATTAAAAAAAAACCCAGTAAAATATGTAAAATACTCTCTTTTATGCTGAAAAATACATTCTCCTCTTTTTATCCTTGTGCTTACTTAATGTGTTTTTACATCAACAGTATTAAGAAAAGCACGTTTGCCATCCTTTTCTTTTGAGCACCAAAGAAGCTCAAATTCCCCAAAACACAAAAAGAGATGATTTCCATCCCAAATTTCCTCTGAAAAAGAACTGGCATTTCTCAAGCAGCTCGAGCGGTAATTGCCTCGCAGCAGTGCTGGTAATTTCCCCGCATCTGCTGCAGAGAGATACCCAAGGGGTGAAGCCATAAAGCTGCAGCTGCCCTTTGGCTGGAAGGAGCCTCAGTGATGGGTTTTGGGCAGCAGATCCAAGGCTTGGCCTCTGCTCCCAGAGCCGTGGGCAATTCCAGGAGCAGAGCCATGGGATCCTAACGGGATTGCTGTGCCTCGCAGGAGAGAGAACCCAGCCGGGGAATGAATAGGTTGGTGTTTGCGTGCTGTCCTCTTAGAAGGAAACAGATGCCCAGAGAAGTTCTGGATGCCCCGGAGGTGCTCAAATCCAGGCTGGACGGGGCTTGGAGCAACCCGGGATAGCGGGAGGTGTCCCTGCCCATGGCAGGGGGTGGAACAAAATGATCTTTAAGCTCCCTTCCAACCCAACCCATTCCTCGAGTCGGTGAAATGGCAAATCGAGGTTTGTCCCACGGGTCCAAAAGATGTCAGGAATCCCGACTGGGACGCTGATACCGACACGGGCGCGGCTCGTGCCCCATCGCTGTCCCCCCGTTGGCCAGGCTGTCCCCAGCAGCCGATGCGCAGGGCCCTGACAGACATCTAGTGGCATTTCCGATAACTACAGGCACGCGTGGCTGCCAGGGGGTGCCCAGGAACCGGGGGGGGACGGGGGTAATACAGAAACAAACATCAGCCGTCGGCCTGGGGAGCTCTAAACCCTCATCCTCTGCTCCGGCAGGAAGAAAAGGAGAGATCCGCGTTCCAGCGGG
>VZTA01028280.1:73843-90290 GCA_013398855.1 Mohoua ochrocephala | reverse complement strand
TTGTGGAGCCTTTCTTCCATCCCTTCCCGGCTCGGCCCGGCCGCCATTACCGCGTGAGGGCTGAGCCCGCGCCGGAGCGCCCCCTGCAGCCGCGGGGGAACCATCGCACCCGCCCTGCCCGCCGGGAGCCGCCAGGGAAGGGCCTGAGGGCGAGAGAGGCCGGCACTGGGTTCTGGGTCTGTTTGGTGTTACTGCCACCGTTATTGGTGTTTGTTTGCCTTGATAGACATATATCAGTAAAGAACTGTTATTCCTATTTTCTCATCTTTTCGCCCGAAAGCCCCTTAATTTCGGAATTATAGTAATTGGGAGGGAAGGGAGCTACACCTTTCCATGCCCAAGGCAGACACCTGTCTTTCAAACCAAGACACCCCCTCAGCTCAGTGCTCCCCTGTAACACCCACGGGAACTTTTCCTTCCCAAATCCATCCATCCCCCGCCGCGGGGTCATTTCTTAGCCTGGGGATGAGGCCGCACCTTCCCCGCTCAGCCTCGCCGGCCCCGCCGCACGCACAGCGCGGTTTCCATACAAACGCAGCGAGCCGAAAATCTCTTTGTTGGAGGAGCAGGTGAAAAGCTTGGCAGGATAAACACGGCTTCACCAGGAGGGGAGAACGGCCTCGCTGCTGCCTCTCCATCGCTGCTCCTGCGAGCTTTAATCATCCCGCTCGTCGTGCTCCGGAGAGAAGCCCTCGTGATCCGTCAGCACCTTGAGGTTCGCGGGTGGGAACGCAAATGGAATGAGGATTTTCTTCTGCCTGGTGCTCCCCTCCATCCTTCCCCCACCACGATGATCCCAACTGCCTCCCCCTCTCCCCACTGCCTTCCCTGGCAAAAAAAAAAATGATAAAAACCAGGAGCAGAGCTGCCCCCTGTTCGTCTCCAGGTGTGCTGGGCCTACTGGGAGACAAAATGTTCTCCTAATTAAAGATAAAGAGGGAGAATTTTGCTGCCGGTTGGGTTTTTAGGGAAGCTCAGCCTGACTTTTGAGAGGAGCGAGGTGTGTTCAGCCTGCTCTGTGCTCCTCTAATCACTTCTTTGTCCCCTTTCCTCACAGAAGGAGAGAATTCCCTCAGGTCTGATGTTCCTACAAGTCTCAGGAAATCCTCATTTTTTTGGTCTCCAGTATTTTTTTGCTGGGATTTGGTGACACCTCCCAGCATCCTCAAACCCCTGGAGCTTAACTGAGCATTTCTGGGTGTTTGGGGAAAACAAACTCGTCATCAGTAGAAGTAAATTTGCTATTCCTGGAGAAAATTTTGAGGATTCAGCAAAAGGGAAATGAAAATAACAATTAAAAAGAGAGGAAAAGGGCCCTTCCATTGTGGGTTCTGTTTTATTTTGGATCCAGTGTAGATCCCAATGTGCAAACTCCAGCCTGGAAAGAGTCTCCAAATCTGGTGGACTCCACAAATTGAGAGCGTGGCGTCCTCTGTCTGCAGGAGAATTTCAGATTTCGGCCATTTACAGCTTTCAAACAGCCCCTGTGCCCTCAACCAGCGACGTGCTGCTGATGGAAAACAGCCTGGTGAGGTGATTCCTGGATTTGATGGTTTGGAGGGAATTTTGCTGCTGGGCTGGGGAGATTCTGTGCTAAATTACAGAGCCTGTGCCGTTATGAATCGAGCAGGTGAGGAGCTGTCTGTGCTGCCTGGTGGCTCCAATCTCTCCGGAGGAGCAGCTGAGGTCGGCCCAAGTTCATTACTCTGCCAGCAGTTTATGATTTCTTTGTTATGGAGGTTCGATACCGATTGATTTTAAAATAAACTTCTTTTTTTGGGAGCCCAATTTAATAAATTCACTTTATTGTTGGGGCTTTGATGTTATTTTCCATGTGATCAGCATAAAGCCTTTCCCTTGATTCCCCCACCGCTGGTTTTTAGACCTTGAGGCTCTTCTCTCTCTCTCTCCTGATCAAAAGCTGGGCATGGGCTGAAGCTCAGCTGAGGCTCAGGTCTAGGGGCCAATTTCAAAGCTGGAATTCAGGAATTCAGCCAGCCCAACTCCCTGTTTTGCCCGAGCCCGTATTTTCCCAGGTATTTTTGGTTGGAATCGAGGAATTTCAAGTCTTTTTAATGGGTGTTAACAGATGGGAAATTTCAGGCACTTGAGCATTTGCATCACGGTGCAATCTCAGTAATAATTGTGGCCGTTCCCCAGGGATGTCTGGGAATCAGCTTGGCAAGGAGGGATCTCCTCCACTCATCCAAGCGAGGAAACTTCACCCACTTTGCAAACCCAAAGGCGCAGCGAAACAGGAACTTGTCCCAGCCCTACAGAAACCCAGCAGAACCTCGCTGGTCAGAGGGAGCTGGGCAGGGAGGTGGGAATTCTGGAGGATGACTGGCAGGAGCCCAGGCAGCAGGGCTGGTTCAGGGAGGGTCAGGTGAACGCAGTGGGAGCAGTCCTCGGCCATGCAGCTGATCCCATTAATAATCAGGACAATTAAGTTTTAAGTTTTCTCCTCAGACTTTTCCTTGGGAAAATGTTTTCTCCCGTCCTCAATGCAAATTTATCCAGTCGATTAAAAATCACCTGCAGCTGCTACCGACCCTCTAGACCTTGGCTGGCACTGGAGGAGGTGGCTTTGGTTGTAACCAGACGTGGTTTTAGGCATTCTTTCCCCAGGTGTCAGCAATTCTTTCCCCGGGTGTTTCAGCTAAAGCCAAATGTCTCCAAGTCCCCATCACTTGGCTCACCACCTTTGCAGGAGATTTATTGAGCAGCTTAACCCCCTGCCCAGCTTTTGGGATGTTCTGCTTGAGCTGGAGCTTTCTGTTGGGTGTTTTCTTTGTTCGTTTGGGGGGTTTTTTTGGTGCATTTTCGGTTTGTAGCTGCCCCTCGCTGTGGCTGTAGGGGCCGGGTGATTTTCCCCTCTGCTCTGCTCTGCCTCCCTCGACCTCGGAGCTGCAGAATAACATAGGAGAACTTTCTCTTGCTGCTTTTTGTGTGCCTCCCTCCAGCCTGGAGTGCCGGGGGAAGGAGGGAAAACCTCTCTGGGGGAGATGAGTGTGGTTTAAAGAGCAGTGATATCCGTCAATGAGACAGCAGCTGCTCCGTAATTCATTTCCAGCTCTGCTGCCTCCTCCTCCTCCTCCTCCTCCTCCTCCTCTCGGCCCAGAAATGTCGACACAGCACTTTTCTCTCTCTTGGGCTGTTTATTGAGGGGTGTTTTTTAATGCTTTCAGTGCGTCTAGGGGCTGCGTTGAGGAAAGGACAAAGAAAATTGGGGGAAAACTCGCAGCGTGTGCAGCTCCACACCCCTCCCTGCCTTTGTCAGTGGTGGATGAGTTAATTTTACCTAGGCTGAGCCACAGGAGGCCTAAGGAGCATCAAGGGGAGCTGCTAAAATCCATCCAGCAGTGCCCATCTGTTAATTTGGCATTTGCAGCCTGTCCCTGTGCTCCTCGGGAAGGTCACACGGCTGCAGGGCACTGAGGGTGTCCCAGAGCGTGGCTCAGCAGCTTTTTGGGAGGCGTGGGAAGCAGCCAGGCTGTCGCAGGGAAGAAACCGGTGGCTTTTGTTGGGTGTAAAACGTAAAAAATGGGAGTTCTGGTCTTCCCTGTGAGCAGCTGAGTCGCTCTGTGCAGCCAAAAGCATTCCCGAGGTGTTCCCCAGGTCTCATTCCCGAGGTTTCCCCAGGTCCCGTGTCCTGCCCTTTTACACTCGATGCTCTCTGACCTTGCCTGTGCCAGAGCTCTCCATTAGCACCTCGGTTTTTAGGGTGTTCTCAGGGGAGCTTGGCCTAACTACGGAGTGAAACCCCACTGAAGTGCTGCCCTGAAACCGGGCTGGTTTTACTAAAACCGGGAGTTTTGTCCTCGTGCGAGGCCATTTGCAGTCACCATAACGTGGAAGGTGAGCGAAGGGAGCCGTGGTTTTGGTGGGTGAGTGTGAGTTGTTAAGGAGCATTTTGCACCTCCAGATAGCCTGGATACATCGAGATAGAACTCTAGATATGCTGATTTAACAGAGAGTGGTAAAAGATGAGTATTTGCTTTAAAAAAAGGGGGGAAACTGCCAGAACCAGCAGAGCAAAAGGTTGAAAATCTCCTCGGGAGCAGCCGGTTTTTGGAGCTCCAGCAATCGACGGTTCATTGTTTCTGCTAAAGGAGATTTAAAGAGCATTTTGGGGGTTTTTTTTGCCTGGCCCGATGGTTTAAGGGGGAAAATGATGTGTCCGTGTGTCGGAAATTCCCTGGAAAGGCTTTTCTTTGAGCACCTGTCCTTTACTGCTGCTGCTCCTGCCATGCAAACCCCATCCATCAAACGCCCCGGGAGTTCCGGGAGCGCTCCCTTACCTGCTCCAAATCATCTGGAATCCTCGGGAACAGCTGATGAATATGCTGAAAGGTTTCAGCGTGAGCCGCTGGGTTTATCCGGAGTGATTAAAAACGCTGCTTGCTTTAAGTTAGGGAAGTAAAACCTCCCTTGTGAAACTTCCCTTATTGCTGGAAAATTCGAGGGCCGAGTGGTCACCCGGAACTCCTTTCTGGAGCAGAGTTTGGGTTCAAAAACTGTTGTTTCGGTGGAAATAAGTTGATTTATGCCAGCTGAAGATGTGTTTCTGAAACTGCTTAAAGCTTAGCGTCCCTCTCTCAGCATCCCTGCGAGATAAGGATTTACTGCAGCTGTTGGAGAAATGCAAATTTTTTATTCTTTTTTTTTTTTTTTCTCTCCACAAAATATGTCTCCTCATAAAAATGCTTCTTTGCTGTGTGAAAATATTTCATGAGCATCTTTAAGGTTTTGATGGGAGATGGGATCCCAGAAAGCGAAACGTGGTGGGTTTTTTTGAGCTTTCTTTTTTAGAATGCTGGGGTTGTTGGTGTTTTTTTTTTTTTTTTTTTTGCTCACGGTCTCAATTATTTACATTTTCCCTGATGATAAAAAAGTGTGATAAATGAAAGCAGGCAAGTTTCTCATGCACGCAGAAAATGGTGTTTGGGGAGAGGGAAAAAATTGCAGTGTATTATGGTGTTTCAGGCAGCTCTGCCAGTGACGAGCTTAAGCTTAAAATAAGAAAATCCTGGGTTCAATTTTTAGTTGGCAGATTTCTTTTTCTTGCCTTTTATCAGCTCCTGCAAAGCAGTCCACGCTTAAAGAGCAGAATCAATACCCAGGAAGGGTCAAGCAGCTTACAATTCATTACATGTGTGTGTTTCTGTCTGACAATGCAATTCTTGTTTCTCGTTTTTCACGTCAACTCCTGCTCGGGGAAAGAGGAAAAAAAAACCCACCACCAAAAACAATAAAAGAAAGGAAAGAAAAGCAGGAATAGACAAAAAGACAGAGAGATTTACCCGAGTCATCAAGGGAAATGGAAGCTGACAGGTTTCCTAATGGTACGTGCCCAGAACAAAAAGGATTCCTCACTCTGCTCCTCTGTAAGTGCTTGAGAATCCTTTGTGCTGTTCCCCGGGAGCCTCAGCTCCAGGATTCCCCACTAATTCCCTCCAAAATGTGCCCGAGATGCTCCCTGGCCTGGCAAGAATCCTTCGGCAGATCAAAGGGGAGCAGCAGTGAATTGTTGGGATCTTTTCCCGGTGTTGCCACTGGATGTGCCCAACCTCCCCCAGGAAAACCAATTCTTGTTTTTTTCCCTGGTTGGGGGGGGGGGGCGGGGCAAGAGTGGAGGCAGCTTTGGGAAGGGTCAGGATTTAAAACTGACTTTTTAAAGTCAAAATGGTATCAGGAGAGGTCCTGGCTCGTCTCCTGTAGCTCCCTGCTGTCCCTGAGGAAGCCCCCATGGATATCTTGGCTGGAACCTCCCAGTGAAAAGCTCATGGGTTAAAGAGATCATTTGGGTCCGGGTCTGCTCCAGGGAGGGTTTTTGGGGCTGCTTGGTCACAGCCAAGCATCTGGGAGGGCTCAGTGCCAAAAACTTCCAGCCTTGTGCAGCCCAGATGGATGTTTCTCTGCACAGGGTCATCCTGCAGGTTGCTTTGAGCCAGACCTCATTCACGCTTGTGTTTTCTGGGTGGGTGAGGGAAGACCAAAAGGAAATTTGGTTCTTGCAGTGTGTCAATGCAGCCCCTCTTCGGGGCTCCTGAGGATTCAGGGATCCCCTGCAGGAGGAGGAGGAATCAGCACTGTTTCTACTTTTCTACCTTTTCTCCCATCTTGAACTCACAGGAGAGGTTTGGTCGTGGAAAAGTGGGGCTGAGGGGACTTGGGGATCATCTAATCCATCCCCTAATCCTTTCTTCAACTGATCATATCCCACTAACCTTGATGGAAGTCCCTAAAATCCACCTCCAACACGGATCCCATGCGCTCAGCAGTCTGTTATTTACCCTCAGCATTAAAAGTTTATCCTAAGAAAAAACTTAAACCTCTCTTTTCCCATCTCCTTCACCCTGTTTCCCCCTGCCCTGCCTCCCGTGGCCTGAAGGATAATTGCCCTCTTCTCTTCTCAGAACAAGCTTATACATAAGAGAAATCTGCTCTATCTTCAGTTCAGAAAACTCTTCCCTGGGCTGGGAAAAGGTCAGCTGAAATTGCCTTTCTTTGAGGCTTGGATTTCCTAAGCCTCCCATCCATCTCCTGGACGTGCTGGGTGTTGATACAGAGCCCGAGGTGAGCTTTTTGTCCACCAGAATCCCCCCGAACGGTCGAACTCCCACACCCTGCTGGGGCAGGATGGCACAAATCAGGACTCTGAAAGCCAGGGTGAGTCCATAGCTGTGTGTCAGAGGCACAAACTGTTTGCTTTTCACGGCAGAGCTGTTTGCTTTGGCTGGGGAAGGGACCTGCCACTGTCACCAACCTTTCCCCAGCCGCCTTTGGACACCGAACGTGTTTCCCAGTGGGATCTGCTCGCTCGGCTCGTGCCCTCTGAGGCTGGCACCGGTGCAGTTTATTCTCCCTGGCTGGAAATCAGTAGAATCCCTCGTCCCAGGGAACTCTGGGTCTGGTTTTATGCCTTGAGCTTCTCCACAGCGAGATGCGATCCCTGTCAGTGCTGACAGCTGCAGCTTTCCACATTAGCTGGGAAAATATGCAGGAATAAACGACTCGTGCATCTCCTTCCCGAGCCTGGCACGGCTCTCCTGTCATGTTTTCCCCCAGCACTCGATGTTTGCAAGTCTCTCTGCTTTAAGTCAGATCAGCTCCAGGAACAGAGCGCACGAGAGCTACAACTTTCTCTCACTCCCTCTCCCTCTCTCTCCCCTCAGCCCGAGTGTTTAATTTGCTCCCGACTCCGCTTGAGCAATTTTTTGAGAGCACAGTTTATATTTGCCTATGCAAATCAGCTGAGCAAATATGCTAAGGAGCTCCAAAGATAGATCAGGACGTTTCAGCACATGCCCAGCCCACAGGAAAATCATCCCAGGCCATTTTTGGTCTCTGTTAACCCTTCTGCCTTCACCGGTTTGGGGTTTTTTTGGCAGGGAGATGCCGTCCCACCTCTTGGGAGCCCGTGGTGTGACTGTTCTGCACCAGGAGCACCCACGTCGTTGTGTATTCAGAAATCAGTTGTCTTTTGTGTCCTTTTATCGGGGAACGAGCAGTTCCAGGAGCTGCGGGAGTCACAGCCAGCTTTCCTTCAGCCCCGTGATTTACGCTGGAGTCTCTGGTGCCTCGTAAAAGTCTGCGCTTCTGAGGTTCTGGGCATGGTTGGAGAGTTCATAAAAATCCTCTTCCCTCTGGGTGCTCTCCGAGCTGGGCCCAGTTGTTGCCTTTTCTTTAGGGGCAGGGAGAGAATTTGACCTTTCTCGTTGAGTTCCTGCCAGCGGTTATAAAACGGCCAAAAAAAAAAAAAGAATTTTCCTTGAAGCCGGTGGATGGCTGCAATCGGTTCCAACATCTCCTGAAGAACCCTGCTTTCCTAATTTGATTTGCCCTCCCTGCAAGAGGGGAAACGAGCTGCTTGTCATTCACGGGGCTGACAAACAGCTCCTGCAGAATAAGCTGTTCAGCCGGAAACGTTCCGGAATAGCACGGCCACGCTCCTCTGGAACACAAGTGACTTCACTGGAGAGTAATTACTCCACTTTGGAAGAATGCTAATTACTTTGGAGAGGGTTTTTATCCTGGAATGAGAACCTGCTGTCGCAGTGTCCTTTGGGAGGCGTGATGGAAATCGTTTCTCCACTCCAGACGTTTTTCCTCGTGGAGATGAGGTCTGCAAAGGCAGGGGCTGCTGTGGTGCTGAACCTGGGGAAGGAAACGGGCTTTCAGCAGCTCTCTGGGATGTTTCATAGCAGGGTTGATTTAACCTCAGAGCATGTGGAAGACGACACATTCTTCTCAGTGCTGTTTTTAGCTGAGTTTCCTCAAGAAATGAGCCTTACATAAGCAGTGTCTGCATCCATAACTTCTGCGCCATTAGCTCCGCTCCAGCCACGTTTAGCACGGCGCAGGAGGGGTCAGGGCTTGGGGTTGGCACGTGTTTGGGTGCTCAGAGAGATCCCGTGCTGGGGGAGAGGCTGCAGGATGTCATCATCCTGATGAAACACGGAATTACCTGTGGGATGGGATGGCCGAACGTTCTTCCCCTTGAAAGGAAAGCTCTCCAATGGCAAAGCCCATCGTGCCACCCCCCCAAGGGCTGATTTTTGTGTCCCTAATTTTATTCTTGGTGGTTTAAACCTTCAGCACGTGTTTGGGTGCTCAGAGAGATCCCGTGCTGGGGGAGAGGCTGCAGGATGTCATCATCCTGATGAAACATGGAATTACCTGTGGAATGGGATGGGATGGGATGGGATGGGTGAACGTTCTTCCCCTTGAAAGGAAAGCTCTCCAATGGCAAAGCCCATCGTGCCACCCCCCCAGGGCTGATTTTTGTGTCCCTAATTTTATTCTTGGTGGTTTAAACCTTCAGCAGCCCCACAAACTCTTCTCTCGGGCTGAGCTGGAGTCAGCTCTGAGGAGGAAGAGCTGTTGCTCATCCTTTTCCCATCTCGCCGTCCCAGCCTGACTCCCAGCCCGGGCTCGCTGGAAGCCAGAACATTTCCCTTGCAGCCCTCCCACTCGGGATTGTTCTCTTGGAGAGCCGCAAAAGGGGAAGAGAGCTCTGCAGCAGATCCCCCCCCCAGACGGAGTCAGATGGCAGCTCGGGGTGGTTGTGGTGCTTCTGCAAATGTTTCACTGTGCTCGCAGCCAAAAGCAGTCTCAGTCTAGGCTTTGCTAGACAGAGATTCTAAACCACCCTTCCCCCTCAGCTCTGCACTGGGTGGAAGGTGAGGGGCAGCCCTCGTTCCTGGAGACCTGAATTGCCCAAATTCATTGTCCAAATGAACGTTTTGGGTTGAGATTTGGTATTGTTTTACACCCACTGCATGAGGGAGGCAGCACCTCTGATCACCCCTGATCCGCTCACCTGGATGAGAAGAGAAAGAACAGGTGAGGAAAGTTCTGCTGCCTGACCTGAGTTTGCTTTGGGGTGGAGATTGCTCCTCACTTCCTTCTCTTGGTTGATTGAGGAGCCAGTCTGGATAAGGGGCTCGAATGAACACCTTTTCCTGGTTTTTGGACGTTTTAGTGAGTTATCTCTGAGGAGAATATGGATCCATCTGCTGTGACTCTGCAGAATAACACAAAGTGGGAAGAGAATACTGGAAAATGGGAAAATCAGCCCTGCTGGGGCATGGAGGCTCCTTCTTGGCGTGGTGTGCACCCAGGGTGGAGTGGCTGGGGGGAAAAGGACCCATTTTTGTGTCCCATCGTGGCAGCTCAGGCAGGGCTGCAGGCGGGTTTGCTGTCATCCTCAGGGGGTTGTTCTCCTGGAGAGGGGGAGTGCAGCTCTTTCTGCTCCTGATTGTGCCACAGCTGGGTCAAATTTGGGACAGAGTGACCTGACTGCTTCAGGGCACAGCGAGGTCACCTTGTCCCCAGCTGGAGCAGGACAGGGGACACCCCTTGTCCTATTCCAGCCCAGGACATCTGTGGGAGTGATGCCGTGATGATTTTTGCCTTTTTATATACCCCTTTTCTACCCCTTTCTGTAGCTTTTCTATCTCCTCAGTGCTTTCAGCCCCCACACCTGTAACTCCCTCAGTCTGACACCCCATGGCCCGTTCAGCCAGGAGCCCAAACACCCTGGGAGCCTCCTCTGAGGGTCAGACAGCCCCAGGCACCAAGGCCCTGTCTAGACTGAGCCAGGCCCATCCAGGGGGGAGATTCCTCAGCACGGGGGGATCCATTCGAGTCTCTCCCTGGGCAATCTTTGATAGATGTGCTCATTTGCAAGGCCTGGGAGTTGTACACACGATTTATGGGGTGGGGGCATTCCGGGGGGCACTTGGACGGTGTGGGGCACCAAGGATCCTAAATAAACACCGAGGTGAAAACCCCTTTCCCTTTCACTGTGTCTGGCTCTCCATTTTCAGACCAGGAGAAGGCTCTTTGAGGTGTCAAAGTGGCCCTGCAGAGCCCTGTGCCTTGTCCCCAGTGTCCCCACTGGTCCCTGCTGGTGGCAGCCAAACGCCTGCTGGAAGGGCTGGCACCTTCCAGGGGCTTTGGGATTCGTTCCCAGATCCAGGCACAGCAGGGAGGAATTTTTTTTTGTGTGTGTGTGTGTTTGTTTTGCACGTGTCAACATTAGAAAGCAAAAACCAGACAGGGAAACATTGAAGGATCTCTCGCCCAGCCCAGCTCTTGTGCTTTTATTTGTCAACGCTTATTTTGGTTTCCTGACACAAAGTGGGAAACATTTGGTCAGTGTTTTGGCTCGTGTCCCTGCTGCTTTCCCTGTCTCCTGCAGTGTCACTTGGAAGGACATTCCAG
Organism: Mohoua ochrocephala; assembly: GCA_013398855.1. Classification (NCBI taxonomy): domain Eukaryota; kingdom Metazoa; phylum Chordata; class Aves; order Passeriformes; family Acanthizidae; genus Mohoua; species Mohoua ochrocephala. Next base: position 79,559 of record VZTA01028280.1, on the reverse strand, counting down.
GCTTTTTTAGTCATTTCTGTCAGGCTTGAAGCTGTAAAATATTTGGGTGGGGGGTAAGGGTGTTTGAATCCCAGGAGCTTTTCTTTTTTTCCTGGCTCCAGGGCTGCCCTTTGGTCCAGGGAATGTTCTCAAAACCTTCTGCAGAGCTGCTAAAACTTCTGATCGTTTACTTTAGCAAATGAGGTGATGGCACACAGGAGTTGGACAGAAGTAAAAATAATTTGGCTGAGCTGATGCTCAATGGTCCAAGTCTTAGTTGGAGTCTTAATAATTTTAATGCAATTACCCTCACAATTATGGTCAGATAAATCAATGCTCCGACACCAGGGGAATGTTGAATTCCTTTGTTTTGCTCTTTGTTGGCGGTGAAATCCCCTGCCAGGGTGGGTGGGACTGTGACAATCTCTCCTGGGATGCTCCTCCTGCCGACCCCGTGGTGGCACTGGGAGAATGGGAGTGGGGTTTTATGGCGGGGAAAGCCCTTCTCCCTTCCTTGGGATCACTGGGAGGGCTGGGAACGAGCGACCAGGACAGCACAGCCACAGTCGCCGGTGTCCTGCTCTTCCCCTGGGCTGCACGGCTGGCACATCCCTCAGTGGGAGCCTGGATTTATGGATTTAGCCTCAGCCTTGTCAGCTCCAGGGACCTTGATTTCCATCTTGAAGCTCTCCGGTTCCCAATCTCCCTCATCTGCTTTATCCCTCTCATTTCTGATCCTTTCCCCCTCTGACAGGGTCTGTAAATCACCCCCGCAGAGGGCTCCTCTTCCCTGGCCACCAGGGCAGGCTGGATCCAGGTGATGTGAATCCCTGGGCTTGTTCTTGCTTCCAAGCTGCTCTCCCATGCCTGTTCTCAGGCAGCTGAAGCTGAAAGAATTGGTTCTGAGCAGTGGCTTGGAGCCTGCCTGCTCGAGGGAACTTCACTGTACCCTTGAAGAATTACCTAATGTAGTGAGATACACTTGTCTGGTTACCTAAGTGCTTTGTTCCTGCTTTTCCAGAGAGGAATTGCTGACTCCCATCAATGTGCGCTCTCAAATTGTGTTTCCTGGAATCTGCATCCTTCTCCAAGTGCCAGAGCTCCATTAGAGCAGAGGAGGGGGCATAAAAAGGGCCCCTCGGTTTAACGCTTTCACCTCCTCATTGGGGTGGATAAAAATTCCATCCTCGCCCCAGAACTTCCTCTGTGACATCTGCATCGTTCCATTCCTCCCACAAACCAACCCCAATTATCCTGCTGCTCTGGCTGCTTGTTTAAAGCCCTTCGGGGCAGCTGGTGCCTGGATATTTACTCCAGCCAGAGCAGCCAGGTAGGAAATGTAGGTCCTAAAATAATACCAATAACGAGGCTTTTCACTTTTTCTGTGCTGGCCTGGGTGTGTGTCCCTCTTTTTTACTCCATCCTGAAAGATAAAGAGCAAAACTTCCGTATTTTTAGGGGTTTTTTTTTTGAACCCAGCAAGCTCCCTGCAGGGCCAGGTGTTTGGATTCACCAAGCTCTGTTTTCTGGGATCGTCTCCAGGGGCGAGGATCTGGAGGATGCTGCAGCCAGCCAGGGAGTTGTGCTGTCTGTACAAACTTTCCACGAGGCTTTGAGGGTTTTTCCTTTTTGTTCGGGGCGCTTTGAGGGCGGCTGTTCATGATATGAATGAGGCTTTGTGTGTGTGTGTATATATATATATATATAAAATACATTTATATGTATCTTTGTGGTAGGAGACGTGCTCTGGCACGTGCGTGCTCCCGCTGAAGGTGATTTTCTAGATATTTATTTAATATTTTATATATGAAGGGTGCTTGCGTGCGCAGGGACCTCCTCGGGCAGCGGTGAGAGAGGCGGAATCCTCGGAGAGGGAGGTGACTGGATGGAACATTCACCGGGGTGTGGGAAATGGGAGTCAGCTCCTGCCTCCTGCCAAAATCCAGTGCCAGAATCAGGCATCAGAAAGCTCCTGGGACGTTTTGGGAAGTGCAGGGATTTTGTCCTGTCCTGTCAGCTGAGGCATGAACAGACCTGGATATAACACCTAAAAATAAGGGGTCGTTTTGTGGGGTCAGCTGGCAGGGCTGGAGTCCCCGTGGCCACCCCCAGGTATGGGCTGCTGTCTCCATCCACATCTCTTTATCTGTGCTTATCAAGAGCGGGATTTTCCACGAGGTTTGGATGCTTTCTGATGCTCTTGGGGTGTTACCTGTGGTCCTCCCCCAGGTGAGAAGGCACTGACTGGCTCAGCTTCCCCAGAATCCTGGCACTGCACTCCCCTGCCCTTGAAGGCAAGGGGGGGATGAAGAGAGACAGTGCCTGGCTGGCCACCAGAATGAGGGGTTTTCATTAAAAGTGTGTGAAAAGCCTTGCTGTTTTTCAGCAGTGATTAAATGAAAATATATGTACACGCCAGAGACCTGATGTCAGCCCTGAGGGCGACACAGCCTGAGATGAGAGACTGAAGAAATAAGAAATTGTCACTGCTGTTATGAATCCGCTGTGCCCCCAGGTCTGAGGGTTTTCCTTGATGACAATTTTTTAATATAGTGCATCGAGAGCGCTTTGAAGCCAAGAATTCCGAGTGCAGCTGGCAAAAGGGGGGGGATTCGCCACGCAGGAGCCTGGCAAAGGGAGGGATTCCTTTCAGACAGCTGTAAAAAGTAAACTGGGGGGGACCTGAAAAGCACTTCAGGGCTCTCCTGCCTTCTGCTGTTGAGCAATGACCAAAACGCTTGGGGGAGGGTGTGGATTAATCTGCATTTTTAGCCCCTGAGGGTCAGGAAGGAACTGGAAGCTTTTCAGAGCAGTAAAACACGAGGTTTGTCTCCTTACAGCTGGAGGTGCTGCAGCTTTTTGGACCCCTTTGCTGCCCTCAACAGAAGAATTGGCTCAACAAGTGCCTGCTGAGATATTGTCCCAAAAGCATTCCCTGCACCTCAGCAAGCTGCAAATGCAGGTCAGGGCTCAGGTGGGAGGCAGGTGTGCAGCTCCCCTCACCACTGGTGCTTGTTGGAGCTTTTTAGGCCAGCAGAGAATTCTCTTCTTTCTCCCTGTTTTATAGCTCACCTTTAAATTCTCCTTAGAGAACAGAACAGGCACAAAGGCAGCTCGGGAAGGGCAAGAAACATCCTTGTCAAAATCCTTGGTGTCAAAAATAGCTGCCTGAGACGTTCTTCCTCCTGCTGCTTTAAGCTAAATTATGATCATAACTTGCTGTCCTCGGGTTTTTACAGCTCAGCGTGTCCTTCCCTCCGCAGCATCTCCCAGCCCCGGGTGGCTTCGGGGCCCAATCCCTTCCTCCCGTGTCAGACATCACAGGCAGCGAGTGCCGAGGCTGCAGAGTCCGGGGCTGCGGGATCAAACAGCCCTTAATGAATGTGGAACCGGCGCCTTCATTAGCGCCGGCCTCGTAGGGCTTTACAAACCTCCTGCAGCGGGGGGAGGAGGAGTGTGGGGTCACTGCTGCTGGAGGAAAGGGGACAGGGCTGTTTAGGGTGTGCAGCTTGCCCGGCTCAGCCTCTCACGAGTGAATTTGAGCAGTTCCTTGTTGGCTTTATGCTCATTTTAGGGCAGAGCTGGTGGTTGCCTTTCCAGCTGTCCCTCCCTCGCTTTCCCTCTTCTGTACCTCCTTAAATCTTCGGGGCGAGTTCTGCCCAAACTTGATCCCATTTTATCCTCCCCTTGCTGAATCCAAAGCTGGGTTTGCAGACCCTCGGGTGCTGAAAGCAGCAGTCCTCTTCTTTTTTTCTTTTTCCCTCTGCACAGCTCTGCTCCCGACCCGCACAGAGGGCCCGGGTACACGCCACGCCACGGGGAGGTGACACAGGGCAAGGTCGCCTGGATCATCCTCTTGTGTGCTTCTGGTGGATCCTTGCCACTGATGCCAAGCTCACAGATCCCAAAATCCCAGAGGGTTTTGATCCCGAGGGTTTGCTTTCCTCACCAACCAGCCCTGCTGCCCCTGCAGACACAGCGTGGGCGCTCTGCAGCAGCCCCTGCTCGCGCTCTGTGCTCTGGGTGAGGGTCCTGCTCTCTCTGCCAGAGCAAAAATCAGAAATTCTGCAGCTGGGGGAGGCTCGACTGAGTACCCAGAGTAGGAAAAACCCCACGGATGTGCTGAGGAGACTTTATTCCTTTGCTCAGCGCTGGCTGGAGGCATCCTGGCCGGGGGGCAGCTGCTGAGAGGGCTCTGAGAGGCTGTGGGAGCGCAGCTTCGTGCAGAGGCTGCACTTTGAGAGGGACAGAGAAGGACCGGGCTGTGAGGGCACTGAGAACCCGCTGGAGGTGCCCTGTGCCTCTGCAGGCAGAGCAGGAGAGCTGGGGCTGGCTGCCCTGGGCTGAGGTGGTGACCGCAGCGATCAATGCTTGAATCGACAGCACTGGTGTAACTTGCTTGAACTGGGAGGAGAAGAATCCCAGAGATGAATTGGAGTGCTGGAGCTCCCCCCCCCGTGAATAATTACACCCCCGAGGCAGGTGAGAAGGGGCAGCAGTGGGACGTGGCCCTGTGATGCTCGAAGCAAGGAGGATTTTCACGCTGGGATGTGCAGGGTGGCTGCTGCCCCTCCGAAGAGGGAACTGGGAAATGCCAATTTAGCAGATGGCTGTGCCCAGTGGATTATTTGCCACCCTTCCCCGAGCTGAGCTGCCTCTGGCTGCTGTTCCTCGCTCACCCTGGAGCCCCTCAGGGAGCTCTCCCTTTGACTGGAAATGAAAGCCCTGCCAGTGCTGTGCCTTTCTAGAGGCTCTCACTTTCCCCCTTTACACGGAGAGGATTTATCTCTGCCCACAGCGCTGCAGACAGATGAGATCTAACGCGGGGTGTGAGGTTTGCGTGGTCCCAGGGCTCCTGGAAATCAGCCTGACAAACTTCAGAGGCCCAAAGGTGTCATTTTGAAGTGTGAATGGACTGGCACAGGCAGAAGAAATCCCTTTGAGCCCGTGAAATCCATGGAAGGAAAGGGAACTTTTTGGGGCTCAGGCATTGCCAAACCCATCTGATTTTTTTTTTTTTTTGAAAAGGATTACCTGAGTGGAGAACCCCGTGGGGATAAGGAAAAAAAGGCTGTTCTGGAGTGATTCAGGAGTTTAATTTAAAAACTAAGGGCGAAGTCTGCCAGTGGTAGGATTTTAATTAGGGCGAATTAAAAGCTTAGAGGATGGGAAGGTGGAATTATTTGTAAATAAATAACTCTGGAAACCTCGATGTGCAGCATTAACAGAGAGGCCTGAGGAGGGCAGAAATGTGTAAAAACCCTGCTGGGGAACATGGAACCAATACAGGAGAACAAGGGATGGGTTTCGGTGCTGTCACAAGGAACTTGTTCAGCCTTTAAGAGGCCCAGACAGTCTGTGATAAGGGATGAGATCTTTTTCTGCTGCCGGCGAAGAAATATTGGCAATAAAATTTCCTCAGCTGCTTTTAGACTGTCCCATGATGTGATTAATTTCCTAGATTCTATTTATTTTTCGTGATGAATTGGAAATCCCATTTCCCATTGATTTTGTCAGTTAGAGGGGGCACTACCTGCACAGAAAAAGTGAGCTCATGGCAGCGATCTGAATTACTCACACCTGCTTCAGCCTCATGATTCCCATCAGCGTGAGTTCAGTTCAATTTGGCAGCTTCGAGAGGACCACACCACACCCCCCCCAGACCTGGAAACCACCCAATCCCCTCCTCCAAAGGCACGTTCAGCTCAATTTGCCTCCAGTTTTACATCCCCAAAGC
>VZTA01028280.1:21416-73812 GCA_013398855.1 Mohoua ochrocephala | reverse complement strand
CCCCCCCCCCCCCCCCCCAAATAAATTGGCCTCCAATTAAATCCTTGGAGAACATCCAGATAAAATTGTTGTAGTTCTTGTTTTGCTTCTCAGGGAGAGGAGATGAAGATTTCTTTTTAAAAGCCTCATGCAAATGTGCAGCTTTAGCTGCCGTTCAATAAAGTTGATCACTTTACCGAGGAAGTATCAATGCAATTTTCCACACCACTGACTTAAAGATTGGCTCTGGGTGGAAATGCAGCCATTCTTTTTCCCTCTCGTTTGCGTGGGGAGCGAACAAAAGGGAAGAAAATCTTCTGCTGTCTCCCCGATAAATGTTGTTATATCCTAAATAAATCTCCGAAATTCTGCCCCAAAATAGGCGGCACCGCTGCATTTTTCGCAGGTTGCCTGTTCCATCTGTGCCTCAGCTGAAAGCAGAACTCGGGAATGTCTTTCCAGCCCATTACATTTCCCAGTGAAATATGTGAGAATTGCCTCGGATGTTCGTGGGAAGCCATCAGGATGTAAAACACCTGAAAATGAAATATTAACTTTGCCACCCAAGCCAGTAATGGCTGTTATGTTTTTGTATTATAACACATTAAGGTGAAACTCCTGCCTCAGAAAGAAATAAATAAAAAAATCCCCCAGCTCCCATCCCGGGAATGACACGCTGGGAGATGGGAGAGGATAAAAATGGAAAGTTTGGGGAGGGGGGGGGGTAAAAAAAATATAATATATTCACAGTTTAGATGACAGTGAATATAAAGACAGACTGAGCTTAAGTGGAAGTTGCAAAATATCCTTGGGAAGTCTTATTCCCTCCAGATTGCTGCCAGATATCCTGGAAAGTGTGTATTTGTAGCAGGAGAAAAGCAAAACCTTATGGATCGGGGAAGTAGAAGCATCTCCTGTTGCTGTTTAGTTGGTGGAATTGACAGAAAAGCTCCACGTTTGTCCCTTTTTCGAGCAGCTTTCCTGGCTGTGCTGGTGAGGGTGGGTGGGTGCTCCTGGAGCTCTGCACCTCTCCGAGCACTGGGGTGTTCTCTGCCCCCCTCCCAGCCCAGCCCCGCTGCAGGGGATCCCCGTCACCGAGGGCAAGGGATATGGGGATTGTTGGGAAAGCTCCAGCACCGCGTCCGCGCCCCCTCCCCGCCTCCTGCAGCCCCCCCTGGGCAGATGCTGAGGGATGGACCTGTTAAACCCGGCCTGGGAGGTGCTGGTTGAGCTAAAAGCATCATCCATAACTCCGCCGGAGGCCTTTCCGGGCCGCGCTTTGTTTGCGGCACGCGCCGAAATGAATATTTCTCTTTCCCCTCTTCTCTGGGGGAAGAGGGATGAAAAGCAAACAGAGGGAAGTGCAGGCGGCAGCTGCGTTGGAAATGTTTGCAAAAGGCACTGCAAGGTCTCCCGGGCTGGTCAGAGAGGAAAGTTTTCCAGGTAAAGAGTCCCACGCAGGGATGGCTCCGAGGAATTAACGTTTTGGAGGGAAGCAATCAATTATGATGAATAGCAAATTATATCCCGAGCATTTTGTGCTGTTGAGGACACACACAGCAGAAGAGGAGATAACCATCCCTATCAATAATAATTAATCCACCCCTGCCAGCAGCTGGCTCCTCGCTACCTGCCTAAAGCGGGCCCTGGGTGTGTAATTTAACACTCAGAGTTGAGCACGGGCTGTGTTTATCACCGTGATTTTGTTGTTCTTTGTTTTGACAAATGTTATCAATGAGCGTTCGCAGCGTGGTGCTCCGCCAGGGGCTGGGTGGGATTGATCTGGGGTGGTAATAACGATGTTCCTCATCTGGAGTAATCCCAATATCCCTCATCTGGGATTAGGAGGTGCCTTGAAAAGCTGTGCCACCCCCAGGAGGGCCGTGGGGCTGACCCGGGGGTGGTGGGGAGGCAGCACTGACACGTTCCGTGCTAAAAATCAAATGATTATCGAGGCCTCAATCTCTGCAGTTGAGTGGAACCTGCCCTGGCTGATTGCTTCCGAGGAGAAAACTGAATTTCTTTTTTTTTTTTTGTCTGTATTGGGATTTTTGGGGGCGCCCAGGAGTTGTCAGAAGGAGGGGGTGATGATCCAGCAGGGGAGAAGTGAGGACAGGGAGCTGCCTGGCAGCTGTCCCCAGCCCAGAGGGGACATGGAGCACTGCAGTGGGCCTGGCTTGGGCTGCACGGGTGGGGGGAAGCAGGAAAAGTGGATTAGGGGGGGGAAAGAGTGGGAAAAAATTAAAATTCCTACTGGGGAAGATGGCTCTGTCCCCTGTAATCCATCCCAGAAAAGCCGCTGTGCTCTGTGTGAATTAATCTGGAGTCCCTGTGGCTTCTGAGAATGTTTACAGCGACCTCATGGAATAGAATCATCATTTCGGTGTTGGAAGAGCTCTTTAATATCGAGTCCAGCCATTAATCCAGCACTGCCATGGCCACCAGTGGCCCATGTCCCCAAGTGCCACGTCCACACCTCTGTTAAATCCCTCCGGGATCTGTTAAATCCCTCCAGGATCTGTTAAATCCCTCCTGCCAGGGCTGGACAACCTTTTTGGTGAAGAAAATTTCCTTAAAATCCAGCCTAAACCTCCCCTGGTGCACCTTGAGGCCTCTCCCCCCTCATCCCATCACTTGTTACTTGTGAATCACAAAAAATTATGATTGAACCATCTCCTGCTTTTCATAATTTATTCATCCACGTGTTAAATGCTGTTTCATTTAATTTGTAAATTTATTAAGGTGTATTTTGCTGATTTTTCTGTGTGTGCAACCGGTGGGTGATTCCTTTCTCCTTTAGCTTTTTAAAGCCTTGGTTTTGGTGGCTGGGTCTGGGTTTTAAGCTGTGTTTTTGGTGCCACAGCTCTCACAGCAAACTCTTGCTTTCGAGGTGTCTCTCGAGTGCACCAGGCAAAGCTTTGCTGGGCTGGCTCTGTGATGAGGGGAAAAACAAAAGGGTTTTTTTTAAAAATGGGTTTGAGGAGAGGGATAACTCCCGACTCCTTCAGGAAGGGGGGGAACTGCACAGATTTTAAGGAGTGTAATTAAGGATCTTGCTTGCTCTAGCTGAGGCTTCCTTGCCCCGGTGTAGTAATTAATAATTATTAATGGAGAAAATGAACACAAAGCAGGCAAAACCTTTGGAATCAGGTGTCATTCGGGGCCACCTGCTAAAATTGGCCACAGACACACACACACACACACACACACTCCCCCTTTGGGTCTAAAAATGCCTCTCCCCACCCTCAGCCCCATCTGAGATGTGACTCAGAAGTGCCAGAGATGTGTGGATTTATTGGCAGCGGCACAGCCAGGAAAGAGCTCCAAAGGAAACAGCTCCAGCTCCCAGCCCAGAATCCCTGAAATAACGAGATTTGGGGAAAGGCTGCTGCAGGAATTCGGGGCCACTTGGAATGCTGTTGGTGATGTCCTAACACGTTATCAGCTCTGAATTCTGAGCAGCCGCGCTCGAGTTTGACTCCGACTCCTTCCCTTCCGTGCCCGGCAGTCCTTCACGTGGAATGTATTGATTCCATTTGCTGGAGCCTTCGTTCCTTGAAATATTTCTTCCCTAACGTGGGGTTGAACACGTTCCTAATGGCTCCTGCAAGCCCCGGTGCTTCAGTGGCACCAATAAAAGCGATTTGGTTCAAATTGAATCGGGCTCGGCGAAACGGAGAGTGGAAATTGAGAACGGAGAAGTGCGGGGTTCTGTTGGAGGGGAGGGAAAGCAGAGGGGGAGAGTTAGTTTGGTTTGGTTTTTTTTCCCCTAAAAGAGAGAAAAAAACGGGGAAAAAAGCAAGGAAAAGTGACAAAAGTCTGAAAGTGGGGAGATACCAGCGGTGACTTGGCTGGTGGGAATGCTGAGTGCTGGGATCAGAGTGCGAGGATGCTGTTTGGAACACGCAACCCCTGTGCCTGGCAAAGGAAATGGGAATTTTCCTTTGGAATTTCACCCTAAAAGGTGAATTTCCCAGTTCACCAGCTGATTTCCAGCCTTTGGAAGGAGGGGGAAGGGGCCGTGGTGACAGATTTCCATGTCCTCAGCAGCGGAGTGAGAGCAGCCTTTCCATCCAGGTGTTGCTTGGGATGTCTCCAGGTGTTCGGGCACCTTTCTCGACCTAAAGATGAAGCTTTTAATGTTCAATGTAATTTCTCCAGGTCTGTGGGAGCACTGAGGGGATTCCAAGCCAAAGGAAACAGAGCTGTGCTCCCATTCCTTATCCGAAGGGTCCCTCTCCATCCTTTCCCCCCTCTAGGACACCCCTCAGCCAGGCCAAGAGTGCTTTAGACCACTCTGTACATCTTATTTCCTTCCGTTCTCTGTTCATTTTAAATTTTTTTCTAATTTTTTTATAGAAATCTTATTTTAACTTTGATCCGATTTCCCTGTCTCGTTGACAGGGAGTCAATTATCCCCCTGAATGCGACTGTCACACGCTCAGCAGCAGGAATTGTCAGGTGTCTCTTTTGGGGAGGGGGGGGAAATGAATGTCACCTCTCCATCCTCCCCTTCCCCCCTTCCCTTTGGATTTGTTTCCCCTCTCAGGTTTGTTTTATTGAGGATTCGGTTTGAAAACAGGGGAGGAAAACAAGGAAACGTTGGATAACGAGGGAGCAGGGAAGGGTGAGGTGCGGTGGGGTTGTTTCAATGGACTCCCTTCAGGAGGGGCTGTTGCTGCCTGCCAGGTTCCCCTCGGACTGGGGACATTTCATTCTCTTTTGGGTCTTTCCTGTAAAATTATTGGGAAATTCTGTCCCTACAAGTGAAGGAGATCTTTGAGAGTCACCTTCCCAGTGCACCAGGAGCACCTAAACCAGCCAGGAGCTGTTTGGGTCCGGGCCATCCCTGACGTGCAGCTCGTTTGGGGATGAATAATGCCTGGAAAACTCCCTTTATCCAGCCCCTCCTGCCTCCGTGTGCCTCGAATCCAGTGCCTGCTTTAGGGAGTGGGGGGCCTGGAGAGCAGCATCGTTATCCCCACGGGACTCTGGAGAGAAGGAAGCCACGAAGAGCCCAGGAATTGCCATTGTCCTCTCATTTCGCTTCCTGGAGGGCAGCGAGAGCGGCTAATGGCATCTTGATCTTTAAAACCCAGGCAGGAGCTGAAGCCTCTCGGTTTCTCGCGGGTGCCTGACATTTGGGAGAGCTGTTATGGGATAAAAGCTCCGGCGAGGAGCTGATGAGGTGTGAGGGACCTCCAGCTATGAGGAGCTCACGGCCAGGGCTAACAGAGCTGATGAGGGCTGGGGCGCTCTGAGAGAGCTGCTGGGCTCGGGAAAAGGGGGATCGGGCTCGGGAAAAGGGGATCAGACTTGGGAAAAGGGGAAAAGACTCGGGAAAAGGGGATCGGGCTCTGGAAAAGGGGATCGGGCTCTGAAAAAGGGGGATTGGGCTCGGGAAAAGGGGGATCAGACTTGGGAAAAGGGGGATCAGACTTGGGAAAAGGCTCGGGAAAAGGGGGATCGGGCTCAGGAAAAGGGGGATCGGGCTCGGGAAAAGGGGATCAGGCTCGAGAAAAGGAGATCAGACTTGGGAAAAGGGGAAAAGACTCGGGAAAAGGGGATTGGGCTCGGGAAAAGGGGGATCAGGCTCAGGAAAAGGGGATCAGGCTCAGGAAAAGGGGATTGGGCTTGGGAAAAGGGGGATCGGGCTCGGGAAAAGGGGAAAAGGCTTGGGAAAAGGGGATCAGCCTCTGTCCTCCCTCTCTAGGAGTGGGAATTTTGCTGGCTGCTTCCACTGAACCCACACAAACTCACAGCAGCTCCATCTCTACTGAGGGATCTCCGTTTCTGGATGATGTTGAAGGGGCTGTTTTAGGAGTTTGAGCCTTTAAAAAGGACACAAGGGTGGCTCAAAGGCACAGGAATGAGCACTGAAATCTGTGCAAGGGCCTTGGCTTCAGCGCTCCCGACGTTTCCATATGCCTGGTAATTAAATTGTGAGTCAAAGACAGGAGCCCAGCTCCTCTAATAGCAGGGAAAAGGAGGCAATCGTGAAACTTCCATCTGTCTGCAAAGATCCTTTATGGGGCAGATCCATCAGCAGCCCTGAGCCGTGTGCCAGGCTCAATTAGACTAAACAGGATCAAAGGGCAGCCCGGGTAATAAATATCCCTGCAGAATGGAGCTGGAGTCTTCCTACTCGCTGCTAGAAGGGATAACAATCGTTAGTGAGCCGGAGTGAGATCCACATCCAGAGAAAGCTGGGCTTGGGAAGGGGGTGATGTTTTATTAAGGAGTAAAAAATCCACATCTCCTTTCCCTTGGATTGCAAGCAGGCTGCTGTGATTCCCCCGATTGCTTTTTGGGGTTTGGGGAAGGACTACCCAGCCCTATATGGGATGGTGGGGCTGTGATGGGGGAGAGGTGGCCCAGGTAATTGGGGGAGGGTTTCAAATGCACACAGGGTAATTGAGAGCTGCTATAAAGCCCCGGGGCCAGGCACAGAACCTCCTCTCTGCTAATGAGGCATAAGGTGGACGGAGATTGAGTCTGACTTGCAGGGAATTGCTTTGCTCTCCTGTTTTTAGGGCCCTCTGTGTGCTCGTGGAAAACCTTCCAGCAGCAGCAGCAGCAGCAAAACTTTTGTGACACTTTTCCTATAGGAAACATAACACCAATTGTGTCTGGGAAAAACAACAAAAAACCTGAACTAAAGCCTCTTCTGCCTCAACAGCAAATAAAGAGGGAATCAAAATATTTCAGTATCGAGGCTCGCTTTTCATCAAATTTCCTCCTGCCCTTGCAAAATGATGCAACAACAAAAAGTACCTGAAGGAGAGGGGTATTTTCAGATGAGCTTGTTGTGTTACCCGAGTGTGGGTTCAGTGATCCAAGTGTGGGCTCGATGATCCAAGTGGGGGTTCAGTGATCCGAGTGTGGGCTCGATGATCCAAGTGGGGGTTCAATGATCCAAGTGTGAGTTCGATGATCCAAGTGTGGGCTCGATGATCCAAGTGTGGGTTCAATGATCCAAGTGGGGGTTCGATGATCCGAGTGTGGGCTCGATGATCCAAGTGTGGGCTCGATGATCCGAGTGTGGGCTCGATGATCCAAGTGTGGGTTGGATGATCCAAGTGTGGGTTCAGTGATCCAAGTGTGGGCTCGATGACCCAGCTGCTCAGGCAGTGCCATCCTTGCTGGAATTGCTGCCAAGGGAGGCGCCTTGCTGGGATGTTTCATTGCCTGCTCTGGTTTGAGCCTTCCCTAGGAGGGACTTTTAGGAAGAGCTTGGTGACCATTGAGGCAGGCAGTCAACTGTGACCCCTCTTTTGAGCAGCTTTTTCTCTCGAGGGCAGGGTGGGGCTTCTCCAGGGGGTGAGAAGGGCACAGCCTGTCCTGCCCCAAAAAGTCAAACCTCTTTTCCTGGGGATTCCCTGTGTGGGTCAAGTGCTGCGTTGAGCATTTTGGACCGGCCTGAAACGGGGATTTAGGCCAACCTGAACAGTTCTTAGGCCAGCCTGAAGTGGGGGTTTACACCAACCTGAACAGTTCTTAGGCTGGCCTGAAATGAGGGTTTTAGACCGGCCTGAAGCGTTTCTTAGACCCATCTGAAGTTTTTTTAGACCAGAGTGAAGTTTCTCAGACCCACCTGAAGTTTTAGGCCAGCCTGACGTGATCCCAGCTCTTCCCTCCGCATCCCTTGGCTGCGAAGCCCCCCAGGCCAGTGGCAGTGCCCGGATGGAACAGAGGGAAGAGCCCTGTGCCCAGGGGTCACCGTGGCTTTTGGGAGCACCCGATTTTGTTGCCCATAAATATTTTTCATTGCTGCCTCTCTTTACTTTTCTGGGGGTTTTTTGGGGGCGAGTTACCACCCAACTCCATGTGCCAGGGAAATTCCCTTTTCCCTTTTCCCTTTTCCCTTTCCCTTTCCCTCTCCTTCTCCCTTTCCCTTTCCCTTTTCCCTTNGGAACAGAGGAAGCCTCTGGCACAGGGGCACTGAGGGCAGATTCTGGCAGTGGGGGACCTTCAGCAGAGGGATCTGCTGCACCACTGCCTGGACATCTGTTACTGGCTTTCAGCTGCATTTGTGTCCTTTCCCTCCACCACCATCCATTATATATGGCCAGGATGGACTCGTGGGGCTCACTTACATGTGAGAAATTCAATCGAGGGGCTGGAATAAAATTAAGAAGCAGCAGATCTAAGCCTATAAACACCGATTAGCTGGCAAGGATCCATTACAGAGTCAGCCTCTCAATGCCTCCCTGGCTTCAGTGCAGGCTGACCCCCCGCTCTCATGGGGAGGATGAGCTTATGCTCACCCAGCAGTAGAGCCACAGTGTGAGCACAGGTTATGCTTTGCTGTAGGAGGGGGGAATTTGCTGAAAGCCCTTTGGCAGAGGATTGTGCCAGGGCTGTCTCTCCCAGCCTGGAGAGCTTCTCCCAGGATTGCAGCTCTCCACAGTGCAAGGGTGTGCAGGAGCATGAGAGGAGAGGAGGTTCTGCCCCAAACTTCCATCTCAGCCTCTTTTCTCAACCTGTTCCTTAGGAAAGCAGGCACTGGCCCCTTTGGGATCTGCTCAGAGAGTCTCAGGGGACTTTCCCTTTCCCTTTCCCTTTCCCTTTCCCTTTCCCTTTCCCTTTCCCTTTCCCTTTCCCTCTCCCTCTTCCTTTCCCTTTCCCTTTCCCTTTCCCTCGATTTAAAGCCAGTAAAGCAAAGCACAAGCTCTGCCCTCTGCGAGTGAGCACCAAGCCGTTCCCTCTCGCTCTGCTGTGCTCAGGATCTCCCCCTGTGCCCATCTGGTGCCTTTTGGCCGGGGCTGAGCTCTGCTCTGTCAGCAAACCGCTGGGATTAACAAGGCCCAGCCTTGATTTAGTGCTCTGGGAAGTGACCACGATATCAGAGAGCGAACAGATCCCAACTTCTGCTAAAGGGCAAGCGAGTTCTGCCTCTGAGAGCACAATTTATTGGCTCAGCACGCTCCTGGCTGACACTCCGTTGTCTGAACCTCCCATTCCTCACCTTTTTTTTAGCAATTTGTTTGCACAGCGCCTTTTTTCCCCCAACCCTGCTCCATGCAAATAATCCCATTAAAAGCAACGCTGAGAACGCTTCAAACCTATGCAGTTTACAGCACACGAAAATATTTACCTGGTGTCGCTGCCTCCTGTAAATATCGTGGGGTTTGTTGCATTTTTTTTCCCCCGTGGTGTTATCGCTGTTGTGGAGCTCTGCCTGTCAAGTTGGAGCACATTTGCATAGGGGTTTGCTAATTGACAGGTTTTTTTAAGCTGCTAGGGAACAAGGAAAGAACTTCTTTCTCCCCGTGTCACCAGCAGGGCACTTTTTATTTTCTTCCACGCAGTTCAAAATGTCCTTTTCGATTTATGAAATTCAAATTCCGTTCGTTTCCGTGGATCGAACGCCGCTGGTTGTCCTGAAATAATTTATTTTCTAGTGATATTTTGTATTTCTGTCAGAAAAACGTCACCTTTCCCATCCTTTGTACGTCCCAGGTTTGCAGAGGTTACTTAGGAATTACGGGGTTGGTTTTTCCTCCAGCTCCACACTGGAAAATAAAAATATAACTCCAAACCCTCCCTTGGAGTGAATTCCCCCCCCAAAAAAATATCCTTAAACCCCTCCTCACGTGCAGCATTTCTCCTCCTCTGCCTGCCAGATGTTTAGGATCATTCAGAAAATGGATTTGAGGAAGGCAAAAGAAATGAGCAGCACCCAGTGAGTGCTTTTCCAACAGCTGGAAATTTTAATTACGTCCCTGTTTTGATGTCCTTGTTGGGGGTTTTTCCCTCTGTATTTAATTGGAGTTACCTTGTCTCAGTGTTTCTGCTAGAAAGGGATCCTGGTTTTCAGGGTATTCCTGCTTTAAAACTAATTAAAATTGATGTCATTATGGGAAGAGAGGAAGAACCTAAAAAAAACCCCACCACCCCCAAAATCCCAGCATTGTTCAAACGATGGCCCAGGGCAGAATTTCTAGATAAGAGCAAAAAACAAACTCAGCTTGGTCAAATGTTTTTCCTCCTCCTGGTTACGAAATTTCTCTGGGTCTTTTGCTGATTGATGAACAATCACAAAAATTCTGCATTTTAAAAAAGTTTTTGAATAAAGGCCTGAGCTCTGATGGGTTTAGGAAGTGTTTTATCCCTAATCTGGGAACAATAGTTTCCTTTTCGGGCTTTAGTTTCCTTTTTTTTGGAGTTGGTTTGGTGGTTTTTATTATTTGGTTTGTTACTCTGGATGATTCTTCTCCCGGCTATGGATGCAGAGAGATGTTCAGGATTCTGGATTTCCTCCCAGGATCTCCACGCTGGAGAATTCTGGGTGCTTTATCCCTCTTTTTGCGAAGAGTTGGAAATACCTGATTTAATTCTTCTACTCTCACAGTTACACCTGATATAAGGGGGGGGGGGAGGTTGAATATTATCCTCTGATATAATTTGGAAAATAATTGGGAATAAGGAATATCATTTGTGTTGACTAAAACAATTCCTGAGCTTTGGCAAGTTGGATTAATGATTTTCAGCAGGGGAAAAAAAAAATAGGCATGAAAAAGCATTTTCAGGTGCTTCAATTTTGGCTGGCTCCTTAAAAAAAATGACTTTGCACAGAGCCCAAACTCCAGCGCTCTTTTTTTTTCCATATTAAGACCTCTTTTAGGAGGAATTCAGGCTTTAAATTAGGTGTGACCAGGGACAGGGATCAGGGGGATGAGCTCTGCCTGTTCCTGGGAAGTTCCCATTGCGACCTCTCCTTTTCCCTCCCTGGGATTATTTCCCGTGGCTGTTCCTGCCTCCAGAGGGATGGGAAACGCTGATGCTCCTGCTTCCCCTGCTGGCAAGAAGAGGATGGCTGGGAGTGTAAATCCTGAGCTGGAAACCTGGGAATTCCCAGAGGGCAAATCCTCCCCTCCTCCTCCTGTGCTGCTTTGGGGACACAGCAGGTCCCAACCCCTTTTTACTCCCCTCCTCCCGATTTTTGGAGGATCTCAGAGCAAATCCTTCCTGAGCTTGAGGATTTGAGATGTTTCCAAGGCGCTGATGTGGCTCCTGTAGAATGATAACGATGCCATGGGGGGAGCAGGACTCGCGAGGGGAGGTTTTGGGGAGCAAACAGGGAATTAGAGCTGGAAAAAAGGAGCCTCCCGAGGCAGATCACAGCAGATCTGTGCTGCTTGGCAGCTCTGCCAGCAAGCCCCAGCCGCTGGGGTGCTGTTTCTGAAGGCTGATGTGTGCTCAGACCGCTCTGCTGGGTTGCTGAGCCCTGGATTCCTGACAGGCACGCGGCAAAAGGGAAATTAGCAATGGATAAAGCGAATTAAAGCTAATAAAAAGAAGCGTCCGGCTGGATAATCCCTCCATTACAGCCCAGCTTTGCAGTTTGGGGAATATCCTGGGTGGAAAGGTGTTACATAATGCAGGAGGCCTCGGGGAGGAGAGCCTGGGGGTGTTGATGCTGAAAGATTTTGGCCCAGTGACACCCAGAGATGGTGGGGGATGCTCAGGTGTTCAACAGCTTGAATTGGAGAGCCAAGATTGTCTTGGTGAGAAGGGTTTCGAGGTGAAACTGAGGAGTGCTCCTGATGCCTTAGGTTTTATGTTTTTCAACCCCTGCCCTGCCTGGTGTGTGACTCTGCAGTTCCTTGTGCCCTGGGAGCTGCTGTTCTCTCCTGCTGCTCACACACAACAAACCTCTGCAGGTTCCACTCCAAGGACACCGGGCCCCAAATGTGTCAACTCAAAGCCTCTCAAGGGGGGCAAACTCGGGGTAATTCCATCATGAACTGAGGTGATCACTGGAGAATGAACCCTGAGATGCAAATGAACCAAACTGATCAAAGGGTGAAGAACCCGTGAGCCAGGGTCCATCTGGGGTGGAGCCTCTGCACTGCCCAGGGTGAGCCTTTGAAGGCCCTTCAAACAAACACCTCCTTTTATTCTCTTAATTCTTGTCTGGTCTCTGTCTTTTAAGTGGCCACTTAAGGCATCAACCCCTCCAGGGATGGGATCTGAGGGGATGCTGCCTCTCCACGAAATCAGAGAGGAAAGCAGTGAAGGCTGAGTGCCTGTGGTCACTGAGGAATTGGGAGAGGGGCTGGAATTGGCTGTGGCTGCAGGGGAGAGAGGAGGGTGCAGGGCAGAGCCCTGAGCCATCCCTTTGTTGGAAAATGCCCAACAAAACCCTTCAGGTTCTTTGTTCCTTTCCCCTCCTGCCTCCGACCTCTCCCCCAAAGCTGGGCCTGCTGGAGAACATTGCCACGCTTGCAGTTTGCTCCTTCCCATTTACACCTAAACAGGACCTGCATCAATTTCTCCCTCAGTTTCTCTCTCCATTTTTTCTTCTTGTTTTTTTTTTTTCCCTCCAGCACAAATTTCAGAGCCCCTGGGTCTGTCCCACTCCTGCCCCTGACTCAAACCCTGCATTTGACCAAAGCATTTCTCTGCTGTTTTGTCTGGGACCTCTCCAGAGACAGATCCACAGCTTCTCCAGGGCTTTGGAGGGGGGGTGTTGATTTGATTTGTGAGTGTTTTTAACAAAACCTGACCTTTGGAGTTATGGATTTGAAGAGACGAGCCCTGAGAGCCTGACCACTCGAATAATCCAAGCCACGCTTTTCCCCAGTGAGTGCTGTTGTGGAAGGAATGGTTCTTTCCCTCCTACATAAAAGCAGGAGCTCTCAAACCACCTCCTTGTAGCCTGTAATTTTGCACCCATCTTAGCTGTGCTTTGGCTGGGATTTATGGCACAATATAAGTTTATTTTGGATAGCATCTTTCACACAAACACTGCCACTTGAAGGCTTTTCAGAGGCAAATAAAAGCGAGGCAGCGCAGAGCACAAATTAGGGAGAGCAGCGCTTTGGAGGTGTGGGCCGGGGAATACGTTTGAGGCTGGCAAATGGAGGAGAGAGGGAAAAGCTGGAGCACGGGAGAAGCAACATATTTTAATTTGGAGGGGTTTAAAACGAGCAGGACAGCCGGGGAGTCGTGAGAGAGAGACTGGGGGTGACGGCGTGTGCTTGGTGGACGGGGTTTTGAGGACGGAAGGCAGCATTCCTGAGAGAGGGAGCAGTGGGGAAACTGGAACAGAAAGCTGGAACAGAAATCTGGTGGAGGCACGCTTCCACCAGCTGCGTGTCTGGTGATGGAGCAGAGCTGGAGCTGAAGCTCCTCCGAGGGTGGTGTCTGTTCCCCAGTGACAGCTCTGATTTGCCATTTCCTGCTGAAAGGGGCTGTGGGTGCTGCTCCGGCCCCCGAGCAGGACACTGGAATATCTGTCACGTGCCTGGTGCCGCGGGGAAGGCGAGGGAGCCGTGGGCTTCGGCAGAGGAATTGTCACCGCTGTCACACCGAGCTGCCTGTGCCGTGCGAGGACAAACCCAGCCTTGCTGAGGCCTCAGACATCGCCCAGCCCATCACTGCAGAAAGCTCTGAGTGAAACCCTCCTGCCCTGGAGAACCTCTGGATTAGGGAGTGGGGGCTCTGCTGTATCTGAGCGAAGCCCCTCCTGCCCTGGAGAACATCTGGATTAGGGAGTGGGGGCTCTGCTGTATCTGAGCGAAGCCCCTCCTGCCCTGGAGAACATCTGGATTAGGGAGTGGGGGCTCTGCTGTATCTGAGCGAAGCCCCTCCTGCCCTGGAGAACATCTGGATTAGGGAGCAGGGCCTCTGCTGTGTCTGACTGAAACCCCTCCTGCCCTGGAGAACATCTGGATTAGGGAGCAGGGCCTCTGCTGTGTCTGACTGAAACCCCTCCTGCCCTGGAGAACATCTGGATTAGGGAGCGGGGGCTCTGCTGTGTCTGACTGAAACCCCTCCTGCCCTGGAGAACATCTGGATTAGGGAGCGGGGGCTCTGCTGTGTCTGACTGAAACCCCTCCTGCCCTGGAGAACATCTGGATTAGGAAGCGGGGGGGCTCTGCTCTCCAGGGATGTTGTCCTGGCTGGGGTGCAGGTGTCCCGGTGCCAACCCTTTGATCCCTCACAAAGCGCAGGGATGAGGGGGAATGTGTGAAAGGCCAGGAAAAGGCCGGTGGCATCGCCCCAGGGATGGCTCTGTCCTCCCGGGGGCTGCTCTTGCGTGCCTGAGCCAAGCGGCAGCGCTCAAATGTAAAATAATGAGGCAGCAGCCGAGAGTGTCGGGAGCAGTGTCGGGGAGCAATGAAGATGGATGAGTGTAGCTAAGAGACAATTTGAAAAGGGATAAATACAGGCAACAAGTTATTCACCGCGGCAATTTGTAAGGAGTGCTAAAAACCTTCAGACAGGATTGTTTCACATCGCCTCGCCTTCTATTCGCCGCCTGACAGCTCTCATGTAAATGGTGCTGATGGATGGCTGCAAACCAGGCCCTGGAGCTGTTCCTCTGCTGTTGATCAGCTTAACTCCTGTCGTGCCTGCTGGGATGCGAGGGGCAGCCCCAAGGCATGGGAAAGTGGGAAAAACCCGATCCGGGTGCGGGGGAACAGCGGGAAGAGGCAGTGACACTGAGCGAGTTCCGTGGGACAGGGGGAAGCTGCTGCGAGGGGATTTGGTTGGGATTTGATGGCCTGAAACACAGGGAAGGATGAGAAGGAGATGGAGAACTTTCCCGCAAAGTGAAATGACTGAGGAGTTGTCCAGAAAAGCTGTGGCTGCCCCATCCCTGGAAAGGTCCGAGGGGCTTGGAGCAAGCTGGGATAGTGGAAGGTGTCCTTAGGGATGGGACAAAAGGGGCTTTAAGGTCCCTTTAAACTCAGCCCATTTTATGATTCCCTGATTCTTCGCTCGGTGTCGCTTCTCCTTCATCGTGGTTATAACCTGGACTGATCCTCCTACATCACATCCCGGGGCTGACAGGATTCCAGGGAATACCACGATGGCTGTAGCAGCTGGGGGAAAAGAAATAAATCTGTGCTAAAAGATATAATAAAATTCGATTCAGCATTTGTTTTCCTTTGTAAGGAAGGAGAGGGAACTGCTGCAAGCAGCAAGAACAGGCAGGAGCTTTGCAGAGGAAAGATACAGAGGACTTGAAATTGGTGTTTTATTGGCAGGCTTTGAGCCAGGTTAGGCCAGGTAGAAGAGGCATTTCCATCCTGCAGGATTAACAGAGAAAAACAGGTGGAGAGAGGGAGGAAACAATCGAGGCAGACCCAGCTTTGGCTCCGTTTCTTTCCCAAACATCCTGCTGAGAGGTGTTCCAAACGTGATAACTTCATCTCGCCGGTGCAGCCTCGTGGGGATGCGGGTACTGGAACCAGATTGGTTCCTCTGCCTCCTGCCCACCCTCCCCTGAGTTCTTTGTGATCTGTTTGACCTCCAAATGGAGCTTTCACCCCCCGCACTGGGCGTCTGCTCCCCGCACGGGTCAGAGCCGGGTGCGTTTTGCCAGACTGAGCCCACGGAGAGTGGCTGGGGGTGAACGGGAGCGACTCTTCCCTTCAGCATTCCAGCAGAGAGTGGCTCTGGATTATTTCTGTGGAAAGGCCGGAGCTGTGTTGGCCAAGCAGAGGTGAGGAGCTTTGTCCCTCCCTTTGGAGCACTGCCGTTGTCCATCAGTGCTGAATTCCCCTCAGCCACGAGAGGGTTTTTGGCTGGGAACAATCAGAGAGACCACACCAGCTCCAGGATTGTTCCCCGAGTGCTTCACTGACCTTGTTCCCTGGAATCCTGCACAGGATGGGTTGCTGCAGTGCTGAGTGAGCAGATCCAGCAGTTCTGTCCCAAAATTTGCTTTTTAGCGTGGGTTTTTCTTCAGCAGGATGAGATGGTTGGGGACAGCGGGGTCACTGCCGGGCAGGGCTGTTCGCCCTTTGCCAGAGCTGTGGGTTCCCTCCGGAATCAGCTGCCTGTGACTCAGCATTCCAGGGATTTATGGCCCTTCCCTCTCTGCTGCAGCATCTGATGCTCTGGGGAGAGCAGCCAGGTACCCAGGTGTCCCTCAGGCCTCTCCAGCAGATGCCTCCTCTCGTCCCTGACAACAAATTCCAGGCAGCCTCGGGATTTAGAGGCCATGGGGAGCTGTGAATCTCAGGGCCGGGTACCTTTGACGCCAACTGCAAGCTCAGTTTGGGAGTCTTCCACTTGAAAAATCAGAAATTCTGGGAAAAAATCAGCAGCACCCACAGAATTTTCAGGCTGAAAACCGGTCAGAAGCAGGTCTGCAGCAAAGAATTTCTGCAGAAACCTGAAAATTTTCTGTGTGTCTTGCACCTTGAGATGGTTTGGACCAGGTGTAGTTCTAGGAAGGACAATGTTCTCAGCTCAACTGATTTATTTGTGTGTGGTCATGTCCTTAACTCATCTGAACTCTTCAATTAATACCAATTTTAGACCCATTTCCACCTCTTTCTCAGCCAACCCATCCTCAAACCTCCTCGTCAAGGAGTACCAGGGTTTGGGTTATAATTCATGCGATGCTTTCCTTTGTCCCAGTTGGATTTCCTGCCTGTGCCAGGCAGAGCTGTTGAGGGTTTTGGGTCCAGGGGAGTCACTCCTGGGAGGTTTCTGGAATGTGGCACAGCACGTGGAAACTGCACTTCCCAAGGTCACTTTATTGCTACCAAATATCTGAAACAGGCTTTTATGCAGCATTTTGATTTAGGAGTGGAAGATTTTTGAGCTCCCCTGCTGGGATCACTGATGAATATTAAATTAAATAAAGAGTTGAGGGAGTGTTGGCCCTCGAGTTGTGGATCTGGTTCCTCTGACTGCCGGTGTTGTCCCCCTGGGGGAGAAGAAACCTGTTAGAAACCATGGATTCTGTGATGGTTTGAGCCTGGAAATCCAGCTGGGAAGGGAAATATCCGTGCTGGCTCTGCCCCTTCCGTAAGTATGTAATTACCAGTGTGGACCGTGAGGAGAATAGGGGAGAAACTGGGATTAATATCCCTCTGCTCAGCAGGCAGCTGATTTGGGCCATCCTATTCCATGTTTGGATTGTGGATTGCTCCAGCCCTTTTGGGGTATAAACCTAAAATTTGATCCATTTTCTCCTCTGACTTCACCTGTTCCACTCCGCCTTGGCAAACTGCCCTTCCCTTCCCTTCCCTTCCCTTCCCTTCCCCTTCCCCTTCCCCTTCCCCTTTCCCTTTCCCATGTTTGATCCTCTTCCTATCGCTCCCATTAATTGCATGATCTCAGTAATAAAACTTTAGGCCTCATGCAATGAAAATCAGGTTTTATCTTAGAAAGCCTCCTCGGTGACAGGAGCTGCCCTTGCCTGGAAGTCTCTTGCAAAGGTCCTTTCCTACATCTGATACTCCCATACTTTGCTTATTGATCCTCTTTCTGTTCTGGTTCTTTTTCCCTTTAACCTCGTGTCCTAATCCAGGAAAAATTCTAGGGCTGGTACAACTGTGCAACTTTTGGAGCCTAAATCCAAAACCCTTTTGCTGTGGAGTCCTGCCTTTTCCTGGAGTGGCATTTTCTGATCACTTTTATGGAAAAAGCTGCAAGTTCCTGGGGGGTTTTGTTGGTTTGGTTTTTACCAGGAATCTTTGCCATCCCGTGAGTGGTGAGAGGAGCAGGCCTAGGGGAGAGAAGTTCTTTGTCTGGAAGGGAACACGTGGTGGAAATCAGCGATGCTGGAGCGTCACGGCCCCTGTGCCACAGCCAGCAAATTGACCTTGTGCTTAAATGGTGATCGTGGGCATTCCGAGGGGGATGTTGGCTGCAGATGTGCTCCTGACATCATTAAAACGTGGTCCCTGCCTGGGTTTTTATCCCAGGGAACGGTGCAGAGCCGCGGTGGAGCGGCAGGCACGGAGCTGTGGGGCGGGAGGAAGCTGGAGCTGCTCCTTGCCTCAGTCTTTACCACTACGATTAATTTTCATTACAGAGGAAATGAAATTCAGCCCAGGAGACCCTCTGTGATTCCCGGGGAGGAAAGTGGCTTGCTTTTATGGCAGGAAACTGCACTTTAAACTGCTTTTAGATCCCCTTGCAGGCTGGTTTACACGTGAAGCCACGGTTTGTCAGCTGGCAGGTACCTGCTGCTTCCCCTGGGCACCCTTTTGTCAGCCTTTGCTTTCCTCCTCTGGTGTTCATCTCCATGCTCCAGGGCACCAGGCAGCTTCTAATTAATCAGGGTCAGGAAGAAAATTTCCCCGGGGAAAGGTTATTTTCTCTCCACCTGTTTGCAAAGCTTCCTGAGCCTCCTAGCAGAGCTGCTGGGCAGAGAGAGGGGATGATGGTAAACGAGGCTCGTGCCCAAACCAGCCTGAAAATGTCAGGGCTTGAGCTCTTCCCAATATCTCAGGGACTTTTGTGGCTTTCCCTGCTTCTTCTGAGCTAACTACAGATGCACTGGAGTCAGCTCTGATCAGCTGGGAAACGTTGCCTGGTGGGGGAAGGATCTGCCAGGGGAGCTTTGGAGGAGTTTCTGTGGAAGCGTGGGGGAATTTTACCCTGCTGGTTTGCTGAAGGCAGGTGAGCTGCAGTCTCGGCGTGGGATTCCCAGTGATAGTGCTCCAGAGGCAGGCAGGATCAAGGGGGAAGACTCAGGGATGGGTCTGGTTTTAGTTTACACAGAGGGGGGTGATGGTCACCAGGGGGGGCTGAGACAGAGAACAGCAGATTTTTTATCCTTTAGAGGAAAAGGGCTGAGCTTATCTGCTGGTGCTCCCCACTTTGCAGGCACCCCCACGTTCGATGTACCCATCTCTCGGGGTGTAACCACCTCTCTCTGCTCTCTGGGGCGCTCACAGCAGCTCAAAGCCCTCAGCTGAGCAGCTGCTCCCAAGAGTTCTGGAGGTGCCGCTCCCTCTGAGAGCAGCAAACTCTGAATTTTAGGTGCCCTCTGCATAATGGGCATTTTCTGTGCTGGGAAATCTCACTGAGAGGGGCAACAGTGAGGAGAAAAAAAGGTGGGTTTGGTGGTTTTTTTAACCAGTGATATGACTTATCATAGTCACAGGGGGAATTTGATGGAGAGATGAGCACAAATCTCTGGTGTCCCTATGAAATTTTTAACCCTCTGGTTGTTTCTGCCAGTGCATAAAATTGTTACTCCTCAGTATTTGGTGACTTCCCTCGGTCCATCTTCTCTAATCCCAAGGGAAAGTAAAGTTTTCCTCTCTCTCAGGTTCCAGAAATATGGAGCTCAAGTTTTCAAAGAGCTGCTCTCATGCCCCACATCCCCCCCAGTGCTGAGGACAGGCTGTTTCAAGGACTCTTTCAGCCGCCTGGAATTAATCCCAAATTTATCCTTCAAACACTTCCCAAGAAGCAGCTTACTTGGAGTCAGGGGTTGGGAGAAGCTTGAAAAGGAATTTTATGGAATTAAAGTTTGGTTTCCTCCTCAAACAGCAGCCGCCCCAAGCTCTGCATTAGCACAGGGACAGATCGTGCAGAACTCACCAGATTTTGGAGGGAGCTGGAATCCATCCCACCCTCTGCCCAATGCACTGATTTCCCCTTTCTCTCATGGATTCCAGCAGAGTCAGCACCTTCACCCAGCTGATTCTGGTGCTGTTGCCTTCGTGGGGGGGGGGTCAAGCTTTGCTTTTTCTGTTTGTTCTCTCCTCCTTGTTGGCACAACATTTCGGATACAGCAACGTCTCTGGGCAGGATTTATTTTTCGTTGGCTTGGGCAGATTCCCGTCGCGTTGGTGATGCAGCAGGAGAGGAGCTGCAGTGATTTGGAGCTCTGAGGCAGGCTGGATCCAGGCTCTGTGGATGGCTGAGTGATTTCCAGGAGGGGAATGGACTGGCTCAGGGGGACAGGGATGCTGGAGAGCTTTGGGATGGGTGGGATGTGGGGGGTGAGGAGGACGAACGAGGGGAGAGCTGCTGTTATGAAACAGGAAGCACTTTTAAAATCCAGCAGTCAGCAAAGGCAGTGCCAGCTAAAAACCCCAAATAAGGTGCATATGGGTTCTATCCTAGTGAAAAAAACTTCCTGTGCCCTTTTACTGGGGTCCTCTTCCAGTTCATAGAATCCTAAAATGGTTTGGGTTGGAAGGGACCTTCAATCTCGCCCAGTTCCACAGGCAGGGACACCTCCCACTATCCCAGGCTGCTCCAACCTGGCCTTGGGCGCTTCCAGGGATGGGAAATCCGCTGCCAGTCCTTGCCTAGGTGTGATCCAGGCTGTGGAATGTGCCCTGGGTCCTGGGAGGGGAAAGACCAACGGAGGATTTCTTGCGAGAGCTTCCCCGGCCCGGCTCTGACTGACAGCTGCAGCGAGGTGAAATCTCATCTCCCTGGTATTAAACTTAACCTTTCTGGGTTTCACTTTAAACAGCTGTGGAATTACACTGCCTGTCCTTTAACCATGGGAGGGGTTTTAAGAGAAGGGGTTTTGTTTAATGCTTCGGTGCACTCGGATTTACCGAGGAGACGGGAGGGAGAGAGGGGGCACAGGAGGCAGGTGGGGAAAGGAGAGGTGCTGGAGCAGAGTTTTCAGGGGGATGCCTGCATTCGTGTGGGCCAGGAGGACACTGGAACATTCTTTCTGGGAATTTGCCTGGTTTGGGAAAGGAATTATTTTTTTCTTCCCTACTCGGGGAGAATAAGATAGAAATTTGCTGTTCCAGGCATAGAAAATACTCCTGGAAAACAATGCAGAACTGGTACAGGCCAGTACAGAATAATATGGAATAGTTGTGCCTTCTGTCCTCCCTCTTCAGGCCCAAATACTCCCTTCAAAACCCTCCCTCGTGCCCCAGGGTGTGAATCTGCCCCACGCCAACTTTCCACATCATCAGCTGCACCACACACACACAAAACTGATCAAATCCTCCCCCCGACTCCACAGCCTCAGGAAAAAACCCAAGCCATGAGCTCTGAGTATCACCGAGTGTCCCCCCTTCCTGCACAGGAGCCCCTTATCTTTAATTAGCACTCCTGAATTCCCTTTTCTCTCCTTCCCAGACCGGTTAATAATTCTTGGATCTCATTGATGTTTTTATTTTTCCTCAGCAAATTCACATTTTCCTTCCAAGTCCGATTTTTTAATGAATAATGAGTCTAATTTATGCTGGTAAAAACGAGCTGACCTTCTCAGCTTTACATTGCAATTCAGAATTTAAAAGAAAAAGGGAGGGAAGGAGTGCTGGAAAGTGACTCCAGAAGAGGCTGTAAGAACTGAAACACTCGTTTGCCTCGTCAATTCTTGCATTTTTTGCAGAAATTGGCTGATTTTGGCCCCTCTGGAGTGGGAACAAAGCGTCCCTGCAGCAGCAGCAGCCCCACCGTGAGTCAGCAGCATCTGTCACCACGTCCCCACCCGGCCAAAGTCCCCACTCTGCCTTTGGAGGACGAGGCAGGAGCTGCCAGGGCTCAGCGCAGAGCAGGGATGGGGATGTATTATTAGAGACTTAAAACTTTCAATCGCACACCTTTAAATAGCTGCGAGGTGAGCGGAGGGAGGGGTTTGGCCCCTTCGGCTGCGCTGTCCTCAGCCAACCCTCAGCGTCTGGAGGTGAGGGGGCTCTGCCGTGAGGCTGCGAACAAGCGGCCACGGAAAACGTGGAGCTGAACGGGGATGGAAGCGATTTTTCCTGGAGATTCGGAGTGTGGAATGGTGCAGGGAACGCGCTCGGTGCCTGGGATGTGAAATATGAATTTCGGGGACACGGCCTGGGTCAGGAGGGGGCACAAACCCCAGGGGATGCCTGGCTGGGTGCAGCACCAGGTGCAAGAAAACAAGGGGATTGCAAGAGAACGGTCCCACCTGCAGTGAGCTGCTGGGGAAATGCCGCTCTGGGAAGGGATGCTGGCACCTGAGCCACCACCCAGGTGGGGTTTGTCCCCTCCTCCAGCTGCAGAGTGCTGCTCCCAAGGGCGATGCCCGGGAGTTGTTGCCAGTTTCAGCCCTGGGTCCGAGCAGAGGCACCGGGGCCACCGAGGGCACACGGCTGAGGGCAGGGCTGGGCTCAGCTCTGCTGCGGCCGGAGCTCCGAAAGGCAAACAAACAAACGGCGCTGGGAGGGGAGACTCGGATAAAAGTTCGCTGGAGGGGATTTTCGGCATCAGGAAAAGCTGGTGGATTCTATTGTTTAGGCCAGGGCTGCTGAGGAGAGGCTTTATCTCCGAAATGTGGCTGAAATGGAGAGAGTTCGCAAAGAACGTTCAGGGATGGGGCCGTACATAATGCAGAGAGCTCAGAGCGGGGCTGTGTCTGCCTGAGCTCCGCGGGGCTGAATTTAACGATAATCACTGACCCAGCCTTGCTTCCCGGGCTTGTTTTCATCCTCTGGAACCCCACAACCCTGTGGGTAACCAGGGCAGCAGCCGGGCTGCCCTCCCTGCCCTGATCAGCACCACGCTGAGTTAATGCTGGGGTCTGTTCCTGCTGTTTTCCTCAGGTTAATTTTACCTAAACCTCCGGTTCAGCTGCTGCGAGGGGAGCCTGGGAGCAGAAATGTGCAGGTTTTCCCTCAGTGCCCTGTCCCTGTCCCAGGCAAGAGCCAGCTCAGGGTGTTTGTGAGGACGTGCAGAGCTGTGGTGTCGCTTTGGGGCTCTCAGTGGGTTTGGGGTGTCCTTTCCTTTCATCCTGTAGATTCCTAACGGGGTTTTGTGTTGCTTGGGGCAGCACGACGAAGTCGGGTTGTACCTGGGGAAGGTGCCGCTCCTCCAGACAGAGCCTGCTGCTTTGTCAGCTGTGATTGCTGCATTCCCCTGGCACGGAATGAGCTGTCCTCGAGAGCTGGGAACTTGCAATTCATCCCTCTGGGCAAAGCCCAGCTCCAGCAGCAGCGGGAAAGCTGAGCTTTGCAAAGCCTCAGCCCTCACACGCAGCCCTGGCGGTGCCAGTGCCCTTCAGCTCTGCTGCTGAAACGCCCGGACCCTGCAGGCACATCCCTGCTGGCACATCCCTGCTGGGAGCTCGCTCTGCTCTGGAGCAAAAAGTGCCTTTGGAGCTGCTCAGCACAGCTGAGCCTCAGCAGGATTTTGGGATCTCGGGAGCTCAGCCCCAGGCCGCCAGCGCCGAGCGGTGCCCGGGGGAACGCGCAGCTGTGGTGGGTCTGGCAGCAAAGCCATCCACAAAGAGCATAAAAAAGAAAAAGAATTTCGTGTTTTCCATCCTAATATTTGGCTGTCGCCATCCCGGGGCAGATTCCTGCAGAGGAATCCTGTAGGGGAGAGGCTGGTGGAGGAGATGATGCCAAACCCCCAAATGGTTTAATGGCGTGGCAGAACTGAGGGAGTTCAGAGGCAACAAGGAAGGAAATGAGAGATAAAAGTGCCCGGGCAGATAAGAGGTGTGAGACTGAGCTGACAGGAAACAAGGCCGGGTTTAGGCTGGAATCAATGGCCCGGGGGGGACAGAGATGGGATTCATTCCGGGCAGGCTGAAGCAGATATTACCCACCCTACAGTTCGTGTGTGCAGGAGAATTAAGGACTTTGACTTCCCAAGGACTGACAACAGAAAGGGGGATTTGCAGCAGATAAAGTCAACTTGCATAACTCTGTAAAGGCTTAGAGGAAGGGAGAGAAAAAATTTCTTCTTCTAACAGGCAGCTTTTCCCACGTTTTCTCTTTTGTTCTGCCCTCCGCAGTGTGAGGAACCATGCTCCCCGTGCTGGGGAACAGCTGCATTTTCATTTTCTCTTGTATTTTGGTGCAGTATCCAGCCAGAATTTCAGTTCTTGCCGTGCTCCCATTCTCCTGTGCCTGTCTCAGGCATGATCCGTGCCTGCGACCCTCTGCTGAGCTCTGGATCATAAATATACCCTTTGGCACAGAGGAGTGGCTTGTCTTAGACTTTTCACCTGGCTCCTTGACTCAGCTTTAAACTCTTGGAATAATATAATGTAAATAAGGAAATATGGAGGGGAGTGGTCCGGGACAAGCAAGTTTAGAAGTGTCGAGGTCCAGCACAATCCAGGAGGAAGGAATCTGGTTTTTTCTGAGCGTTTTTGATGTGCTCTAGTGTGGAAGGGACACTCAGAAGCCACCACGGCACAGGGAAGGTGCCTCTCCCAGTGTAAGGAAAACGCTTTGCAGAAGAGGTTTTTTTCCCGTTTCCAAATGTTTCTGCTCCTGCAGGTGAATGAGCTGAGCTGTGTGAGGGCCTCTTCAGCAGAGGCTTTGGCTGAGGGCTGTGGCAGGATGATGAATATCCCCGAGGCTTTTCTAACTGAGCGGGAAGAAAGTGGTGGAGAAGCTTCGGCCGTGGGTCGAGGAGAGGAGAGAGCAGTGCGGGGACAAAGATGGGCTTCTCTGAGGGGAGGGAGGGAGCCAAAGACAAGGGGGTTCACCAAGGATTTTCTCTCCTCCTTCCAGAGGGACATTTGTCACCTCAGAGGGAATGCTCGCGTTGTGTCACACGATTTGAAAGGAGCCACCCAGTCAAAAATGTCCCTGCGTGGGCACCCACACCAGCAGGAGCTCAGCTCCAAGGGCTTTTCCTGCCTTGACTGAGTTGGCAGGAAAACTGAGACAGATTTTCCAGGGCTGTCCTGCTCGGGGCTGTCCAGGAGGCTCAGACAGGGACAGAGCTGGAGCGTGACGAGGATGAGGAGAGACTCTGGCATCCCCAGACGAATGAGCTCCTGTGCAGGGGACACGTTTCCTTTCCGCTCAGTGACACCCAGCATTTTTATTTTTCCCCCTTTGCCACTCGACCCATCCGGTTTCTCCCCCAGCAGGCACAGGGCTGGTGGAGCAGCCCCAGCCCATCCCTGATGAAACATTTCCAGCTTCTGACTGAGCAGAGCGGAACAGGGCCGATGTCTTTGGGCAGAACACAGCAATCCTCCCGTTTTCCTCGGGAGGAGGAGGAGGAGGAATGGATGGATGAGTGGGCAGGAGAACCCTGTGAGAGACTCCCTGCTCCCGTGGGACAGGCCGTGCTGCTCCTCTCAGGGCAATATCCTCCGGCAGCAGCGCCTCCCTCGGGCTCCAGGGAATTCTCCCTTGGCCTTTTCATTTCACAGTGGCTGAGGATGACATTTCCAAAGCAGCCCATGGAAATCAGGTGCCTGCTGGACCTCGGCTCAGGGATAACACTTGGATGAGCTACCGAGGCTGCCTGTGCCTCTTCCCTAGATAACCACAACTGCTGAAAATCTGATTCTGGGGCTCCTTTACACCTCCTTTGTACCCTCAGCCCTTTGTGCCGCCACAGGGGCTTTTGAGATGTGCTGTCCCACGCCGCGGGGACGATGCCTCGAGCGACGCCAGCGTGGAAGGAGCTCTGCGCTCCTCGCAGGGAACCTGGGAGATGGATACGTGGGAACGGGAAGCGTTTCTCTGTCTCACTTCGCCCACCCGGGCAGGGATGATGAATTTCCTTGAGCCTGGGCTCCTTTTGGCCGTGTGAAGCTTTCCAGATGAGTTGCACAGGTGCGGCGAGGCTGTAAGAGCCGCGCTCCGGCAGCACCTGCTTGTCGTGGGAGCGCCGAGCACCCAACACAAGGGCTGGGAGCAGGGTTTTGTACCCCTGCCACAGGAAGGCCGAGCAGAATTAATAACGAGCAGCCCAGGTCCTGCTGGTGCTGCGGAGGAGGGGAAGCAGCTGTTGTTTGTTTGCTTTAATGGCTCGCAGGAACGGGAGGCCATAAACAGTTAAATTCCTGCTGACAGCTGGGGCTGCTGAGCGCTCAGCCCGCGCTGGGGCTTCTCCTGCACCTCTGTTCCCCCTGCACCGCTCGGTGTTTTTCCGTCCGGCGCTTTGATCAGAGGCACGGCACAAACGACACCTTGATGATTACTCACATTTTCAAACGCTGTCCGACAGCAAGAGCTGTCACCTTTCATAACACCCCCCTGGGCTGCCCCGGCTTCGTGGTCCCTCTCATGATTTCTCACAGCTTTGGCTCCCTGGGAGATGTGGATGAGGAGCTGGTTTTTTGTTTGGTTTTTTTTGGGTTTTTTTTTTTTTGGTGGCTGGTCAAGTAATTTCTGATCAGTGAATAAAAATCAGAGCTGCTCGACAAGTCAGGGAAAAGCTGGGGATCAATGGGATGTGAAGTAGCTTTTCCCTCAGGGGGGCTGAGTGCTTCCAGACGAGGGTTATCAGTGGATAAACGAGTTGAGGAGGTCAGCTCAGCCTTGCTGCAAGAATGGCTGTTTCCAATTCAGGCCGTGATTTAATTAGACCCCTGAAACTGCGACAAGACAGCGCTGAGTGGGTGGATATTGGACAAATAAATATTATGGAGGCCACTTTCAAGTTGACTGAAATGATTCATAAATTAGTGCTAAAGTTGGGCAAATTGCTTCAGCCGGGGGAGAGGCAAGGAGGGAATTCTGTGTGTGGATTCAGGATTAGCAATCCCCAGCAGGCTGGGGTGGGGCTGGATTTTTTGCTCCTGGGTGCCAAAGTAAATTTTGGGTGCAGCAGAAGAAAATCTCGAATTGTAGATCACAACCCAGGAGCGAGGACTGCTGAAAGTAAGATTAATTGATATTCAAAATCGCTGCTGTTGATTGCAGGTCACAGCTCTGGGTGTTTTTACAACAAAGCGCTGGCTCAGGGAAATATTTCAACCTTGTTCTGTGTCTTCTCCACCCGGGCTTTGTGCTCTGCTCACTGCTCATGAAATGCTTCGTTATTGGGGGTGGAGGCCCCCCCCGTGCCCTCCCTGCCTTTGGAATGCTGGAGAAGGGGGTTCAGGCTCCCCAGCCACCCCCAAACAGGAGAGCCTTGGCCATGTGCTGCAATGTGGGGATTGCTGCCTTCAGCCCAAACCCTCCTCCCCCCTCACGCTCCAAACCAGCCTGTCCTGAGCAGCCTCCCCCATCCCGAAAACCTCCGCTTCTCCTTCCACCACCCATCTCCTCTTCCTCTTCTCCTTCTGAGCGTGGTCACCCAATTCCTCACTCCCGTGAGCAGCTGGGGCTCCTGGAAACCACTCGGAGAGGGCTCATTTTTCAGGGAAGCGATGCCTTGGCAGCATCCAGCTGCCCTCGCTGCCTCCCCCCGTCACCTGCAGCCCCTGTGCACACCTTGACAGATGGGGATGCTCTGAGGAACTGCTTCCATTTTTTACTCCCTCCTACAATCCATGGCTGCGGTGCCAAATGCTTTAAAGCTGCTGCTGCTCCATAGATCACCCCAAAGTGGTGAAGTCCAGTTAATAACAGCCTGGAAAATGCCATCAATCAGCAGAGGGAAAACATCTCCCAGCAAACTCCTTAGTGCCCAGCGTGGCTGTTTGTGGCAGAGACTGATGGGGCTGCTGTGCTCTGGGGGGCTTTTTTTTTTGCTTTTACACTCTCCCTAAGCCCTTTATCGGAGTTTTTCTGATCGAAGCTGCTTGCTTGGGGCTGGAATTCTTCCCCCTGCCCTGGAATTTCTGCTGTGCTCTAAGCCAGATGCGTGCAGAGGCTGTTCCCGTCCCCATAAATGTAGAGTTTTACGTTTAAGACAGTTCCGAGCGCTCCTGCTCAGGACTTCCACCTCCCTGCCTGGCTCCTGCTCTCAGATCTCTCCTGCCCTGACATCGTTTCTCAGCTGGGTCCCCTCACGTCCTTTCATCTGTCACAGCCACCGGCTCTGAGCTGCTGAACGCCGCAATTGCCACGAGCCAGAGGAGTGATGTAACACCTGGCAGGTGATTTTGCCTCCCTCCCTGTGCAGCTTTTTCTTCCGTGTATCATCTGCTGCTGCTGCTGCTGCTGCTGCAGCCATCACAGGGTGGGGAATGGCAGTGGGGAAGGGGAATCTGCGGCCCTGCCACGGTTTTCTGGGCGTTTATATTCCAGTCCCCTGGCAGGGGTCAGGGTGCCGCTGTGCCAGGCGCTGCTCCCAGCCACCCCAATGAGAGCTGGCAATGTGAGAGCCGTGCGGAGGCAGAGCGGGGAAAAGGAATCTTGATTCGGGGCAAAATGAGGAGCAGAGATCTGCCTGGTGCTGGTTTTCCTCTGAGAGGATGGAATATCCACAGCCCGGAGCTGTGTTCCTCACCAGCTCCCAGCTGTGCTGTGCTCTGTGTGCACACACCCCACAATCCCTGTCCTGGGGGGGTGCAAACGTCCTGCTCTTGGTGATCCAAACCTGCCAGAGCCACACAAACGGGGGTTCCTTTAGGAAAAACCTCAGCGTTGTCCTTTGATAAACGTCATTATGGATTCAGTTTGTTCTGGAGCCAGACTAAAGCCCCTTACCCTCCCTGGTGAGCTGCCCTGGAGGATCAATGCTGAGTTATCCGTGTGCCGATAATCCCACGGGATAGGTTTGTCTGGGGTTTTTTCCCCTCTGGGAAGAGACCCCTATGCAAACACCCCCCTCCACTCCCTGTATTGCAGCTTGCAGCCCTCCCTGTGCCTGCCCGTGTGCTGCTGGAGGCTGTTTCCCTGCTCTTCCCCGAGCTGTGTCAGGCCAGATGGGATGTGAGCAGGGAGCAAACAGCTCGGCTCCGGCTGCGCTCGAGGGAACAGGGGCCGAGCAGATTGTGGGGAGGCGAGGCACGGCCCAGGTGACCCCTGCATGGGCAGCCTGTTGGGCTCCTGTCTCAAATACCTGCCAGACAAACCTCATTTTCCTCCCGAGGGAGCTGTGGGGGGCCACAGAGGTGCAGGGCAGCTGTGCTGAGAACCCTTGCAAAAATCATGGAGGGGAAAAAGTGGAAACAAAGCTGGACAGAGATCCCGATGCTCCTGGCCTTTTTCTCCACATTTCTTTCTTTTCTCCCAGCTCCCTTCCTGGCTGCAGCCCCCACTCTGCCTGCTCTGGGATGGGTTAATAGCTTATTAATGCTCTGGGATGGGTTAATAGCTTATTAATGCTCTGCCTCGTGGCAGGGTGCTTGGGATGGCTCCGAGTGCGCTCTGAGTTATCAGGAGCAGGTTTGGGGGATGGATTGTCCCCTCACCTTAAACAGCCCCGAGTGAAGACCTCCAATCTCTTTAAGTGGCTGCTGTTGAAAGTCAGCAGCGCCCTGGTGATCCAAAGGGGGGGATCTGGAGATCTTGGTGTGCAGGATAAATAACCACGCGCTTGAGGCGCTTAATTAAGAGCTGTCTGTGCCTCGTAGCGAGGAAACTTTGTGCTGGCTGTGTCAGTGTACAGGGAGACCAAAAAATCCATATCAAACACCAGACAAATCCCTCTGGGTTTCTTGAAGTGTCTCCAGGCCAAATGCCAGGGCTCAGGCTTCTCCAGGAGGGCAGGAAGGAATTTCACCTTCCTCTTCCATGTCCCTCCTCTCCCAAAGTTGCATTCCTGGCTGGACAAATGTGCCCGAGCAGGATCAGCTCGGGAGGCTCCTGTGGACAGGCTCTGTAATGTCTGGGTTGATTTGCTTTGGTTTTAGGTAGGAAAATAAAGAGAAAACAGCACAGAAAGAGCACTGCAATAGGGACAGGGTTGCTTTCCCTTCTTTTAAGTCTTGTTCTGCATTTGCTCACGTTTGCTGCGTGCTTGTCTCAATTAGAGCAGGTATCACAGACTGAGGTATTAAATCCAAACCGGCTTCCCTGGATCCCCAAACCCTTCCCACAGCTGATCTCCTGCAAGATTTTAGCTGTCTTTGTTCTGCTCTGGGAACTGACCTCTCAGCCTGATGCTGAAACATCCTTAATCAAGCCTGGACCCAAACCCAAAGCCCTCTTTTATCCCTTTTTTCTCGCTCTGTCTCTGGTGCTTTGCTGTCCCCTGAGCCTCTGCTGTGCTGAGGAATGAGCTTGTCCATCACATTTGGGAACAACTCTTCTGCATCCACCTGGCTCCAGAGAATTCCACCCTAAACCAAAGCAGCTCCCTGCTGTTGGTGGGTGGCAGCACTGCAGAACCACCTCTGAATCCCAATCTTGGCCAGACGTTCTCCTCTGACAGCATAAAAACAATCAATATCCCACAAAGACAGAGGAAATCCTCTAAAACTCATTTCTCTCCTCCCTTTCCCCTCCTTGCTTGACCCATCTCCCAAAACCCTGCTGCCCTAAGGTCCAGGATCAGGGAAATCTCCATGAAATCTGCACTACACCCCCTTTTTTTCCAAGGAAAACCGCTGTTGGTTGACTCTGGAGCTCGGCTTTTAGCAAACAGAGCCACACTTGATTGCTCTTTTGTCTTTACAAAGGCAGCAGCAGGGAAGTGGCTGAGCCAGTAATGTACTTGTCTGTGTCATTATTGAGTAACCATAAATAAAGCAGGTAATAAAAGCAGTCTTTTTTACTCTCTCTTTTCGAACGGTGACAGGAGCTTCCTGGAAAATTACCTTTTTACCTTTTTCCTTTCTCTTAAGAGTACAAGTTTAAAAGGGTTTTGGTATTTCTCGACATCTAATAAACAACCACTTTCCCCCTCATTTTCCCGGCGCTGAAGTGGAGGTAATGAATGCATTTTATCACTGTTCTCCGGAGAAGAGCAGGAATCGGGGATCTGAGGGAATAGGGAGAGGCAGCTCCTTCCATCCCCACGAGTCTGGTGCTGGAGGGAAGTCAGACGTGGTAATTCCAACCTTCCATCCCAGAGAAAAGCCATTCCAACCTTCCATCCCAGAGAAAAGCAGCTCTTGAGAATGACTAAAATTGTGATCCGTGTTATCTGTCAAAAATGGGATGAGGGGGGAAAACGACTTTTGGGATTTCCCTGCAATAGAGAGAAGGGAAAATATGCAGATAACCACTCCAATGTCCCCAAAGTGCTGTCCTGATGTCCCACCAGGAGCAGGCTGCAGAGGGAAAAGGCAGGTCCAGGAGAGGGGAAGTGGCCGTGGCTGTGACAACCAGAGGAATTCCTTAATCCCTTTATTCTCCAGAACGGGAATCCTGCTGCACGTGTGGCATTGAAAAATGAGATTTTATGTCCCAACACCACTGCTCAGTTCTGACTTGGCAATAAAAAGTCGCTCGGAAGGTGGTGTTGAGGGTGTTTTATTAACACTGGGTGGGATGAAAAGCCAGGGTGGATTTTGGGGCAGAGGAGGAATCCCCAGTGCACACCAAACCCCTTTTCCCTGCCTCCAGCTCCCACCTCCCCTGGGAAATCTGTGGGAGCAGCAGAATGGGAGCTCCCAGGGCTCAGAAAGGTGAAGCAATTCTCCAGCAAAGGTTACTTTCTTCTCCTCCGAGTGGAAATGCGTTTATGAGCTGAGAAAAATCATTCCTGGCAGCTCAGTTCGAGGAGGAAAAAGGGAACAAAAATAAAAAAAAAAAGGCAGAGATAAAGGGGTGGATTGGGTGAAAAGCGAGCATTTGGTGTTAGGAGAAACCACAACCAATGAGCACAAAGTTCAAGCTGGTTCCTTTCCTGTGGGATGAGGCTCTCAGGGATTCTCCTGCAGCTCCCGGGCACGTGGAGAAGGAGCAGCTCCTTCCTCCCGGCTCCAGACACGCTCTGGGAGCTCCAGGGAAACTTCCTGGCTGACATTTGGTGCAGCACCCAAAGGGAGACGTGGCTCTAAATCGGTGCCAGGTCCCACCCCGGGAGTGGTTTTGTTCCTGGGGTGGAAAAGGGGATTTTTCAATCGTTTAGGATTTGGGATGTGCTGTCCCCCACCCCACCCCAGGGCAATTCCTGCTCCAGAGGCACCAAGTTCTAATTTAGCTGCTGTGCCCTCCCACCCCTGAGCTGCTGGGACAGTAAAAGGCCACCAAATGTAAAGGGAGTGTTTTTAATACCAATAACTTCTTTATTTGGGGGTAATTTCAGAGCCGATGTGGAGGGTGCTGCTCCTAGAAGGGAAATGGAGACCCCCAACCAGCCCCGGTGTCCCTGAGGTCCCTGGGGAGGGGCTTTGATACTGGATGGTGGATAAAATTCCTGCGTTGTGGAGCGGGGACTGGGTTTTAGCGCTTTGCCCCAGGAATTTCTGCAGAACAGCACCGATGGGCAGCGCTGGCGTCAGGTGAACTTTCTCAGGGGCTGTGGACTTTGCAAAGTGGTTCAAACTCCCAGATCAGTGAGAGGAAGTGTCAAAAATCAGGCAAATTTCTGTCAAAAATCAGACAAATTTCTGTCAAAAATCAGACAAATTTCCGTCAAAAATCAGACAAATTTCTGTCCAAAATTAGCCAGCCACGCTGGGGAGGAAAGTCTGCCCCTTTTCCAGCGGTGTTCTCCCTCCAGACCCCACCCTGGCTCGGATCTGGGCGCAGAGGTGCTGGGATCCCCTCCGCTCCCCGCAGCCCCGGCGCTCGCAGCGGTGAGTGACGCGCCGGGAGGATGGAGTGACAGGTTACAAATGCATCAGCGGGAGGCTGGGCTGATCTTCCGAGGCAAAGGGGCTGTTCTCCATCCAGGAGCAAAACTGTTTCCATGTCCAAGTGGATCACAAGTGACAGGCACAGCCAGGAGGGGAAGGACCCCCTGCCCTGCCAGCAGGGAGTTATCAGGACCTATTTAGCTCTGTGCATCCTTCCGAACGTCAGCCTCAGAAGGGGAAGGTGGTGGCAAAAAAAAGAGAAATCGAGCCGCTGGAAAAGGCTCAGGGATCTGCCACCTGCCCGTGCTCGCTTCTCTGGGGCGTTCAGGACTGAACAGTTATTTATTTATTCATTTGTTGGAATGTTTCCTTGTCGTTTCTATGTTAATCGAACGATTTGGCCTCCAAACAAGAGCCCGTTCACAGGAGGAGAAGGGATTTGGGTGCTGCCCACGGAGCCTGCAGCCTCAAACTGCGGATTAGGATGAAGAGGAGTTTAATGGGAATTGAGGGATTATCACAGGACAGTGGGGACTGGAGATTAGAGCTGAGCCTAACGCCAGTCTGGGCCCTGCGGAGCAGAGTTAGGTCATTGCCACGGGGCTGAGTGCTTGGCCGGGGCTGCTCGAGGATGGATTTGGTCCCAGGACCGCGATGTGGTGCTTGGGAATAACAAGGAAGGGAGAGGATGGAGAGGGGGCTGTGAAGAGCGATGCTGATTTTTCTTTTCACGGGCTAAGGAGGATTAAATGACTGAGCTGGGCTCTTGCAGGGAACCGAGCCCAGAGCTCCTGCTCTCCTCCCGGTGCTTTTACATCTCATTTTTCTCTGAGGAAGCATCAAGCACACGGCCTGGCCTGGTGGGACATCAGTCCTGGAGCCGCCTGGCACAGAGCTGTGCCGGTGCAGCCCCTGAGCCCAGCCCCAAACAGCTCCGTGCCCGTGTTTGAAAACAAACTTGACCTCAATTCCCATGTCAGCCCCGCTGCTGAAGGGGATGGGCAGGGGAAGGATCGGGTTTCAAGTCCAGCTTCCTCAGCTGACACCGGAGCTTTTATTTAAGTGGAATGGTTAAATAAGTCGGTCTGAATCAACTCTGCGGGCCCCTGGGAGGGACAGGGCTGTGGCAGCTCATCCCCTGGCTGGCTCTGCGGGGTTTCAGCTGCATCACTGTGACATTCGTCGGGCCAGCGGCGCTCAGGGCATCGCTGTGACTGCAACATTTCCTTCCCAACGCTGCCAGGGGCTGCGGCTCCTCCAAGACATTGTCCTGTGGCTTGCTAGGGCAAAACTGATGTGTCAGGGCCGATCAGCTCAGGGGCTCTCATGCTGAATAACTCTGCGGAGTGACCTTGGAAGCCACCGTGGGGAGGGTGAGGAGCCCTTCCTGCTTGACAAAGCAAATTTTTTTAGACTGAAAACCTCTTTTTTTCCCCTCCAAGGGGCTCCTCGGCGGTTTGAATGCGCGAGGAAGGACGTGGATGTTCATGATTATCTTGACATTGCCTTCCCCTGTGCTTGTCCTCTGTGAAATCCTCCTCGCAGGGAGTGTTTGTGCGTTTAACTGTTGCCTCGATGGGCTGAATTCCACCCCGGCTTTTCCATCCTTTCCCTTGGCAAAGCAGGATCCTCCACCGGGAGGGCTGAATGGGGAAGGAATAGGCAGGATCTCCGTGTGTTTCCTCTCCCAGCTGTGGTGTTCCTCACCGAGTTATCCCTGTGGGATAACTGCAGGAACGGTGTGGAAGGCGAGGGAGTCACAGCCCGGGGCTCTGAGGGTTGGTTTCCTTTGGGAAGTTTGTGGAATAACCCATGGCTGTGAAATTATAGTTCTGAAAGGGAGGGAGAAGGGAGAAAAAAGGAGTGAGAAGCACTTCCAGTGCTCTCCTAAATGGGCAGAGCCTCGGGATCCTGGAGACCTCCTCCCACTATGAAGCAGAATTACTTGAGGGGGTTTCTTTCTGCCTCCTGTACCTCGCTCCACTCCTGCTTTTGTCTTCCCAAAGCCGAGTTGAGGAGCTGGAAAGGTGCAGAGGGAAGTGAGGCAGCAACAAAATACGGTTTAATATTACCTGTGGTGGAGATCACCTGTGGTGGAGGTCACCTGGGGTGGAGGTTACCTGCGGTGGAGGTTACCTGGGGTGCCTGGAGCGTGGGGGAAGGAAAACAGAGGTGTTGGGATCGAGCTGCTCCTGCCTTGCTGTTGTTGGCCGGGGTCGTGGCGCTGCCTGATCGTACCTGCGCGGATAAACACCGAGTCTGCCTCGTCAGCATCATTAACGGGGAGATAATTAGCGCCGTGGGAAGCTGGGGAATGCGACTCTCTCTGTCTGTGGCCCTGCAGAGGTGCATCCTCACCCCGAAGCACGCCAGGGTTCGTTCCCAGCCCCTGTGCGTGTGGCTCTGACTTAGACCAGCATGAATTAAGCCTAAATTAAGTCTGGGTTTGGGTTTTTTTTGCAACTGAACCAGCTTGAGAGCTCTGAGCGTTCATCTCCTTTCTGGGAGTAAATAGCACGGTGACCACAGATTAAGTAGCTGCCTGAAGAACAGCTTTAGCTGTGAGCAGGGAGTAAATGTGTTTTCCCAATTTCTCTGCTGAATATTAATGTCCCATCCCCGGAGCTGTGGGGTTTAGCACGGGATCTTTCTGCAGGGGCCCTGGGTGAGTGCTCTGCAGCAGAGCTGAGAGCCCCAGCGCGAGGGGAGGGACTCGTCAGGGGTTTTATTTACGGAGCTGATGAAAATAAACAGAGGCATGGAAGGTTTTTTTGGAAAGCACTCAGGATAGCTGCTCCCAGCAGGTAAAACACTGAAAATGGAACTCAGAGAGGGGGTGAGCAAGGACAGGGCAGGGTTTTGAGGTGCTGCAAGGACGATTTGCTGCCCATCCTCCCCCAGGTGCAGAACAATTCTGCCCACAGCGCAGGGGGCACAGCCTTTGCTGGATTAGGGGATGATGTGGGGCTTGTGCTGTGAGGGGTTTTTTGGCATGATCTGGGGAAATCGTCGCAATCCAAGAGCCTGAGGTGTGGGATCCCATCCCCTCAGTGCCCCGAGCACCGGGATCCATCCACACTCCCTGGATCTGCCGTGGATCTCATGGACTCACGCGCGTCCCTCTGAGGATTCCTGTGCCCCGTGAAGCCGCTCTATGGAAATGCAACACGAAACTTAAGCCCTCAGCACTTCTTTAATCCTCTCCAGCAACACAGGAGTCATTCTCTATGCATCCCACAATCAAATTTCCCTGGGTTTATCTGTCACTCGCAGACCTCCATCACCCTTACCTGGGAGCAGGGGGAGATATCCCAGGGACTTGTAACACCAGCCATGTCCCATTGTTCCCATTTGTTTGCTGAGCATGCGGGCGGAGAGGCATAAATATTAAAATATCCCCATTATAAAGCCAGGCCTCCATTGATAAATGATGTATAAAATCAATTTACAACCCAGGAATAAAAAGCACCCATGAAGTGGTTGCTAGCTCCAGGTACTAGAAAATTATTCCTCCATAACTTGCCCTGACTGGAACTCATTACACACTCTGTCCGTGGAATGATTTTGTTGTTAAAAACTCTGTCACTCAGAGCTTATTTATTCCCTCTCCTGCCAAAGAAGCCCGGAGTGGCTGCTGCCTGTGGAGCAGAGAGGTGCTGTGCTCTGCTGTTTTTGGGCCTCACGCCTCAGTGCTCAGCAGAGTTTGGGAGACAGGGCGGGAGGAAGGAAAATCGGGAATGGCTGACGCCTCCCGAAGCGTTGGCACCTGCATGTTTAACTTCAGGCAGGTGAAGAGTCCCACTTTTGTCTGACTATGCTGAATTTAACCCCTTGGTCACACTCGCCTGAGGGAAAAGATTCCCTGCCAAGGAAATAAAAGCTCTCCAGATTATCCAGGTTTGTCTGGGTGCTGCTTTTCCATGGGGTTTCCATTTTGGGAAGGAGCAGCAGCGACAGAGACTTGAGAAATCTGGAATAAAGGCGGCTTCCTCCACCCCTGATGCACGGCTAAGTTGTTGGGTTTGTCTGCTTCCACAAATTTTCTGGGACAAAAAGTAGAAAAATTGTTTGGTTCTTGATTGAAAGGAAATTTGTGTCACCAGCTGTGCATTATCTCAATGCTGGTGGTTTTGTGCAGGGTTTTGTGTGTCAGAGCACCCAAAATACCCCAAAAGGAAGAATTTGAAGGCAATACCTGATGTCCGGCTGTGTTGATAGAGGGAGGTGTCCCTGCCCATGGCAGAGGGGTTGGAAATGGATGAGCTTGAAGGTCCCCTCCACCCCAAACCACCCTGGGATTCCACGGCCCTACTCTGCTCCCAAAGTGAAGGCACCGAGACCTCTCGGGGACGGAGGCGTTGACTCGAATTCCTCGCCCTTAGCGGGAACCTCTCTCTCTCTGGGTGGCTGCAGACAGACGTGAGCTCACGGTGCCCTTGCTCAGGCCTGGCTCCGGGCCAGCCCCGCTGTCTGGGAGCTGCATTAGCTGATGAGGCTTTGGGGAAGGTGAGGGCAGCGTGCCCGAGCCCGGCCCGTGCCCCGTGGCCCCACGGCCGGAGGTGAGAAGCCTCCGCAGCCCTCGCCTTCGAACGCTCTGCCGGCGCCTCCCGAGACCCGCGAGGCTCAAAGGAAGGCACGAAAAGGCCAGAGCAGGTGGGGAGAGCAGCGGTGTGAGGTCAAGGCTGTGTTACACAGAGTGGCTGAGCCGGCAGGACAAAGCAGGGGATAAAAATAAACGGGATGTGAGTCAGCAGCGCGTCCTGGGGTGGGTCTGGTCGCACGGAGCTGCTGGAGCTCTCACAGGTGGGCACATCTGCCTGCTCTGGGAAGCAGGGCTGGAAGCTCATCCTCGTTTCCCTCTCAGGGCACGGTCTCAGCTGGCGTTCGATGGAAGGAAAACGTTCCCGAGGTGGAATTAGCGGGGCTGAGCGCGAGGTGGAGGAGAGGCTCGGGGGCAGAGCTGTGCAAGGACCAGCATCCCTGGAGAGGAGGGTGTTCAGAGCAGCTTCCCCAGGGATGGATTATTTCGGTCCTCAGCTACTCAATACCTTTATTAACGAGCGAGCTGATGATCCACGTCCTCTGCTGGGCTCGGCTGCAGATGAGGTAAAGATTTGTGATGTTGCAAATAATGCGGTTATTGTTACAGCATCAGGCAAGCTGCCCGCTGAGGTGGCCACCGTCCAACAAATCACGGCTAAAAGCATCCAGCGCTCCTGGAATTAAGATTCCAGGGTCTGGGAGCTCCGTGTTTTTGCCAGAGATTGGCCTTGCTGTCCTGCTGGGCATTGTTTTAACTGTTCTGTAGCTCTGCTCACCAAATAAACGCTGCCCAGTGCTCAGAGTCTCTGCTCATAACAAGGGGTTTAATCACACCCTGGTGGAAATCATCCTGCAAAGCTAATCCCAGCCTAAACCAGTGTAAGCAAGGAGAGAATCCAGCTCCCCGAGACTTCTTAATTCAGGATATTGGCACCTCTGCAGCCTCTGGAAGGAGCGACACACAGTCCGTGGCTGTTTTGGGGGATGTTGATGTGAATCGTGGCAGCAGAAATCAGCCCGGTGGCTCTGCAGAGAACGTTCCAGCAGCCACCCAGCCAGTGGCAAAACCGGCGTCTCTTCCTGCTCGTTTTGCTGGTTTATAGAATACAAAAAAGTGTAAAAATCGTGTGGCTCAACGAGGCGATGAAGGGCAGTGAATGAAATCTGTGCAGGCTCCTCCTCTCTGGGCCAGGGACGGGTTCTGGAGCACGAGGCAGGGACGGTTCGGACAAGGAAGTGCCATTTTTGGGGACATTTTTTTAGGACAGCCAAGGAGGCGAGGGCAGGGCAGAGGGGCCGAGAGCCCCGGCACAGAGCACAGAGCTGCCCAGCCCTGGTGCTGCCCAGCCCTGGTGCTGCCCCTCGCCAGGCTGGCACCACGCTGTGCTGGGAGCGCCTCGAGGGCTGAACCTGCCCTGCTCCAGAGGGTTAATAATGCAGCAGCGACATAAATTAAACCCCGCTCTTCCCTGGGGGTGCAGCCGGTCCTTACAGCTCCTCTGTCACTGCTCATCTCTTCAAGAGGCACAACTGCCCCTCCAAACTCCTTTTTTTCCCCCCCTTTTTCTCCTCTGAGGCAGGGGTGGGTGGCGTTCACCTTGTTAAAAAGCCATTAGGCTGTAAAACAATCTCTCTCTTAATAACTGTATTAATTTTAAATGCCAGAGACAGAGTCATAAAACCTCCTGGTGGGTTGTTACAAGCACAGAGCCCTTTCCCTGCCGTGCCTGCAGGATGAGGCTTCTCCCCAGCCCCTTCCTTCCTCCAGTGGCACTGCTGGGGACTGGAACTCGTATTTTACAGCAAGTACCCTGCTTGAAAAGGTCAATGGCTGATGTTATTCATGGCAGGGGGAAAAAGGAGGAGGGAAAAGAGCTCTCCCAGCTTTTTGCTGTGGAAACTTCCCTCAGTTCTGCCGAGGGGCTTTGGCACCTCCTGGAAGGAAGCAGAGGAGAGGGGTGTTCGTGCAGTGCTTGGGAAAAGGTGATTTCAAAGTCAGCCCA
Organism: Mohoua ochrocephala; assembly: GCA_013398855.1. Classification (NCBI taxonomy): domain Eukaryota; kingdom Metazoa; phylum Chordata; class Aves; order Passeriformes; family Acanthizidae; genus Mohoua; species Mohoua ochrocephala. The sequence goes on along the minus strand of VZTA01028280.1, from coordinate 35,295 downwards.
GCCTCTGCCTTTCAGAAAACCTGAATTTCCAGCAGGTTCCTGTGAGCTGGGGTTGGCAGGGATCTCCAGGCTGAGTGGTGGAGGGCTCTGGACAATTGCAGAGCTTCTCTCCTATTATTTAGTGCTTCCTAATGCTCCACCTCAGTTAATCCTGAGCTGGGCTGAGTCAGGCTGTGCCTGGGAGTTCCAGACAAAACTGAGGAGAAAGGATTTGCCCAGGGATGTTGGACCAGCAGCAGAGATGGAGGGAGAATCACTGCCCCAGCGAGGGCTGGTCTGGAAGAGGCAAGCAAAAAAAAAAAGGGCCCTCAAATTGAAATGACTTCTTTGCCAGTTTACCTCATTATTATTGCCAAAAAAGCAGTTTAATTTTTTGTGGCAGGGTTTCCAATGTCCCTCAGTTTCCTTTGGAAGAGAAAATGGATTTTATCTGCTGGGGTGTCAAACCAGGCTCTGTCCCAGTGCTGAAACACCTTTGCCAGGTGCCTTTGCCCATCTCAGAGGTGGGAGATGCCCCCAGCTCCTGCAAGGTGTCCAAACAGGCTTGGGATAGAAAACAATTTCAGTGGGTGAGGCTGGGAGTGTGGAATTGGGAGTTAGGGAAGAGTCAGCCCTGAAATGGGCCCGAATTTTGGCCAGGAGCATCGTGAGTCTCAATGGCCACTGGGACTTCTCCAGGCTGTGCTCGCCGTGGGACTCACAGCAAATGCTCTTCATCTGATAGTTCAAATTTCCTAACCCTGCTTGGTTTATTCCCAAGCTGGTCCTGAGCCAAACCGGTGGGGGATCCAAAAATCAGTGAAATTTTGTGCAGGTTTTTAGAAGCAAAAAGGACAAAAGTGTCAGGTGCTTTGGCCTTCTGCAGAGCTAGGCAGGGACCACATTGATAATTCTCTGTGGTTTTCTCAGAGGAAGAGCTCTGGGTTTGTTTTCATTATTTTTTGGTGGGTGTTTGGGATGGGCAGTTTTGACTGAAGGCACTGAGGGACACAATCCATATTCTTTTCTGGGGAAAAAAAAAAAAAAAAGATAAAATAAATCATGTCCTCCTTCCAGCCTGGATTGCTTCAGCTTCAGCTTTAAGCCCCTAGTTTTTGTTCTGCCTTCGCCAGATTAGAGAGACCTTTACAGTCTCAGGGTGGGTTAGAAAGACCAACAAAGCCCTTCCTTCTGTCAATAGGCAAATAAAGCCCGGCTTTGGTGTGAAGTTCAGCTTCTCTGAGGCTGGGACTTACTGCTCTGCAGGTGACTGTGCTCTGGACTTCCCTCCCTCCCTCCTGGCATTTATAAACTCCATTTATAAACTCTGTCCTGGTTTTGGGGTTCAGGGGTGTCGTTCTCCAGCCAGTATTTACCTGCTGAATTCTCGCCCTTAGAAGCACCCGTGGGAAATGTTGGGATTCCTGGGGTTTGGGAGCATCCTGGCAGCTGCTCGTCCCTAAAAAATGAAGTTTGTGGAGGCTTTCAAAGCAGAAAGCAGCATTTTCTGAGCTGGTGCATCCTGCAGCCCTGAACTGCTCTCTCGGGTGCCTTTGGCTGACATCTCCCACGTTCCAGCTCCTGTGTTTAATTCCCCAGTGCCGATTTGCTGCCTGCTGGAAGGGCAGGAGAGAAGGGCGGGAGAGAAGGGTGGGAGAGAAGGGCGGGAGAGAAGGGCAGGAGAGAAGGGTGGGAGAGAAGGGCGGGAGAGAAGGGTGGGAGAGAAGGGCGGGAGAGAAGGGCAGGAGCCGCCTCATGGAGGGCATCAGAGAACCCGAATCCTGTCTGTGCTTAGCCCAGGCTGCTTCATTCCCAGGAGCAGCTTGGTGGATGAGGAGGGAGATGAGATGTGAAGGCTCAGATGGCTCCTGCTCAGGAGAATTCCCGTTCCTGCCGCCTCGGCNGAAGGGCAGGAGAGAAGGGTGGGAGACAAGGGTGGGAGAGAAGGGTGGGAGAGAAGGGCGGGAGAGAAGGGTGGGAGAGAAGGGCGGGAGAGAAGGGCAGGAGCCGCCTCATGGAGGGCATCAGAGAACCCGAATCCTGTCTGTGCTTAGCCCAGGCTGCTTCATTCCCAGGAGCAGCTTGGTGGATGAGGAGGGAGATGAGATGTGAAGGCTCAGATGGCTCCTGCTCAGGAGAATTCCCGTTCCTGCCGCCTCGGCGTGTCCCCAGTGACATTCAGATGACAACCAGCAGTGTCTGACACGCATCCCTGATGTGGGATGGAACATCAGAGCAGGCAGGCAGGGAAAAAAACCCCCCAAAACCAGGTAGAAATAGTGTTCAATGACAAATATTGAATGTTTTGTAGTCAGCGCCGCTGTCCTGCAGTTACAGCCCCGGCTGGCTGCTCGGGGTGCAGACAGCAATGAAAGGCCAGGCTGTGAAGACAGAGGAGTTTTTGTTGATTTGCTACTTGTCCTTTATTTTTTTTTTTTGATGTGAATGCTTTCAATTTTACTGCCAGCCTGAGAGCTTGCCACGTCCTGCCTGCTGGTGAGCCAGGCGTGCTCTGGGTGCTCATCCCAGCCTTTCTCCCAGCTCAGGGCATTCCTGCGAACGGTGTCTCGTGAAAAAGAATCCAAACCCACCCTCCTGAGCTCGATCAGACGCGATATTTATCAATCTGAGAGTTATTTAGACTTCACGTGTCCTCTGCAAGGCGCTGGAACGCTCAGGGTGAGGTTGAGCGGCTCAAGGGCTGAGGGAAGAAGAGGTAAATAATTCTCGTGTTTGATCCAGAGCTGGCTTTGTCGCCGTTTGTCAGCCGTGATCGATGTCACCCCCTGGTCTCCATTGTCATTCTGCTGCTGCTCGTCACGCTCACACCTTCCTTGGAATCCCGCTCTTGTCTCTTTTCCCTCTTTTTTTTCCCCCTCCCTCCCCTGACACCAGGCTGGTGAGTGATTTACCTATGGCAGCACCAGAGTAATTCTGTCGTTATGTCAGAGGGAAATTGAACCCGGGGCTGGGAGGAATCTTCGAACGTGTGCTCGGTTCCCTGCCTCGTCTCGCTGCCTGCCAGATGAAGTCGTTATGAAGGGCAGAGAGGAGGGGAAATGAGGGGAAAAAACCCCAAAACCCACGGGAGCCGGGCTGAGAAATGGAAGGGAAAGGAGGAGAGGACAGGAGAGTGAAGACCAAAAATAGGAGGAACAAAGGAGATGGCAAACACAGTAAATGAAGATATTGGCAGGGCACTCAGCTGAACGCGTGCTTAACATTCAGCGGAGCTCAGTGTGGCTCAGGCGAAGGTTTAGACCATTCCTGAATGCCCAGCAGGGCAGGGAACAGTGCTGGAGAGCAGGGCAGCCCTGCAGAGCCACCCTTTGGGCCGTGGGGACGCTCCGTGTCCCTGCTCTGCCGGACACAGAGACCTGTCAGCTGCTCATCCCTAGAAAATAAAGTTCATTGATGGTTTCCAAGCAGGCTGGGGTATCACAGCACCATTTTCTGACCTCCTGCACCCTGCAGCTCCGACCTGCTCCCTTTTGCTGACATCTCCCACCTTCCACCTCCTGCATTTAATTCCCCAGTGCCAACTTGCTGCCTGCTGGAAGAGCAGCAGAGAAGGGCAGGAGCCGCCTCAAGGAGGACACCAGAGACGCCTTGAAAACCCAAATCCTGTCTGCGTTTAGCCCAGGCTGCTTCATTCCCGGGAGCAGGGCTGGGCTCAGCTGCTCCGTGGAGGCTCCTGTCCCTTCCTGTTGAGCAGGAGCTCAGCCCTGGCCGTGGAGCTGGGGGGAGGCAGAACGGGCCCCGTGGGTCACCCGCAGCTTCTGCTGCTCCCATTGATCATTGCCTGCGCCCTGTGGCACCCAACGGAGTGACCGAGCTTCCAACTGGGATCCGGGATGGGCCATCCCCGCTGGGATTCGCTGTGTCAGAGCAAATGGGAGCTGGAGCTCAGGGGTCGAGAGGCAGGACAGGGCAGGTGTAGAACTTTTGTCTTCATGCTCCGCTCGAACAGGTTAAAGCAGCAAAACTCCCGCATGGTGCCGAACCCTCAGCGCTGAGGGAGCTGCAGACAAAACCTCAGCTCTGTCTTGAGGAATGTCAGGATTAACAGAGCCCTGCTCCCTCCTTGGCACGACCGGAGTTTGTTTATTTGCACAACTTCGCCCCCAGCCCCTTGTGGAGGGTCCCACAAATGCTCTGAGCGCGAGGACTGTGCCAGCTCCACCCTCCTCCCACCCTCCCCTCCTCAGCAGCATCCCTCACCCCAGCTCCTGATGCTGCTCCACTATTAATTGGCTTGTGTAATCTCCGAGATTGTTATTTATTAATAGATCGTTCTGAGCGTAGCAAAGTTCATTATTTAAAGCGGGAGGCTGAGAGGGATCCAGAGGAACAGATGGATGCATGGAAGTATCAGAAGAAGGAGTAGTTAAAATTCCAGGCATGTGCTGAGCCTTGACAAAGGATGGAAAACAGAATCAATCATCATTATCTAGGAGAAAAGCCATCAGTCTGTGTTTAAAATAAGCACTTTGGGTATTAAGCCCACGATGCCAGACTTTGCACGAGTTTTGCCTGGTAGCTGCAGACCCCGGGGTTAGAAACGGGGCTGGGGAGCACTGCTGGGTGCTCAAAGCAGCGCAGGGAAATAAAAATAGATATGGAAGCATGAAAATGCAAGGAGAGATGGTTTCAATGCCCACCCAGTCCTGACTGGCTGCAGACAAAGGTTTTTCTTCATGGCTGTGGCGGTTGAAGTCACCCCAGCAGAGCTGTTAAACAATTTTAGGTGCTAAGGACTGCTCTGACATGGAAAAAGACCCCTAATATTGATCCTAAAAAAGGAAATTCCTCACTGGAATGATCTGATTTCCCACCAGACTGCCCGAGGCGGGTTCTCAGTGGAATGATCTCAGTGATCGTTGCCTCTGGAGGTGCCAACAGAAACCAGGGCAAATTTGGGAGCTGGGAGGGATTTTTGAGTCAGCCGAGCCTTAAAGACGGCTGAAACCCATCACAGAGAGGCAGAGTCACTGTCCCACTGAGCTGATGGCAAAGATGAGGCTCAGATTTAGGGATTTTAACCCCTGGAGCAGCCTCTAACCCCAGTTCCCAACGTGTTTTTCTCTGCCGAGCTGGGTTGTTCTGGTACTTGCCAACACAAAAGCTTTCTGCCCACAACAAATAAAATAATATCAATCCTCATCTCTCCGCTGGCCCCCTGCATGTGAAAGCAAAGATCAGCTCCGTTGTGAACTCTTGCTAAAATGGCTCTAATTGCATCCAATTTTCCAGACATGAATTTATCTCCCATTAGCCGGGCCCTGGAATACTCAACTCTAATGGCCAAGCTGCTGCTCCGAGCTGCCTCTCAGTAATTGGTTAATAGTGGGGCTGCTTGGCAATAGGTAAACAGGCCCTTTTCCTTCTAAATTTAACATTTGTTATCACGGCTTTTCCCTTGAACAAGGCTCTTTCTGGCTGTGCCCCGGGTGTGCTTTGATGCCGAGCCCACCCCGTGTTCCCGGGCTGTTGCAGCATCTCCTTTGCGCCCTCCTCAGCTCCAGAGGGAATGTTTGGGATCCTTGCTGCACCCGGGAGGCTTTGCTGGGGGCTGTTTCACCCTCCCACGGAGGAGCAGAACACGCTCAGTCTGTGGGGTTGTCTGAACACCTTTCCCTCAGAACCCACCTTCAGCTTTCTCCTCAACGTTGAGATTTCCTGGCATGGCACCTGTGAGGCTGTGTCATTTCTCCCTCCCCCAGCCAGCACTTCTCCCCTGGAGCCACTTGGAGCCTTTTAAACGTTCCTTTTAGAGTGTTTAGGCCATTTAGAGCCTCCCAGTGTGGCTCTTCCTTGCACTGGGAGGGCAACTGGAGATGGTCTGATAAGGTCTGATTTCACTTCTCCTTTTTCTCTCTCTCTGTCACAGAGAGATTCCTCTTAACCCACACGTCCCCTTCATCCCCGGCTTCTCTTTTTTACACCTGGAACGTCAGAAAGGGAGAAAATGGAGAAAGCTTTGTGTTCCTCAAACGTGCATCCCTTACAGGAAAGGGTGGGGGAGAGGCTTCGTGAGGATTTCTGATTTCTGCACAGATCCTTCCAGAGCTGCTGGAGGAATTGGGGTGATGGATTCGGGGCTGTCAGATCCATCAGTGCCTTCGGGAGGCATTCTGCAGATCTCAGCAGAAGGAAGTGATGGCTGGGCAGGGGGGAGATGACTCCTGAAATGATTTGTTGATGTTTTCTTTCTTAGGCCTTGTTTGGGGCAAAGCTGCCTCTGGTTTTCTTGAGTTTGGGCTGGGGCTGGGATGGAGCAACAGAGAAATTACTTTGGGGTTTGTAAAGGGTATTTAGATCGTCCCCTTCTGCACTGGTTTGAGAATGGAACAGAGCAGCTGTGGCTGCCCCTGGATCCCTGGAAGTGTCCCAGGCCAGGATGGAGCCATCTGAGATAGCGGGAGGTGTCCCTGCCCATGGCAGGGGGTGGGATGGGATGTTCTCTACATCCCTCCTGACCCAAACCCCTCTGTGATCCTGTAAAACCCTTCCTCTTCCCATGGCCTAGAGGAGAAGCTGGCAGTGAAGGGCAGTTGTGGGAGCTGCCACAAATCCTTCAGCAAAGAGAATTTCAGTTGCTCTGGTGAACGTGTGAAAAGCTCCCAGGTGATGACCATCAATCTGTCCTCTGCATTGAGTCTCATCCCACCCTCTGAGAGTTAAGAAATTACCTTGCAATCACAAAACCCCAACTCTTCAGCTCCAAATCTGCACCAGCTCAACCACACTTTTAGATTTTATTGCTGCCTGCACCACGAGCCTCCCTCTGCCCACTCAGCCCTCCCCAGCCAGGCCAGCCCAGGCCAGAAATAGTCCTTGCTGGCAGGGATAATACAGGAGAAAACAGATTAAGGAGGTGTAGACAGGGATTTGCATTTGTTTCACCAGCTGTCTTCTCATGCCTCACGTTCCCCGCTCGGACGTACCTTGGCAAAGGACCGGAGTCAGGGATAGCAACAGAGGGTGGTGAAACTGCAGTGAAACATCCCTAAAAACCTGATGTTGAGGCTGTGGCCAAGCTGGAAAGAAAGCTCAGAGCTCTTCTTTGGGAGGAGGGAGGTTTTTAAAGTTCAGTTCAGTGGGAGCGGGATGAGGTGTGGGGCGAGCAGAGCACGAGCCGGAGGTGAATCCTCCCTCCCTCCCCATCAGTTTGTGTGGGAGTGGGAGCACAACTTCCCCCGGGCTGCTGCTGCCCTTTCCAGGAGCAGTGAGACAGGAATACCTGGAGATGCTGCCAATCCATCACCCAGGCAGTGGCTCAGCCCCAGCCCTTGGCTGTCACCAGCACTTGGCCCTGGGCCCAGGGGACAGGACAGGACAGGACAGGACAGTGGCTCCTCTTTAGCTGCCTCTCGGGGGAATGGGAGTGGGGCTGGGGGGTGATGGATGGCAAGTTTAGCAAACCGAGTCTGGCAGATCGATAGAAGAATATACAGCCCATGGATCATGCGAGTTCCTCTTGTCTGGGCAGCACTAAATCAAAAATGATGAACGGCAGCTCCCTCGACCTTGGCCCCTCCGGTCTGCCCCGGTGGAGCCGCATCCAGCGACTGAGAGGGGCTGTGCTGCTTTCCAGCCTATTTCCTTTGCTTTCCTAATAAGTTTGGCATTGAAACACGAGGCTGTGTTTTTAATATCCTCTCCCTCCTCCGGTGCTGCCTCCCTCTCTCCCCAGGTAATTTCCAGCTGGCGGGCACAGTGCCCAGCTCGCCTTGCCCCGTTCTCAGGGTGCACCTGATCAGTGTGCTGCAGACTGTGCTCCTCTGGGCCTTGCACCGGTCTATTTCTCAATTTGGGGAAGATTTGCCCTCCCAGAGGTTGTGCTGCAGCCATAGGAACAGTCAGGAGCTCTGAATTCCTCTCCAGGTGTGAGCTGGCTGCTGGCGGTGCTGATCAGACCCAGGATCTTCCATGGAAGGGGAATGCAGGAGTGGGTCTGGAGAGGGTGCAGAGGTGGCAGCAGCTTCGCAGAACTGCCCTAAACTCAACAAACAGCACCTGGATTTCCTCAGGAATTCACGATTTTGCCTTGGAGCAGGAATTCACAGGCACAGAGAGTTCCATCATCCCCTCCTGCCTTTGCAAGGTCACTTCCACCACGAGAAGCAAAGCCTCATTTTATTGCATGAGATATTTATAATGAATGTTCTCGGTAGCAGCTGAAGTGACACTGATCTCAGCAGGGACGTTTCCCTGGATCTGAGCTCTCTGCCTGCTCCAGTGGGAATATTTCCATCCCCTCAGTCACAGCTCGCTTGGCCCAGCTGCAGGTGACGAGTGGCTGCTTCGGTTCTTGACGTAAATGAGCTGGAAGTTTTGCCCAGTCAGACTTGTGCCCCTGTGACAGGCAGGAAACAATAAATTCAGAACATCAGCTGGCCAAAAAAAACCTCGGGAAGTTATCCTTAAAAAAGACCTGGATGGATTTGAGCTGGTGGAGGAAGGCCATCAGTTCTACCAGGGCTGAGGGGGTTTAAAGAACTGCTTTGCAATTATCAAATTATGAATCATGGAAAGCCAGCTCAGGCTTGTGCAAAAAAAAAAAAAAAAGAACCAACCCAAAAAAAGCCTTGAGAACCATCTGGGAATTTCCTATTTCATGTCTGCAATGACATCATGATGGCCCTGAAAGCAGCAGCAGCAGAATCCTCCCAGGCTGCTGGAAGGACGGAATTGAGCAGGATCTGAGGGACACATGTGCTCCGAAAAAACCCCATTATTGCAGGATGGGGACAATGAGAAGGGAAAAACCTAATTCAAAGTCATGACAACAGCACGCCCCTGGAGAGAACGCTGAGCACACAGCCCAGAATAAGCTCCAGTGGGTGAGAGAGACAATAATAGAGAGAATTGTGTCTTGATCTGGCTCTGAATGAGAGCTCCGAGAATGAAAGAGGAGAGGCAGAGGATGCTGTGTTATCTACCAACCCAATTGATTGTTGTATCCAGAGCCTGGCTCAGTAATAAATGAGAATGCCACTCATCTGCTTTTCTGGTCTATTTAGAATATTTTTAGAAGCCTTTCTGAAAGATATTCCGATTAATCTGTTGAATTTTCCTTTGCTCAGTGAGACTTAGAGCAACATCGGATTTAATTACCCCGTGACTGGGAGGGATGTAATGAAGGCAGATACAAATCCTTGTGACAGCTGAGAGTGGCAGGGAGAGCATTTATCCACCGAGGAGCCGAGATGACAAGTGCTGAGTTGGAGCCTGAGCCTCTGGAAAACCAAAAACGGGATTTTGAGTTGCCTGCAGGGGCAGGGCAGAGGAGCTGAGGTGGCGGGAGAGCCCTGGATCCTCACACAAAGCCCCTGGCACCCAGATTCCCAAATCCACGAGCTCAGGGCTTCACGGAATCCTTCAGATTGGAAAAGACCTCCACGATAATCGAGGCCCGATGACCTTCAAGCAGTTTAGGAATGGGGTTTTTAAAGTGATGAAATGAACCCCCATGGAGACCCACAAGGTTTTATGGGGTTTAGGGATCCTGAATTTTGCTGTTGGCACGGATTAGGACAGATCCCGAGCGGATCCAACCTCCCCTGCCGCGTTTGTGACACCTCCAGGGATGTCCCCACGGGCGCTGGTCCCTCCAGCACGGCTCTGAAGAGCCTCCCAGCCAGCAGAAGATAAATATTCCTTCAAGCTGCACCTGCTTGCCTGAATAATTCCCCAGGAAAGGAGGCCACTTCGCAGGAATTCATTACCCAGCCTGTGTTAGCACAAACAGGGCTGGGGGGAGCAAGCACAGATTTCCCTGCTCCTCGCTGTTTCTCAGCTGGGCTTTCTGCGGAGGGTTTCCAGCACAGCTCCTCTCCCACTTTCCCACTTCCCAGCTCTGCAGCAGGATTTTGGCAGGCTGGGGGCACTTACAGCTGGTTTTGGCTGGGGTTTATGCCACAGTCTGAAGAGGGGGAAAAAAAAAACCCCAAACCAGCTTTTTCATGTGGAGGGAAGGAAACGGGAAGAGGGCACAGAGCTGCTGCTCAGCGCGTCTCCCTGAGCCCCAAAATGTGGCAGTGATTTCCTTCCAAGGCTTGGGTTTGTATCCAAGGCTTGGTTTTACATCCAAGGCTTGGTTTTACATCCAAAGCTTGGTTTTACATCCAAGGCTTGGTTTTACATCCAAAGGCTGGCTTTGCATCCAAAGGCTGGACCCTTCAGTGCCACGAGGAAGCTGCACGAAGGTGGATGGAGATTTCCAGGAAATGCTTTCTGTGTCAGGGACGCTGGGGATGAGATTCTCCTTGTCTGTGAGCTCCAGATTTATTCCTTTTAGCTGGTTACTGTGGAGTGTCAGAATGGTTTGGGGTTGGGAGGGACTTTGAAGATCCAGTTCCAACCTAGGGACACCTTCCACTATCCCAGGGTGCTCCAGCCTGGCCTTGGGCACTTCCAGGGATCCAGGGACAGCCACAGCTGCTCTGGGCATCCCGTTCCAGGGCCTCACCCCCTCATTTTCTTCCCCAAATCCAATCTAAACCTACTTTCTGTCAGTTCAAGCCATTCCCCTCGTCCAGTTCCTCATCCCCATTCCCTCTCCACCTTCCTCCTACCCCCTTCAGCTCCTGGGAGAGCTGCTCTGAGGTCTCCACACAAATTCCCCTTTCCAGCCTGAACAGCCCCAACTTTCCCAGCCTTGAAGAAACCTTTGACACTTTCCACATCCCTTTTTTTTTTTTTTTTCTTTCCCCATGGCTTCTTGCTATTTAGGGAAAAAATAAAAAAAAAGCATCTCCAGAGCAAGAATTTGGCAAGGTTCTGCTAACAGGGCGAACTGGAAGTTCATCCACACGTTTTGAGGTTCTCTCGCCACGAAGTGTGAATAATAGATAGGGAGAGAGGCATTTTCCCCTTCGTGCTCGAATTTCTCTCACATCAATTAGTTTCCATCAGGCTTTCCTGCAGGAGAAGGGAGCTTTGAAACGCTCTGGCTCAAAATTAACCGGAGTTGTGGGGGAAGAAAGGGCAGGAAGTTAAAAGGAAAACTGCTGGTGCCTTCTCCTGTGTAGTTTGTCATGTAATTAATTTCTTGGTTTCTTCAGAAACCCTTGATTTTTTTTTTTTTTCCTCCATTGTGGTTGAAATTGATCTCCAATAACGAGCTGGAAAGCCATTGGCTTGTGAATCTTATGGAATGAATACAGGAGAGGAAAATGACGATTATTGTCCCCTGAGCCGTGCTGTCACCTCTGTCTGCAGCAGGCCTGGCCTCGGCTGGGTGGCATTGGTGGGGTTTTCGTGGAGGTCCCTGCATTTCTTTCACTAAAGGTTTGTTGGCAGGGCTCACTTGGGGGTGTCCCATCACAAAAAGGAATGTGGATAATAATAATAATAATAATAGTAAATAAACCTTGCAGAGGGAGTGCTGGCCACCCATCCTCCCTTGGGAAAGGTGTTGTAAGGAAGCACTTGAGTACCCCCATTCTCAATTAAAACCTGGAGAGGTTGATGAAAATCAGCCTTTCCATAGCTCCTTCTTGATTTTAGGATGCAATTGTTTTTTATTTGATTGTTTTGAGTCGTTCTACTGCACGGGAGGAACTTATCCCAGTCCTGTCTGGTTAAAGTTGCTCCTGGCATGCTTGGATTGGGAGAATTGTCTGTCCCTATCACTGACCTGGGGCTGCTTTCACCTCTTGAAGACAAAAGAAAGCTCCAGAAAGGCATTTTATCACTTTAATCATTCATTTTATCCATTTTATCAATCCTTTCATTGCACAGCAAAGCTGCCCTTCCCACGGCAGGTCCGGGGGAAGGGGGGATAAAAAAGCAGGAAGGAGGCAGAGCATTTTTCCGAGCTGTTTTCAGCTGGCCTGATCCCGGTCCTCCCCTGAGACCCAGGCTGCCCTTCAGCCAAGCGCTCCTGCACGCTCTGAACAAGGCTGGAGGATGTTGATCACTGCAGGTCCCAGCATGAGAAATGTGATGTGGGGGAGAGGAGCGTTAATAGCAAATATTTCTGTCACCTCCAGCCACGGATGCTTTGCCGCGGACCTTCAGAGGAGCAGAGCGTCCCTTTCTCCAGGCTTCTTTGGGAAGGAAACTGTTCCCAGCACTCTCAACTCAGCTTATCCAGGGTGACAAGCAGCCAAATGCTGCTTGGAAGAGGGAATATAAATAAATTAGTGCTGGGATGCCTGGAATCAGGTGCATGCCTGGAACTGGGCACACGAATCCCCACAAAACAACATTTTGTCTGTCATGAAGCCAAAGCTCCTCAGTGACCTTTTGGTGAACAAGCTTGAGACCATTTTGTCCCAATCCAGCAGGAGAAATGTCTCAAAACGAGCTTGGATTGCCTATTTTTTTGGCTTCTTTTTTACCCCAAAACCAGCTATAAATTCAACATAAGCTGTTGCTTGGGCAGGAGCGAAGGATTGAGCGTGCTGCCTGCAGAACTGCATGAGAATAGAAAGCATTTTATTCTCTTGGAGTCGTTCCTTGCAGGGAATCCGGAAGATTGGATGTTTTACTGGCATTTTCCAGGCTCGCCAGCAGACACAGGGATCTCTTTCCAGACTCGCTGAGCCATTGTCAGGCAGCTTGGCTGTGAAAATGAGCACCTTCAGCGCTGCTGAGGGAGCCCTCAGGGCTGGAAGGGATTGCTTCTCCAGGATTGCTTTTTGGACTCTGCTGGGATGAGCACGGGAATCTGGATTCCCCCAGCTCTTCCCCATTTCCCTCTGTAAATTTTCCCCCCCAACCCACTCGAAAATCCTGGGATGAAATAGGGGGAAGCACAAATGGGCGCTCGTGGGGAAGGACACGGAGCAGGATAATTGATATTCTCATCTCCCAGGCAAAATGATTTAACGCTTTGTTTTTTAAAGAGCACTGAGATTTATAAACTTGCAAGGCCGGGCTCTGCGTTCTGGTGTAAATTGACGCTGCTTTTTTGGGTTTGCCTCAGCCGTGGTTCTGCGTTTTTTGGGGCTCATTAATAGGCTCCTGTTGACTGTTATCGTTTGCATTAAGCAGGAATTTCCAGCTCCCAGTCTCCGCGTCTTGAAAGCCATTCCTCACCTGGGGCTGTGTTGATAAAACTGATTAGCAGGAGGAAGGCAGGCAGGGAGAAATGTGTTCCTGGTGAAAAGGGCAGTACATCAAGCTGAAATTCCGGAGAAATGCTGAGTTCACAGAACATATCAGGAGTTATTAACCTTTGCATGAGAACCGTGCTGCGCAGGGGGAGGAAATTTGTCTGAGCTGAACTTCAGCATCTCTCTGAAGCTGTTTGAAAGTGCTGCAGCAGCACTGGGAGTCTGATTTTCACTCCACAGTTCCACCCAAGGATGTCAGAGCACCTTTGCCTTAATGAATTTATCCGTGCAACAACCCTTGGCTCTGGGTAAATCCTTACCGGGTGAGGTGCTGCAGGTGAATTTCTCTGCAGGAGACGTTTCTGCCGTGGAAACGCTGCTGGATCAGGGTTTGTTTCCTATTGAATGTCTGGAATTGGAGGCACTAAAACATCTCCTCTCTGCCTTACTGTGAGCATCAATCAGGGCAGGGAGTAATCCTGCTTTTCCTGGATCTCGACCTGATAACGTGGGCAGGGCAGGGCAGGGCGTGACAGCCCCCAGCAGGGAAAGCATCAGCTCTGGGAACCTCAGGCTTCGCTTTCTGCCGTGGAAATCCCGCTGTAAAACCCCAGGGCTCAGGCTGCTCTTTGGAGCCAGGGAAAGTTTGGCTCTTTTTCAAGTGAAATGGTTTAAATGGCGTGGTTTTGCTTCTCCAAAAATAATGTTGCTTCCCTACTTACATCTTCCCCCGAAGCTGCATTATTTAGTTCAATTAAAAACACGAAATAATGAAAAAAAAAAAAAAAAAAAAAAAAAAAAACCTTTTCGGAAGGAAAAAACCCCCCCAAACC
>VZTA01028280.1:720-21379 GCA_013398855.1 Mohoua ochrocephala | reverse complement strand
AAAAAAAAAAAAAGAAAGAAAAGCCTTTTAGGAAGGAACACGCTCCCCAAATCCCCTGAAAATGAAATAACAGCTTAGCAGGGCAGGTTTGATTGATGCTTTGTTTGACATGCAGGGTGTAGGCAGCTACCTTGCTGTGGCATGTCTGGCTAAATCATCTGCTGTCACTTCTCAGAATATTCAGTTACCAAAGGTTACATGCTCGGTAAACCAGAGCTTAATTACTCTGCATCACCATCTAGAGAGCACAGGCAGAACTAAGGCTGGGAGAGCAGCAGCATTTTGATGGGGATCCTTTCTGCCTTGGTGCCGTTTGCTCTCCAGAGCAGCCCCTCTCCACAATTTGTGCTCTATCGCCACATCTGCTCTGTCCTACAGGACAGAACTTCCCATTTTTGCTCCCCTTTCCTTACAACGGGAGGCATTTTTTGGGCGAGCTGGGACAAAGAATTGAAAATTCTCCGTGACAGCCGCCCTAGGAATGAGAGATTGTGGCCTGGCCTTCTCCCAGAGGGGGCCGTGATCCCCATCCTGGGAGGATTCGGATATTGCCCGCGCCTCGCCGCGCGTTTTCCCGTGTCCCCACGAGGATCGGGGATGCAGTGACGGACGCTGAGCTTTGTTCCCTCGCTCCAGGAGAACTCCTCTGCGCTCGGCGGGAGGCAGATCAAGGGATTGCTTTTAGTTCCCGAGGTAGGAAAGTCCCGTGGGCCAAGATTTCTCTGCAGCCCACTCCCGCCGCCGCTCGGAGCTGCTGCGATCGCCCTGTGAATAATGGAACGTTTTCATGTTTTAATCAGATGCAATTTTCCAAATGGTTTTTATGATTTAGCAAGTCCATTAAAAATGACATTTGTTCTGCTCTGACACTCCTAAGGAGCTCCACAGAGCATAAACACTGGAAATTACTTGTAAGGGGAAGAAGATATTAAAATTCCCCAGCCCTCGTGTGCCTGTCTGAGAAATCCTGGTGCCTCGTGCCGTGCCAGCTTGGAGCGGAGCCACTCGATGTGCTCGGAGCTTTGCTGTGATCAGGGGCAGCTCCAGGCTGCTGCAGAGACAAAACATTGATATTTCTCATGCCGTGCCTCTCAGATGCTCTACAGGACCATATTTTAAGGCTGGAGATGAGGCTGAGCTGAAGTGGACAGGGCACTGGAGCGTTCAGAGCAGGAGGGGAGGTGAATGCAAAGCGTTTTATCCCGGGCATGTGTCAGTACAGCAGCACAAGGACCGACTGCTCCTGCCCGTCAGCTGCTGTATTTATTAACTGAACTCGTTCTGCTTCTCTGTGAAACTCGAGATTTGCACGGTGCTCAAAGCAAATCCCGTTCCTCTGCCAAGTTCAGGGCGGTTTCAGAGTGAAGGCAGGACACTGGTCCTGCTTCTTCTCCATCTTTTTCCCCATCTCCTCCCGTTTGCCAGAGAAATTCCTGGAGTTCAGCTCCCCCCTTGTCCCTCCAGGGGTGCTCTGGAGGGTGGCCACCTGCCCCAGCATATCCGAGCATCATCAGGAGGCTAAAAATGCCTCTCGCAGGAGCCCTGTCCCTCTGAGAGGAACATTGCAGCTGGGCAGCTCTCGGGAGGCGTTTTTCCAGCCTTGCTTCCATACCCTGTTCAGGCAGTGAAGCCCCTCTTGGTGGAGAACGACTTTCTGGAACCACACCAAATCGCCTGCCTCGGTTTATTTGTTTCCCCCGCCGCCGCTTTCGCGCTGGTTTATTTCCTGGGCATCTTTTAGAATGGTTTTTTGCACCTCAATGATGGATTTTTCCAGGCCATGCCTCTCTGGGCGTGGAATGCTGCTCAGGAGTCACAGCTGTCACCACGGGCTCTGCCAGAAAGGGGACAAGAGTGGGTTTTAGGTAGTTAAGCTTCCAATGATTCCTCAGAAGCTCATTCCAAGCTGGATTTGAGCCCGAATGGACTTGCCTTTTTTTTAAAATTTCTTTTCCTCTGCAGCCACCAGCCACACACTGGGCCCTTGATGCTATTTCAGATCGTTTTTCCAAGTTGAAGCTTTTACTTTGCTAAAGTGAAAAACCTCAAATCAGGAACCATCCAAAGTGAGCAGGAGATACCCCAGGGGAAACCTGTGCTGGGGAAATTGGTCACCACTCCGAAAATTACTGCTTTAGCCCTGATTACCCATTAATTAGCCAGAGCAAGCTGCTCTTTCCAGCCTGCAGAATGTGTTCCCTGCTGGTCCAGCTTGGAATGTTATTCCCTTTCTGCTCAGTCCTGAATCAGGCATTGATTTAACACCCCACGGTCGGCCAGGCAGGAACTTTGTTTTTGGCAGAAACGCTGTGTTCAGTCCAAACTCAGAGTCCAGCATTTCATCCCGTTTTTATCTCCCCGTCTTCCCCCTCTCCCCTGTGCAGGGATTAAGGTTTTTCATTGTAGCAAGTGTCCTGGCTGTGGGAATAGCTGGAAGTCAGATTTTTCCCTGTTGGATTCTGTCTGTGAGAACTGTAAGTTCTGGCTTTCTCCTCTGCGATGCATTTAGGGGAGGATCACTGAACCTTTAATGTCTTTCTCCTCCCTCCACCCCGGTAAGGCAGGCGGGTTCTGTTATCCCAATTTTCCTGACGGGAGCTGGAGTGCCAGGCTGGGTTTGGGTGGTTTGTGCTGTCTGATCACGCCGTCTGCAGCCTGAGGAACCCAAATCTCTGGGATCTCCTCTGGCTGCGGATTCTGACCCTTGAAAACGGAATCCAGGAATGGTTTGGATTGGAAGGGACCTTAAATCTCATCCTGTCCCACCCCCGTGCCATGGGCAGGGACACCTCCCACTATCCCAGCTTGCTCCAAGCCCCGTCCAACCTGGCCCAGGACGCTCCCAGGGATTTTTAGAGATGTTTAAGTGCCTTATTCCTACTGAGAAGCTTAATCCCTTCAAAGGGGTGGGTTCAAAGTTCCTGGCTGAAATATCTCAGTGGGTTCTGGGAGCTGAGCCTGGAAGTCAGGATTAGCAGGCTAAACCCAACCCTCCCTCTCTCTTTTCCTACTGGAGATCTCCCTGAGTCAACCAACCATCATCTCTCTCTAGTCCTGGCTTCCAACCCTGCTGGTGGACTTGGAATGGTTTAGAAAGGACGTTTCTTTCTCCTTTTCACTGAAACTGGAGGCAAAACCAGCCCAGCCAGGCAGTGATGCCATGATGATTTTCGCCTTTTTATATACCCCTTGATGGTTTTTTGCACCTAAATGATGGATTATTCCAGGCCATGCCTCTCTAGGCATGGAATGCTGCTCAGCCTTTTCTGTATCTTTTCTATCTCCTCAGTGCTTTTAGCCCCCACACTTGTAACTCCCTCAGTCTGACACCCCATGGCCCGTTCAGCCAGGAGCCCAAACACCCTGGGAGCCTCCTCTGAGGGTCAGACAGCCCCAGACACCAAGGTCCTGTCTAGACTGAGCCAGGCCCAGCCAGGGGGGAGATTCCTCAGCACGGGGGGATCCATTCGAGTCTCTCCCTGGGCAATCTTTGATAGATGTGCTCATTGGCAAGGCCTGGGAGTTGTACACACGATTTACGGGGTGGGGGCATTCCGGGGGCACTGGGACGGTGTGGGGCACCAAGGATCCTAAATAAACACCGAGGGAAAAACCCCTTTCCCTTTCACCGTGTCTGGCTCTCCATTTTAAGACCAGGAAAAGGCAACAGCAGCAGCAGCGTCCCCACTGCAAAGATTTCCCCCCTCCTGCTCAGATTTAAGTCGTTGCCACAACGAAGCCACAGAAACGAAGAGATCGAATGGCAAAAGCTGTGGGAGATTTGATGGTTTGTAATGCGTTACCAGCCCCCAAATTTACCCCGTCGGGAAGGAACCCCAAGGAAAAGGGGATGGAATTCCAGCCAGGGGAGAGTCTCCCATCCTGCTGCTCCGGCTTTCACTTCTAATTCCAGCAAACGTGGAGAACACAGCGTTTGTGCAAACTGCTCCTGGAGAAAACACGGGCTCCTTTGGAGCCTCTCCTCAATTTGTGTTCCAGGCTGTGATTGCACAACAAAGGGAAAGGGGTTTATGGAGATCAGGGCTGAAAAGGAACCGCTGTTTGCCAACAAAGTAAATGTGTGGTTATCTTCTCATCTCGGATCCGTTTTGATTGGGATTAATCTGCCACTTGAGTGCTCAAATCCCTTGGGTCGCCTGAGCAGTGACACACTGAGCTTAAACGTGAGATTTATCTGTTGTGGAGCTTTGGAGCTGCTGCTGTCCTGGGTCTGCAGATCCATCATGGGTTTAGGGGATCCTGGAGGGATCCTCAGGAATTCTTGTGATTCTGGTGGTGCCCAGCTGGGTCGGGAAACGCATCTCAGAGCAAAAAGTTATCGATCCCCTGCGCTGATCTGAATTTTCTCTCTGTTTTTGCTGTCTCTGAGGGAGCTTTCGCTGGAGGGTTTGTGGCGTTAGGAAACCCAAGCACTGCGGGAACGTGGTGAGTGTGGAGAGGCATTCCCAGGGGATCGTGACAATCTTTGCTCCTGGAACCATTGGAAAGGGGAGAGAAAGTGCAGCAGGTACAGAGGGACCCTGGAGTTTGCAGTGCCATGAATGAAACATTATAAAACATGCCTGGCGACGGAGGGAATCTGTTATCAGGGAGCTGTCAGTCAGGGAAGGGAAGCAGGGGGGAGAGGGGAGAAGAAACCATTTAAAAGAAGAAAGGCAGAGCACAACTGGTTTTATGAAACCTTTATTTTAAGTAGTATTTGCTGAATTACTTGGGGTTTTTTTTTCCCTCTCTAGCTCGAAGTAAAAACATTGATTCTTCTCCTTACCTTTGATTCTCAGATCTGGAGAATTTTTAGTCAAGGGAGGGAAGAGAGATGCACCAAAAAGGGTTGGGATCCTAAAACCACAGCATTCCTTATTCCCTGCAGCCCGAACATCCCCGCCCTGAGCTAATGGCCCTGTGGAGTTCAGAGCCTGCAAGGGAAGATAAATATTCAGCTCTTATCTTTCATACAAAATCTGTGAGCAGGGCT
The DNA here is from genome assembly GCA_013398855.1 of Mohoua ochrocephala. Classification (NCBI taxonomy): domain Eukaryota; kingdom Metazoa; phylum Chordata; class Aves; order Passeriformes; family Acanthizidae; genus Mohoua; species Mohoua ochrocephala. The sequence goes on along the minus strand of VZTA01028280.1, from coordinate 16,383 downwards.
GGCATTTCCTGTGTGTTCTCTGCACGTTCAGCTCTGCCCCAGGTGAATGTAAACACCAAAAGAGCCCGGACCTGGCAGAGAGCTGACCCCACCACCTCCCTTTTTTTTTCACTAGGGTTTATTCCAGCCACTGGAATTGCTTGGTTTGAATGTCAGCAGCGCAATAACTTTGATATCAATCATCACAGGTGCTTGGGAAATCCAAAGAGAGGCGGCGTCAGAGTCAAATGAAGAATTAACCCGAGCTCCTGCTCACGTTTTGGGCTTGGCTGGGGTGGTTGGGTCTCAGCCCCGGCGCTGTCCTGCACGTGATCCTCGTGATCCTCGTGCAGTTCTGACCCTGCTTCCCATTGCTGGGCAATTTCGGGATGCTTGGTGCGTTTATTTGGGTTTTCTCGATGCTGCACTGAGAGGTGCCGGGGGAGTTTCCTCGTCACTCCAAGTGGTGAAAGCCGTGGTGGAGCGGCCTGGTTAATTCTGGATGGATTTGAGATGGCTCAGGATTTTGCCCTGTTAAGAATCAAAAGCTTTGCACAAATGAAGTTGTAAAAAAGTCAATCTTGGCTGGTGTTGCTCTCCAGAAGCCTCCTCTGTGCAGGAATTTCTTCCTGGATCCATCAAGGAAGGATTAACTCTGCTCTACCTGCCCCAGTCTGAGCAGGGATCACTTACAGACCTGTCTGGCTCTTTGCACAGCTGATTCCTTTCCCCAAACCAGCCCAAAATCTCTATTTTTAACCCCAAATCAATCCTTAGGTTGTGAGGGGAGGCAGGCAGAGGAGGAATCAGAACAGCTCCAGGTGGCACAGGAGGGGAGGGAATGTTTTTGTCTCTATTTTTCTGGTTTTTCTTTTAAAAATTGCATTATTTTGGTTTCCTCTGGGCAGGCACTGAGCGCTGATGGCTTCGTCCTTGCCTTCCAGACCTTGTAGGATTTATCCCCTGCTCTCTCATCTACCCCCAGCCTGCACAACTTTCTTCTGAGTGACACTTTTCCGTGCTTTTTCTTAGAGCTTTCCAGTGCTTTTCATAAGAAAATCCTCCGATGGCCTCTTCCACCTTCCTGCTTTCTGCTTTTTCCTTCTGATAAATTCCTGGGAAAATGCAATGAAGCCGAAAGTCTTGGGGGGTGGGTAGAAGGTGGACTGAGGTGACTTCTATTTCCTGCTTTTATTCCAAAATCTGAGAGGAGCGAAGGGAATTTTGAAACAAAACACCGTGATTGCTTTTTCAAAGCTCTGTAAAGCCCCAGCCCCACGTAGGAGCTGGTGAGGAGGTCGGAACATTTCTTTTATTTAATCCAATCCCATTCATTCTTGGGTCCTGATTTTCTAGCCCAGCATGAAAAGTCTTTGATGACTCTGGCACAGGCCTGTTATTATCTAATTGCTTTTCCAGAAGGCTTTCACCTGATAATTTGGATATTGTTACCCCTCCTGAAGCCTGATAACTCTGCTGTGCCAAAATCTGGCTCTATTTATTATTAATCGTGGTTTGGGAACAGCTTCAGGCTCCCCAGGTCCACCATAAAGGACCTTCAGGAAATTTGGGCACGAGAAGCGAAGCAGAGGAGTTGTGCCGAGGGGGGAGGGACATCAGGGGCCCACCAAGGTCACTCCAAAACTGCAGCAGAGTCTGAGGCAGGACCCTGCTTCCTGCAGAAACCCTAAAAATTCCAGCTGGTGGAACCCACAGAGCGCATTGGGGTCGGGTTTTCGTCGGTCTCGTGGCACGTGGAGCTGTCCTGGGTCTCCCAGGGCTTTGTCAGGAGAGGGTTTCTCCTCAGGTTTCTGTGCCATCCGTGGTGACTCTCTGAAAGATTCGCCCGGACTTCTGCAGCTTATTAGAAAGGTCATTAAAGAATTTGCTAATTAAACAGAAGGATCCTGAACTGATTGCTCAGCAAATCCCTCCCGTTTCTCTTTGACCTGCAGTCAATTCACGTTCTCTGAAGGCAGCCCTGCCTCAGATGTATTTTTTTTTCCCCTTTCCTTTGGACAATGCCTTTCTTTCCACGAGTGGTGCAAGGATGAAATCCAAGAGCTGTCTGCAAGAACCAAGGGAACCAGCCACGCTCTGGGAACAGGCAGGGACAGGCCGGGCTCCAGGGAGAGCTTTGCTCTCAGGAAGTTTTCAACCCTTGCACGGAATTTGACAATTTGAGGGTTTCCCGAGGTTGAGGGTTTGTCTGGGGCAATCCCCACAGCTGCTCTCACTCTGTTTTTAAAGGTTATTGAGGTTATTTCCCCCATCTCTCAAGGCCCGATTGTGGAGGATTCAGGGTGATTGAGTGTCTCTGACAATGCATCCATGGGGTGAAGTTGTTCCGAGGGGAAGCAGCTTTTTCCTTGGATGGTTGAGCAAAATTTAGGGAGAAACACAGGGAGGAGATGGAGGGAAGAGGTGTTTGACCCCCCCTCCCTGAGAGAGGAGAGGGAGAGGAAAGCAATTTGGGAGGGAAGGGGTGGATCTGGCGCAGCCGGAACGTGTCCAGAGCCCCATGACAGAACCTCTGTGACAGCCAGGCCAGGACTAGCCAGGCCGGGTTTAGTAAAGAAAGCGATCCATGGAGTGGAGCTGATCCAATTCCGGCCTCTGCAAGGGACACCCAGCCCTGGAGGACAGAGGTGTAAGAGGTGTAAAAGCAGCAGAGCTGCCTCCAGCACCGCTCTGACAGACACAGCTGCTCATTGTTTGTCCTGCACCAGCACCTCCAGGCCTCCACCGAGACCCGAACCCGAAATAACGACACCAAATATTTATTTTCTGCACAAAAAGGGGCTGTCGGGGAGCTGAGAGCTGGCACGGCTCAGCTCTCCCCGGTGCTGCCCCGCGTGGTCCCTGGGATGCTCCCGGCTGGCACTCGGGGATTTTGGGGTGTGCAGGGGGTTCCTGGCACTCGGGGATTTTGGGGTGTGCAGGGGGTTCCTGAGGGGGGACAGAGCTGGCAGCGCCTGGGTTTGCAGCTCAGCTCTGGGAAGGTGCCCGCTGGGGATGGAGGGGATTCACTGTGCTGTGCCCAGTTTGGGGCCCCTCGGTTCCAGAAGGACATGGAGGGGCTGGGGCACGTCTGAAAAATGATATGGAGCTGGTGAATGGTCTGGAAAACATCTGGGAATTGGGGATGTTTAGTCTGGAGAAGAGGAGGCTCAAGGGGAGACTTTCTGCGGCCGCCTGAGAGCAGCTGACAGTGAGTTGGTCTCTCCTGCCACCACTCCAGTGACAGAGTGAGAGGAAACAGCCTTAAACTGACCCAAGGCAGGCTCGGATTAAAGAGTAGGAAAATATTTTTCGTTGAAAGAGCAGTCAGGCATTGAAATAAGTTGTCCAGGAAGGTGCTGGAGTCACTTGGGGTCGTGGTTTAGGGGTGATGACGGCGGGGCTGGGTTGAGGGTTGGGCTGGATGGTCTCAGAGGTCTCTTCCAAAGTGATGGTTCCGTGAGCTCCGAGCGAACGCTGCCGGCAGAGCCCTCTGCTGTGGGCAGCAATTTCACAGCCCCCGAGCTCTGAGTGCGTGGCAGGAGCAGAGAAAGGGCAGCAGAGATCTCTTGGTGTCAGTGGCTTCGTGTTGGCTTCACGGGGACAGAGATTGTGCAAACCCTCACGTTTAATTTAAATATCAAACACGGAGCTGCCAAGCCCCCTGTCCCCGTAACCCTGACGGATTTCCCAGGGCGGTTTTTAATTTTTACCCTTCTACCACAGCGTCCTCTGTGCTCACCCCCAAAATATCAGGGTTTTTTTTCCTCCTACGCAGTCAAAATTTAGCAGCACAAGGCTGCAGGGCAGGCCTGGTGTTCCCGAGACTTGAACAAATTACCCTACAGAACATTAACTGGTGTGCCATGAAGAATTATCATAATTAATTACAACTAAACTGCAGTTGTCAAATAAATGAACAAAGTACATTTCATGATGCATTATCCTTGCTCTTTTATTGTTTGTCCTCTTGCTTGTTAAGCTGGGGATAATCAGTCATTTGCAGTTGGGCTCCTGGGTTGCTAAAGTGGAAGCTCCACTGCAGCCACAGAGGTGGTGGTGGTTAAAAATATGAAATTATTAATGAGAAAAAGCTCAAATGACAGCAAGGCTGAGGTCAGGGGGAGTTTTTTAGGCCTTTATGGGATAACAGAGAGCCAGGAGTTGTTAAAATGTTGTGCATTGATGGACAATCTTGTGTCCCCTTTTGTCAGAGGTAAAAAATAATTTAAATTTAAACCAGCAAAGCGTGGATGGGGTGTGAGGAAGAGCAATGAAACAGATCCTTCAGGGGGCCTACGACGCCTTTCTCCAGGTAAAGGAGACGAGATCTCTGCAGAGAATGTGTCAAATGACCTTGCCAAGGGCTTGTGAGCTCCTTCTTCAGCTTCCAAACATTGGCAAAGCTCCCCTGAAGAGGCTGGGATTGACCTGATTGACTCCACTCAGCTGGAATCACTCAGCTGGTGACTCCCCCTAAATTGGCTAAAACAAGGCATCGCTTTTTCCCCTCAGCTCTTTGCCAACTGCTGGATGAACCCTAAGTCCCTTTCCCTGGATGTGACTGAGTTTATCCCCTTAAAAAGCAAAGATTGGTTGTTTGAGCCCGAACCCGCCAGAGCTGGAGGCGTTTGCGAGCAGAAGTTTTCGAGGCAGACGCAGGAAACGCCGATTTTGGGGGGTGTGTGACCCACAGAGCTGGCAAAGGGCGGACGTGGCTGCACAAAGAGCTGCCCGAAAGTGGAATTCTCGGTGTCTGTGCCACGGGAAGCACTCGGGGAAGGAGCAGGGACACCTGGCTGCTGCTCCATTCACCGTCTCGAGGTGGGCACCGTAATTCTCCGCGAGGCAGATGCTCCTGTCAGTTCTGTTGTTTCCTTGCCAAGATGCATTTTACCTCTGGGAGCCCTCAGGGGCCCGTTTACCAGGGATAATTAATTAAATTAACAGGCTTTTTAGGCTCGCTGGAGGTTGGTGTAACGAGTGTGCTTTGAAAGGAAGCTGGGTTTCCACAGCCCTGGGTAAACAAGGCGCAGGTTGAAACTCCCGGCCGTGTCTTTCACTGGTGTTAATCAGGGGGGGAAAAAATCGAGTTGTGCCAATTTACCCAGCTCCTTTCATCTGGGCTTTTCTCTCTCCTGTCTGCTCCGTCTCTGGGAGGTGTGGAAAAGCTGTTTTTCCATGGATCCCACGGGCCGAACTCGGCACCCCCTCGCTGCGGGCAGCATGGCACGGCGATTTTTCATCATCTTTCATGGAGCAGAATTCAATCTCGTTAAGGTAATCCCTCCCCTCCCCGTGAGCGGGGCTTGTTCTGCCTCCCCAGTTTGTTCTAATGAAACAATTCCACCGTTTGCACCCGTTCCCTCCACCTTGGGAGACAGGGAAAGACGGGAAGGATCGGCTGCCACAGATCTCTCTAAAAAGGAAACCAAACTCGTGGAAAATCCTCCTTTTTAGCAAAAGGTGGCCCTGTTGGGTCGGAATCACCCCATGGCTTTCCATGGCATTCCACTGGGACAGCTGGACAACCCTTTCCACGCAGAAATTCCTGCTGACATCCAGCCTGAGCCTCCCCTGGCACAGCCTGAGGCCGTTCCCAAACTGACTCCAAATTACAACGGAGTCAGATTTTAACTAAATGATCTTTGTGGTCCCTTCCAACCTTCTGTGAACTTTGCAGCCTGGCTGGGAATTTTTTTAGGGAGGTCTCAGGATGCTGCGGCCTTTGGGGTATTTTTTTTTTGGAGGGGATTGGTTTTGGGGTTTTTTTAGATGTTTCCTACCCTCCCCCAGCAAATCATTGCATTTTAAATCAAGGAGAAAGGTGCAGCTCTCCAGGTTTTGTCCTCAAGTTCTGGTTTCACTCCTCTCCACATTCACCTTCCTGTTTCAATCCTGCCTCGCATCTTTCCCGCAGGGATCTCAAAGTTCAGCTCCCTGCATCCTCTTCTTCCTTTATTAATTATGGATTGCAGCAGTCCCAGGAGGGCCCTGACTGCACAGGAAATTTGGGGGAACTCCGAATAAAACCTGGCGCTCGGGACTTTCCTGTCTAACCAGAAACAATTCCAGGCAAGATCCTTTCTGCTCTGTTGCTGTCGCTCTCCAGGTACAAAATGGGACCAAACTTCCACTAATTAGGAAGCTGCTGAGACAGTGCAAGAGTTGAGAAAAGTTTGAACTCTCACTTCTTCCTGAGCTTTAAATAACTCATTTAGCTGTGGCCTCTTCCTAGAGCAGAAATGGCTGCGGAACCTGAGGGCTGTGGTTTATCAAAGCCAGCAAAGCGAGTTTCCGAGGAAGGATTAAAGCCGGGATGTTGTTCCAAGCCTCCCCCAAAATGTTCTCTCTCAAGTCCAGGCGGCAGGTTGGTTTAAAAAAAAAATAATTTGAGGAGGTTTTGGACATGTAAGAGTTTCATTTTAACAGCAGGGCGGAAAGCCTGAGGGAAAGGCACGGTCGTGGAACACCGGTGGACAGGGAATGTTGTCAGTGTGGAGGTTCTTGCGGAGCAGAGCTGCGTCCTGAGGGAAATAAATCCTCCCCCTCAAGGTTTTTGCCCCCTAAATTCAGTCAAATGATGAGCTGCAAACACGTGGGAGCGCAGGTGAAGCAGGGGTTTGGTTTTCCGAGGCTCAGGAGCCGCAGGTTTGATGTTATTTGGGATGAACGTTGTGTCCTCAGCAGCCCTGCCAGCCCAGGTCTGCCCCAGCTGAGGAGCTGAGCTCCCCGGGGCTCTGGGATTTCCCCTGACAGCCTGTGAGGGGTGCAGCAATGAAACCTTCACCTGCAAATATCAACCAGGAGAATGTGGAACAGGTTCAGGACGGGGTTGTTGTCCCCTGCACCACTTCTTACCCCACTCCCCTCGCCACGAGCCTTGGTGAAAGGGTGGAAAATGCAGCTGGGCTCGGCCTGACACAGGATTCATTTATTTTCATCGAGGAGTCAAATCTTGATCTCCAAACCATCAATATTTCAGGGCCAAGGCAAAGCCCAGAGTGGGGGAGGAGAGCTCCCTCAGTCTCCAGGCTCTTTCTGTAGTTAAAAGTTCACCGCAGAAAATTTGATGCTTAATAAATTGGAGCCTTCTCTGCTTTAAATCATTCCTACAGCAATTGCAGAAGAAAATATAATTATTACAAACTGGTCATTTGTTACTGAGAAATCTCATTAAATTGACTTCATGCTGGAAGGTTTGGTGGGGGATGGAAGGGGGAGAAGAGGCAAAAACCTGACAGAGGGGTGGGAGAGGAGTCTCTTAATTACAGATTGATTCTTTCTGGTGATTGAATGTAGAACATAATCAGCTCATCCTTTCTGCCGGGGCAGATGGGAGCTACAGGGACCTTTTTGTCTTCCCTGACCTGCCAGCACGGCTTGCTAATGGCCTGGGGATGCAGGGAATAGCCTGGAGAACTTGGAGCAAGCACATCTAGCTGAAGTCATGGATCAGGGCTGCTCTCCTCCCCGGGGGAGTCAGCCTGGGCCGGGATTTAATGCAGTGTTGTGTCCTCATCACATCTTCATTTCGTGCCGAGCGAATCCCACGGCCCCTGGGCACGGCAGCCGCTGCCCTGCAGCTCAGCAGGGAGAGGTTTGGGGAGCCAGAGCCCAGCCTGGAGACAGCTCAGGTGCTGCTGGCAGCATCCAGGCTTGGAATCACAGAATCCCAGGGTGGAAGGGACCTCAAAACTCATCCCATCCCACCCCGTGCCACGGGCAGGGACACCTCCCACTGTCCCAGGGTGCTCCAAGCCCCGTCCAACCTGGCCTTGGGCACTGCCAGGGATCCAGGGGTAGCCACAGCTGCTCTGGGCACCCTGTGCCAGGGCCTCCCCACCCTCAAAGAACTCCTTCCTAATTTCTAATCTGAACATATTCTCCTTCATTTTAGGGTCATTCTCTCTTGTCTTGTCCCTCCATCCCTTGTCCCAAGTCCCTCTGCAGCTCTCTTGGAGCCCCTTTAGGCTCTGGAAGGGGCTCTGAGGTCTCCTCGGAGCCTTTTCCTCTCCAGGGGTGGCACCAGAGTGGAGGGGGAGAATCACCTCCCTCAACCTGCTGCTCACTCCTCCTTTGAGGCATCCCAGGATTTCCTGGGAAGTTGGGAAAGCAGGAGCTGCCGAAATCTCCCTCTCCAATCTCAGCCAGCCCCCAGCGATGTGTGTGGGTACTGGTGTGCATATGCAGATTAAATAAATACACAGGAACGCTCTGAAATGGGCGAAGATTTAAGGTGGAGCCTCCCAACAATATCAAACAACAGAAATTAAAGCTCCACTCTCACTGCCAGGAAAGAGATCCACGAGCACAAAGTGCCAGAATCACGGGGGGAAATGATTGCTGCTGAGGGGGATGTGATTTTTTAGAAAATGCTCTTTCCAAGGAGGGGAATATTGTGTGTTTTGACATCCAAATGGAGCGATTGTTTTTGCGAAATGATTTTCCCCCAGTTTTAGGCCTTTTTAGTGGCTTCTCATCTCGGAGCCTTAAAGGAAGAAATTGCTGGAATCTGACAAATTGATAGACCATAATGATCTAATGGCGTGTGGGGTGATTGTGAGAAAGGAGGCAAAGAAGAGCAAGAGTCTCTGCTAGAGTTTTAAGGAAATTATTCCTGGACGTTTCGATTGTCTTTTCCCAGCACTGAGAACAATACCAAGCACTTCCCCAGCGGATTTTCCTCCACAAAGACAGCAAAACTTCCCGCAATCCTGGGTGCAGAAGGTTATCCAAATATTGGAATATTTCTTTCAAATAAATCCAAATATTATGGAAATCAGCTCTGGGTTTTTTTTGTTTTTTTTTTTTGGTCCAATTACCAATGCACGCTCAGGATCTCAGGCAGCAAAGCCCCAATAAAAAATTAATAGAGGCTGAAGCACTCAGGCAGCCCCAAGGGAGCTGTTATCTTTCACTCGTGGGTTAACGCCACATTTGGCTTAAGTAGGAGCAGCAGGACAAAAAAAAAACAAACCAAAAAACAATTTAAGAAAAGAAATTAAAAGTAATTGCAACGACAAAAATAAATAAAGGTTTGGCAGTTCTGAATTTTTTACAGATTCTTCTGCTGACTGAAGACATTCCCTCAGCTCACCCTGATTTTTGTAGTTGCTTCCTGCTGGTTGAAAACTGTTCCTTTTCTGATTCTGGATACGTTTCACAGGGAAACTGAAATGTCACCCAGCTTCAGCACTGAACTTTTGCTCCCTTTTTCCATCTGAAGTCACTGGAATAGAGAAGAGATTTTGCCCAGCAAAAAGCAGCCTGTGAAATTAGGGAGAAAAAAAATTTCCAAAACAATGCAACCGAGCAAAGGCAGAAGTCTTGGATTGTGGCCAGAAGTGGAAAGAACTGGATATTTTAGGGATTTGCATCAGCCCAGGGACACAGGCAGAGCTGGTGAGGGTTGTGTGAGAGGAGCCTCGGCCTTTTGGGGATGTTCTGGCTGAGTGGCCACCTAAAACACAGAGACCAGACAAGAATAAGAGAATAAAAGGAGGGATTTAACTGAAGGGCCTTCAAAGGCTCACCCTGGGCAGTGCAGAGGCTCCACCCCAGATGGACCCTGGCTCACGGGTTCTTCACCCTTTGATAAGTTTGGTTCATTTGCATCTCAGGGTTCATTCTCCAGTGATCACCTCAGTCCATGATGGAATCACCCCGAGTTTGCCCCCCTTGAGAGGCTTTGAGTTGACACATTTGGGGCCTGGTGTCCTTGGAGTGGAACCTGCAGAGGTTTGTTGTGTGGGAGCAGCAGGAGAGAACAGCAGCTCCCAGGGCACAAGGAACTGCAGAGTCACACACCAGGCAGGGCAGGGTTTGGAAAATATAAAAGTTAAAACCTAAGGCATCAAGGATGAGGAGCAGGGAGGCCTGGGTGGGGTTTATCCCTCTTGGAATGTGAAACAGGCATTTCAGGCACAGGAAAAAATCCCTTCTTCGGTGCCTTTGTGAGTCATGGGATGGTTTGAGCTGGAAGGGACCCTGAAGCTCATCCAGTTCCATGGGCACAGCTCCCACTATCCCAGGCTGCTCCAAGCCCCATCCAGCCCGGCCTGGGGCACTTCTAGGGTTTATCTTACCGTGTTAAAGGGCTTTTCTGGGAATGATGGCTTTTGTTTTATGGTGTTTGGGGAGGGGGAGACCCTGCAGAGCTCATGGGTCACTCCTTTGCTTCGTGTCCGTCAGAGATCCGGCAGTGGGAGAGGGGGGAGTTGGAAGCACCTCAAAGCAGTGACACAGCCCAGCTGTCACTGTGTCCTTCCAGCAGCGTCTCTCCCCACAAATCCCTTCCTGGGGGCAGGGGAAAGCTGCTTCCCAAAGCATCTGGGGCTGCACCGAGCCAGGTCTTTGCCTGCCCTGCCAAATCCTGGCAATCTCCCCAAAACGAGCAGCTCCCGGTGCTGGCCCAGCCTGGCTCCGAGCACAGAGCTCCCAGGATCCTGCCCGATGCACACGGGGCAGCCTGGGGAGGAGAGAGGGGTCTCAATTCCTGCCGAGCTGCAGAATGTGCGCTGGGGAAATCAGCTCCTGAATGTTCAAGTTCTTTTACTGATTACTTGTCTTGGGGTGACTTTGTGATGTGTATCCCCCATCGCTGCTCTATGCCCAGCCATGATTCCTGTGCCTTTCTGTGCCTTTAAAATTGGGTGCAAGAGGAAAGAAAAAAAAGGCCAGAGGAACTTTTCAAAGCCAGTTTTGCTCCAAGGACATTCACTGCCCTGCATTGCTGCTGCGGCGGGGCAGAGGAAAGCACCTTCCTGCTTTCCCCGGCTCTGGGCTCCTTTTCTCGGAGGAGAGAGATGCAGAGTGAAACTCCTTTGTTTCCCTGGGACTTTGGGGTTTCCCTTCTTCTCCTCTGGACTGTTCAGAACACCAGAACATCAGAACCTCACTGGGAGCCGACCCAGCTCCGGAGAGGAGAGAGAGAGAGAGACCCCACACCCACAGAAAGGACTCTAAAATCTTCCCAGGTTTTCTCTCCACAGCGAGAGGTTTTATTATTTAGCATTATTCTTTTCCTGTGTGTTTGGTAAATAAATAGTTTTTTCTCCTTTCACTTTCCTTTGAGGAATTTTTTCCCGACCCTGCTGAGGGAGGGGTGGCTGTACCCTGCCTTCTGTGGAGGGAACGTTCCTCCCAGAGCGTTCCTCCGAAAATCTGTCCCAAACCAGGACATTCCTCCAGGCCAGGAAACTCAAACTGTCGGGGGAATCTCGGAGGCTCTTGATATCCACAGGGAAACGGGGAGGTGGCAGCCCTCGTTTCACTGAATGACCAACTAAGAGTCTTCAGCCTTCAACGAGCAAACCAAGGAATAATGAAAGACTCGAAAAACAAAGTCTGGAGAGCACCAGCCTTCCCAACCAGACCCAAAATATCATCTGGCTGGCAGAATTCCTGCAGAATAATAGGGCAGAGTACCAATAAATAGAAAATCCTTCTCCCCCCCCCCCCCAAAAAAAAATTGGTATTCATGTGGTGCTGGTGCAGCAGCAGTGCAGGGGTGTGCCGAGGCAGCGTCTGTGTGCTCTGGCTGCTGTCTGATGTTCAGGTTTCGTCTCAGCTGTGACAATCCTATCTGATCATTAATAATACAATAATGAAATAGCGACTGGAGAGACACTTGGATAATCATCTGAGCAAAGGCTCATTAGTGCCGCAGAACAATCACTGCCGTGTAATAACAGATCCCAGGAAATTTCAATTAAAGCTGGAACTCTGTTGCAATTTCATTTTATTTCCAGCCAGACAGCGCTTGGTGTAATTGCAATCAGCCAAGGCAACACAAGCTCCTCTAACTCAAACCTTCCCATGGGAATGGAGGTGGGCTGCCTGGCTGGATCCTGGGATTTTTATCCAGCATTTCATTTCCATTCTACCTTAACAGTGCAGACAGAAGTGGATGTTGTTCCCTGCAACATCAAACGCTCCTCTTGTGCTGCCGTGCTGAGCTGAAATTGGGATAGAATCGGAATCCCAGACTGGTTTGGGTTGGAAAGGACCTTAAGGACCATGGGCAGGGACACTTTTCTGCTATTCCAGGCCGCTCCAAGCCCTGTCCAACCCGGCCTTGGACATTTCCAGGGATGGGGGTCCTCTCTGTGGGATTAAGGAAAACTTTCCCAATATTCTGCTTCTCTGTAGGAAGAGCTGACGGGCACCTGCCATCGTACAGGGAGTCAGGGAGCAGAGGGAGCTGGAAGGTTTTTTGAGAGAATCAGAATATCAGAACATTAAAGTCCAAAGTTTGACCCCAAATACTTCAGCATTTTGTGCTTGGGGAGGGAATGAGGTTTCGCACTCCGTCCCTCGATTCTCCCTGCCGTGCTGGGCATGAATCAGCGGATTCCTGTGCTGCTCCACCAGAGCTGCCCTTCCCTTTGTCCTGGTGGTGTCCTGCAGGGTGGATGTCCCTTGCAGGCTGTCCCTTGTCCTTGGGCAGGACAGGACGGCCGTGTGTCCTCGGGCAGGACAGGACAGCCGTGTGCCCTCGGGCAGGACAGCCACGTGTCCTTGGGCAGGACAGGACAGGACAGCCGTGTGTCCTCGGGCAGGACAGGACAGCCGCGTGTCCTCGGGCAGGACAGCCGCGTGTCCTCGGGCAGGACAGGACAGGACAGCCGTGTGTCCTCGGGCAGGACGGCCGTGTGTCCTCGGGCAGGACAGCCGTGTGTCCTCGGGCAGGACAGGACAGGACAGCCGTGTGTCCTCGGACAGGACAGCCGCGTGTCCTCGGGCAGGACAGCCGTGTGTCCTCACGTATTTAACCGAAGGTCCCAAACCCTCTCGTCCACCCAGACCGAGCCCTTCCGCTCGGATATTGGCTGGCAAAGCTCCAGGATGAGTAATTGCATCTCGCCACCTCATTAAAACTTGGCCTGTGCTTTCAGATGGATGCTCTGTGCTCTCCTTGCTCCCCTGGCCTGGCCCCTTTTATCTGTCCTTGGGTGCTGTTCCGAGCGGCCGCCACGCTCCACCCTGGGAAACGCAGGGAGAACGGGAGCCAGGGGTGGGTTTAACGCTGCCTGGAGAGTGCTGAGGAACACCCTCGCTGCCCAGGGCAGCAGCTGGAGAGGAGTTTGTGAGGATGGACTCTAAAACTGGGGTGATTCCTGTTGGAAGCGCGGGGTTCTCTCCTGCTGTGACATCCCCTGACATTCCACCGTGACATTTCCCTTCGGGAGCGGGCTCCCTGCAGCCCTGCCACCCCTACCCCGGGCCCTCTGCCCACCCTCAGGTCTCTGTGTCACGGGGGTGATGTTTCTGCCCGCACAGGGCACGCTGTGACCTGCCTGGGACGGTCACTCAGCACCCTGGGGCAAAAGGAGCAGGAAGGCAGCCCTGGGAGGGACATTTCCAAGCCTGGGAGTCACCACTGACTTGGTAACCGAGGGACGTTCACAGCAAATTCGGGGAGGAGGGGAAATCTGACTCATAAATCCCCGGGTTTATGTGCAGAGCTGATGGTTTTATGCCAACCAAGCGTTGTCTCCTTGGCAGTCACCTGTGGAGGCAGCTCCCGGGGACGTTTGGGATTGGGAAGTGGTTTTGTTTTAATGCTTTATCTAAAGCTTTTTTAAAAAATATCAACTTGCGTTTCCCTGCAAGCACCGAGATCCTGGTGGTGCAGAACAAGAGGCCAGGGTGCCGTGCAGCAGGCAGCAAGGTTCACGTGGGTCTCCTGCACTTTGGCTTTTAGCTGGGGATGCAGAAAATGAAGTCTCTTGGCATCGCTGCTCCCTGCTCTCCACAACCCATGGAGTGATTGTTTACGTGTTCAGCTCCCTGCTATTTGCTGGCATTGCGTTTTGGGATGAAAGAATCGCTCCGTGGACTCACAGCCTGACCCAGTCCAGGGATTTTGAAGTTGTTATGGAGCTGGAGGGGTCGGCAAAGGCACCCTCGGGGTTCCCCTGCACATCCATGTTAGGAACGGGGCTGAATTCCAGATCTCCTGGAGCTCACGAGGCCAAGAGACAGCACAGGGCCCCTCCAGCCTGGTGTTTGCAGGGCCTTGAGGACTGTTCTGGGGGAATGTTTCCATAAAGGTGAGCAGCAGCACATTCCCTGAATTCCTGGTTTTGTCCTCCTTCCCTTTGCCAAGGTCCCTTGGGGAAGATTCCTTCCCGACCACAACAGTCTCCATCAGCTGCACCCTCAGAGCTCGGAGGCAAATTCCATCCCATTCCTGGGTGATTCACTCCCGAGCTGCTGGACCCTTCCCAGCCGTCCCCACCCACACCTCTCACAGCCTGGAGCACCTTAATCCTCCCGAAACCTTGCTCTCAGCTGGGTGCAGACCTTCCAGAGGGTGCAGAAGCCACCGGTGCCCTGTTCGCAGCAGCTCTGCCGAGGCGTGGAGAGGCTCTGGCTGCAGAGGCAGCAAGAGGAGACAGGAATGTGCGATAATCAGGGAGCAAACACACCTCAGGGAAGGGAGGGATGTGCTGGAGGGAGGGGAGAGCATTCCAGAACGTGCTGGCAAGAAGGAAAAGTGCTTTTGGCATGGGATACTCGGTGGGTGCCAGGGATGAGGAGAGCAGGACTCTGCCCCAACTCACCCTGGCATAGCTGGTGATTCAGGGCCGCTTTTCCCATTTTTCTGCCATTTTTCTGCCATTTTCTGCCATTTTTCTGCCATTTNTGATTCAGGGCCGCTTTTCCCATTTTTCTGCCATTTTTCTGCCATTTTCTGCCATTTTTCTGCCATTTTCTGCCATTTTTCTGCCATTTTCCCCCCATTCCCACGGCAGGTGAAGGGCTGCACGTTCAGCCTGGCTGCTGAATCCTATCTCCCCCTGACAGGTTTCTCTCCTCTCGTGTTTTGGCAGTGCCTGTAGTGCCTGTCATGTCAATAAAGCCTTTCCCTTAATTTGAATTTATCAGAGCATTTGTGCAGGTTTATCCATGTGTGAGAGCAGCTGCATGTGAGATGGATTTATTTCAAGAGGGATGTGCCAGTGTTTGCCAATAGCCAGGAGTTACAAACACCTCGGAGCAGCCGTGCCCCCGGTCCCCATCGCGTTGTGGGGATGCTCAGACAGCACCCAGAACCCTGCTGGGACAGAGCATTCCTTGCCCTGCTTTGCTCAGGTGTGGCAGGAGCTGTTGAGCACCTCGGAAAGAATCCAACCTTAAACGAACGGCCCTAAAACCACAATTCCCTTGCAATGGTGTTCTCCTGGCACATCCCAAACCGGCCTGAAAAGCCTGACCCCAAAGCAGGGATGGATAAAGCAGCTCTGAGGTTACGGGAGGCTGAACCTGTGGTACTGGTGAGCACTGGAGCAGCCCTTTGGACCTGGAATTGTCACGTTCCCTGCTAGATCCACGCCACAGCCACGCTTTTCCTGGCATAGGACTCAGGATCTAGGGTTTAGCTTGACCCTAGGACAGGGTTTAGGCTGAGATTTTGTTCTCACCCCCGTGTGACAGAGGCTCTTTGCTGCCTGCAGTCTTCTGGATGCTGAAGGCTTCACCCTCTCTTATCTGGGGTTGGCTTTGTCCCCATCTCTGGCAGGCTTTTGTCTTCTTTTCTGATATTTGTCTCATCTTTAGTTGTTTCTTTAATTAGCTGCAGCTTTTTCCTCTCTCTCTTTGATCTTGCTCTGGTCTGCTGAGACCATCAATAAGCTTAATGGAGAAAAGGTGCTTTTTTTTTTTTTAGCTTTGAGA
>VZTA01028278.1:22989-44409 GCA_013398855.1 Mohoua ochrocephala | reverse complement strand
CTGGGAGCCGAGCGGCGGCAGCGCGGGGCGCGGAACGGGAGCGCGCCGGGGCGGCGCGGAGCCCCCTCGGCCCACGGTGGGCAGGGGATCGGCCCGGGACCCTGAGACACCTGAGCGCCCCGGCGGGGTCCGAGGCCGCAGCATCGCTGCCGACAGGTTTCTTTACTCTCTTAACATCCAAAGAGCCTTTCCATTAGGCATCCTCACTGCCCGGGCTGCTGTTCATTCCTCGGGACGCCTGGTGAGGAATTTATAAATTAGGTGTAGCACCAGGTCCGGGGAGGGGGAAGGAATAAGGGGGCTGTTCGTTCCTTTAAGAAGACCAACCTTAGTTTTATGCCTAGTAAATAATATTTTATTGCCTTTGGTTTACTGTGGCATTTCAATTATTCCCTTTAGGAGTCTGCAAACTGCGCAGGTTAAAGGTCATTTCTCAAATCACTAGAATTAGTAAAGAATAGCAGAAAACTGTAAAAGGGGGAGGAGCCGCGCAGTAAAACAAGAAAGATCGCCTGGAATAAACTAATAAAGAGCCCCGAGCTGTTTACCTCTCGCATTTGTATTCCCGAATGATGTTTATCATCGTGTAATTGCATAATGTCATCGGACACAAGAAAACGCCAAGCCCGGGACGATCCACACGGGCAGGGCTGTGAGCGGCAGTTTGGCAAGGGGCGAAGCCAACACCAGATCGTTTTCTTCGCCGGGATTCCTAGTCTCTGCTTTTAAAAAGAGAACTGAACAGGGAATTTATAAATCACGGGCAAATTTTCAAGCTATGGCGCATATAAGTGGAAATAAAGGGCAGAAATCCAAACATCCTGCAAGGCTTTAAGAATTTTAATTTCTCCTCACTATTTAAAACAGCTGGGTGAAGCTAGAGGGGGCAGGAGGGAGAAGTATTGACAATGTTGCAGGCATTCGTGCTGCCCAAGGTTTTGTTTTCCAGGTTTGTTAGTGATGGAGCTCTAAAGGTAACCAGACAGTTGATCTGTCTGGCTTTACTGCCAACGTCGAAGGGTTTTCTGGAGAAAAAAATAAATTCTCAGAGTAATGTCATGAGAAGTGTGATGATATCGTTGAATGCCCAAACAGCAGAACCTCGAAAAGCAGCACTGCAGGATTTTAGAGCTTTAGGTCTCTTACAGCTCTGCAATTCTCTGTAGGACAGAAGTAAATTATTTCTGGTCTTTTCGATGTGTTTCTGCCTTTTTTTCTGCAGACTAATGCATTTTAACAAAGGAGCGGTCACATCAAAACCTTGCACGCCCGTGTTCATTGGAACATGTGGTGCTGTCTGATTTACATCTTTCCACCTTGGCCAATGGCAGGGTTTTCATCATGAAGAACCCGTTTGGGAAACAGAACTTGCAAGGAAAGGAGGTGTTTTCCTGTGTGTCTTTTTAGCTGATTATGGAATTTGAGTATAGAATGTAGGAATTATGTCACTTATCACACTGAACCACTGTGAAGGCACAGCCCATGTGCAGCTGGTTTGGAATTATTACAGTGTATCTTGCTTTTTTAGGTAGGGGTCATCCCATAATGCCCATTTGACAGAGCAAAGATGTCGTGTCACTTCGAACATGTAACCTGCGCTCTGCCCACCAGACCATCTACGCCAGGGGTGACTTTGTTTTAAACTCCTAGGGATTTAGATGTAACTGCCTTGAAATCACATATGTACTTTCCTAAGGCTGTTTTCTTTCCCAAAACATGCTGTTGCTTTTTTTCTGCAGACCACCCTGTCATCCAAAAGATGGTTAAACTACAAAAGAAATGCCAAAGATGATAATTTTATGCCAAATCTTGCAGTAAGTGTTATTTTCCTAGTCCTCATCCAGTAGAGGCAAGAAATAGCATGGGAAACTCTCTTTTTAGACAATAATTTTGAATTTCTAGCTTGCCTAAATTCTGAACAGACTTTGACATGTTACGAGACTAGAAGACAAAGAAAAGAAGTACGGATGTGTGTCTGTGTATAGATGTGCCCCTGCCCCGTTCCTTTCCTCTCTCTCAAATCCCAAATTCATGATGTTGAAAGAAGCCAGGATATTTGGAAGCAGCAATAAACCACTAGAGAGGAAGAAATAAGAGTCTAGATTAGCATTCATCTTTACCAGATGAAGACATATTTTAGATGCAGTGAGATGCAAATAAGAGGCAGCAGGCAAGAGAGGAAAGTTTACAGGGTAATGAAGTGTAACAAATTCAGGTGAATAAACCAAGCTACAAACCTGCAAAGCCTGTAGAAGAATATATACCACTTTATGTTTAAATTGATGATGAGTATACCAATTTGTTATTACTAGTAATGAACTGCATAGCAAATAGCCCCCATTTGTCTGCATTATCAGCTAGAGAAAGACAGCTGTGGACTCATTTTTCGTTTTTCACGTGCAAAACACAGGTGGGTTCTTTCCATTCCCTTCTTTTGAGGTCTAATAAACCCCAGTGCCACTGCAGAAGCCACAGCCCAGGTACAACACACATGTGTGCTGGGTCATGGAGAAAAATAAAGAGATGAGAAAATAATTTACCAAAAAAAAAAAAAAAGTGTAACTAAAAGCTGCACATCTATTGCAGCATGGGGCTCCACTGCCGTGAGCTCAGCCAGCTGGAAGATGGTCAAAAAATACCCTCTCACAAGAGCAGGGAAGGCTGTGTTTTGGTGCCCCACAGCAATGATTGCTGTTCTGGGAGACTGGTGCCATGGGCAGCAGCTGGTGCCCTGCCCTGGCTCTGGCACACTGAGCTCAGTGAGCTGAGGTGCAGGTGCTGATGCCGGTGAAGGTATCTGAAGGTGTTCAAGGAGGACATGACTCCCCTACAGCCAACAGGACATGGGAAAGCTCTCTGGACCTCTGGGGTTAGACTGTGGTAGGGTTCTGACATTTTTTAGTTCGATCTCTGGAGCAGTAAGGTTGTTGAAGGTGACTATCAAAGGGATAAATTTACACCCCTAGAAGAATGTGCTGTTTTGTCCCCTGTCCTGCTTCTCTCTGGGGCACGTGTCCCTCTCCTCACACCTTGTACCTCTGTCTCTGTGTGTGGGTCTTTATCTCGGTGATACCTTGCCCATCCGCATCTCGGCCATCCCCCTGCTGCCACCATATGTCATTGGAATGTTTCAAGTAGTGAGTCTGGTTTACTTAAAGAACAGTGCTTTTAGAGGAATAATACTTTGCTTTGTTTCCATTAGGACCTTAAAAAAAACGTTTATGGGAGGAAAAATAAACAATCCCACCACCACTCCTTAACAACAGAGTACTTACCCTCTCCTAATGCTACCAGTTCCTTCTTTCACTGAGGCCAAAGGCACCTCCCATAAACTCTGGAGGGCTCTTACATGTTTCTTCTGAGTGCCCTGAACGTAACTCTCCCCGATACACACACACACAAAGGCACACAGAGACTTCATTTTCCAGAGATGACCAGGCTGGGAGTTTTGTCACACTCACTACAACCCAGCGCAGCGTCCTGGTTCCTCCTCAGAGAGCTGCAGAGTAGGTGGCACATGGCAGGCCACAGAGGGGGTCAGCGTGGGAGACGGTGGGGAAAGGACAGCACGAGGCTCTTTCCCACAGCCCATCTGCATCCCTCCCGTGGAACAGCCAGTCCTGCTCTGGCATGCAGGTCTCTGCCTCGGGGCTGTGCTTCAGTTCCCAAGTGCAGCTGCAAAGGGCGGGAGGAGCAGCCCAGCAGGAGCTGCAGAGGTGAGGGATCACACTGGGATCTCTGCTCTTTGAACACACCCCCCTGGACCTTAGGAGGTAGGACTCCTACCTTAGGAAGCTTTTAAATCCCATTTTCTGCTGGCATATTTTCATGGTGTTGGTGTGATCGCCGTGCCACGCTCGTGACCTGCAGGTAACAAGGATTCTCAGGAGATTTTACTGACGGCAAATGAGCAGACCATGAACTGGGAAGAAGGAAAAGAGAGGAAAGGGCCCCTCAGACTTTCTATAAGCGTGGACCAGTCTGACACCCACTCCTGACAAGGTCACAACCATGTGTGGTTGCCTGGGGCCACACCCACTCCTGAACAGCACTCCTTACCTCCGAGAAGATTAGAAGATTTGGCTGGAGTTTATAATTGTAGCAATATTAGATCCTCAGATTCCACACAGCTCAAGGAGGAATGTAGGTGGATGTTGTTTGAAGCTCTCACCTGAAATATCTCTAAGGATTTCTTTAGTGTATGTACACACACATGTCATCAGTAAAGTGTGTTTAAGAGTGAGAGAAGGGATCTTGGTTAGCCCCTATATGACACTTATCTTAAAGACTACTTAGCTAATTCATCATTTCCTTAGGACTAAAGATATGTCATAACAGCTAAGCCAATGTATATTTGTCCACGACTGCTTAAAGCCAATATCATTCTGAAGATAGCTATTAATCTAGGCACCATGAGCAAAACATCTGATAAATTTAACCCTATCTTTCAAGCTCCATAGTAGTCTGTCAATTGACCTTGATTCTTCCAGTTTATTTAGGATGTGGCATTATTTTAAAACTCGTTTTGAAAGATATTTAAGGTTGAGATGAGTTTTGAACTCTTCCTTCTAAGTATTTGATTAGGCAAACCTTGTGACTTGCTGCCCTGGTGATATTATTGTCTTTATTTTTTCATGATCAAGGTACCATTTTAACTCTACATTATTTTCGTCAATTTAAATAAAAAACGTGAAGACTTTTGAAAATGGCACTGACAGTGTGAATGTTTGCCCACAGTGAAGAACACAAGGATACAATGACAGCAACAGACATGGGACCAGGCTGAGGAACTTGTACTAAGATTCTATACAGAACAGGCGAAAAGGGCACGTGGCACTTGGTTCTCCTGCTAAAATCATGAACTTGAAGAGTTGGAAATTGGTTTATCATGAACCACCTCATTCTCTTCTGCTCTTTAGAGCCTGCAGAGTGTCCCTTTTTGAGGAGTGACCTAACCAAATATGTTTATAGTAACATCTTGGAAGAAACAAGGAGCAGGGAAAAGTGCATTGTCCTTCCAGGCAGGACCTGGCAACGCGGTGGATGAGGGCTCCTGCAGTAAGGCCTTCACTGCCCTCCAACCTCTCGAGTCCTGGTGTCAAAGTCCATAGTCTCTCTGTGTGTGTGTGTGTGTGTGTGTGTGTGTGTGTGTGACTCCTCTTGTTCTGTTTCTTCATCCAAAAGCAGAGAAACACCATCAGGGCAGCTCCTGGAGCTGACACTCCCACGGGGATGGAAGATGATCTTCTGTCCTTCTGTACAGAACACTGTAAGCATTTTTGTCAAGTAGCTGTATTTTTGCTTCTGGGAGAGCGTGACAGGTACTCATTACTGCCCAGCGTGATGGTAATTGCCCAGCCCTGCCTTGCTGGCACCTGTCCTGGTGGCAGCATTTCTTCCACCCAGCCAGTAATAAGCTATAATTCAAAGCAGAGTGGTGACTCCATGATATCACTTTCAACAAAGCAGCCAAGCAAAGGAACAGCTACAGGAGTAGCCACTTAATTGCTTGATAATAGTCATTGCACTTCAGTTTATCTAACAGTCTTTATTACAGGTTGCCAAATTTGCATTTTTTCCTTATTTAGTCAGTTGTTTTGCCAATATTTTCATAAAACACTTCCTTCCAGATTATCTGAGGCTTATGTGGGAACTTACCCAGAACAGAGGTGGATGTACTGATTGATCCACTGCTGCTTGTAGTGAACTCCAGAGGAAAGTCAAACCTCATTCCTTTCTGTGAGGTTTTATACAGAACATTTATTGCATTTTCATGATCAGTTAGGTGTATTTCTACAACCTTTCTTTTGTTTGTTTGGTTTGGGTTTTTTTTGACAATATGGCATGAAGTTATTGTGGGGGCTGCATTATCATGGGCAAGATATTCTGAGGATATTTCCATAGAATCTGGTAGCATTTCTTCCCTATCCCACAACATCCCATTCCCAAGATTTTTATTCATTCCCAAGATTTTCAGTATTTTCTCTGTACTTCTCCTCTGTGTCAAAAAGGTGTCTTAGTTGTAAGTCCCAGCTTGACTCTGTATAGAATATACATTGTAAAAGTCACTGAAATAGTTAAATGTGTGTCACAGCAGGGCTTTTTGCCACTCAGTGGGCAGGGCACTCCCCTTCCAAATGCTGGACTTTATACTTGCCATTTGCACTGCAATGCATATTGACAGTCCTGTCCCTGAGACCAGAGCGCTTTTGGGGAAAGCATTCCTTGTCTGAAACACAATTTGAGCTGTATTTTATTATACTGTGACCCTGTGAGCATACATTCAGGAGGGACTTCTGGGGTTTATTTCAGCTGATTATGGAACACAGAGCAGAATACAGCCAGTGACCTCTGTAAATGATCACATATTTGACTTTTGGATAAGAAGTCATCTAGTCATAAATGATTTATCTAAAAGATTGTATCTGATCTGAGACTAAGCTTCACCCAGCTGCATTAGGAAAGCATATAACAATTTATAAATTTCACATACTGTAGTACTTTAGAAAATACATTTACGTTCTATATTCTTTACATATATCTGGACTGGATTTTGAAAGCTAACTCAAAGTAAAATCAGATTTTTGAAATGTTTGTTACAAAGCCCTTCCTAAAAGTCTGGTATTCATTTCAAGATGATATCCTGTGTTTAATAAGAATTGTTAATATTGTCTGTGTAGCATAATTACAAAACTCTACTAAGATGTGGCACTCAAAAGAAGTGTCCTTTTCATCTTCATTTCTGCGGTGCAAGTAGGATGTGCATCACATCAAAACTATCTCTTCAATTGCCATTTTGTTTATAACATAGTCTAAGGCAGCGACTTTGAAATGAATATGCAAATAGGAAGAAATTTAGAAAAATAAAAACATCTGATTTTTTAAATTTGTCCCATTCCTCTGGAGCTTGACCTTCCTGGAAGTACTGGGCTATCACACATCAAGGCACCATTCCTTTCATATGAATTACTCAATTCAAATACATTTACTTGATTTTCAGACTGCAGCTCAGTATCTGTGTTGGTTGGTAATCTGAATTCCTCTCCAAACTTGCTCGGGTGGCAAGGTCGAACAAACCAGTTGCAGAAAAGGCCTCTCCAGTGCAATTTCTCATTAATCCCTCAGAGTTTAATGAATGTGCACGCATCACAATTTGTATTTGGAATTTCAGAATTGAGAGGGAAGAACAATCGAGCCAAACTAGGCAGGTGAATTCTGAGAAAACATTGCTAAACAACCTTTTTTGATGTTTCCTGGTTTGCCTGATTCCTTGGGACACTGATGTTGGCAATGTAATATGTATCAAGAAAGTTTTATAAGTTTATTTTTTGTACTTCAGTCTCCGTTGTGCAAGATGCTGGTTATATTCCAATCCCACAGCAATCGAAGGAAGGAGGATGTTTCATACTGCACAGGACACATGGGTAATCCAAGTCTGAAGTATGTGTTTAATTTCAGTCAGTCTTACCTTAGGTGCCTCCTACTTCATGCCAAGTTCTCTGTGCACCCCCAGAGAAGATGGCAAAGCAGCTGAAGCATCACAGGGGTCCTTCATGAAGAAGTTTTCAAAGACTGCATATGGAACTTCTGTGTGAGGGAATTTAGAGCTAAAAAATGTGCAAAGCAGTGCAGGAAGTAGAAAAAGCAGTCCTGTACACTCGTGTGGCTGCAGTGGAGAAGAGCAAACAGAACAGCAGCAATACATAAACATTTTAACCCAAATCTTTCCCTGTGGTCTGTGTAGAGAACAGATGTGGACAAGGATTGCTGTGAAAAGGTACCAGTATGACCACGAGCGTTCACATTAACCCAAATGCATTTATAATTGATTTCAGGCTCTAAGTCCTGTAAAAATTTGCTCACATGAGTAGTTGTATTCTTCTATAAGCGATCTGGCCAATTATAGCCCCAAATGCCAAGCACTGATATCCCTCACTAGCTGGAGAAGGACTCAGAGTAATTCCTTCTGACTTCAGTAGCGTGGGAACAAGGTGCTTCTCCTGCTTCCTGCTTTTAAACTTGTCACCTGTTTCCCAGACACTACCGAATATAATGACATTTGTAGTCAGATTAGCAAATGGTTCTCTGTATTTTAGCAGAATAACTATATCCAGTCTGCTATGCTTCACAGAGAAGGAAGATTGTAAGACATTTCAGTTAATTAGCTCTGAATTGCATTAACTGATGGTAACCTTGAGGAAAAATTAAGAATATCTGCAAAATAATCAGGTCTGAGGAAGAGGCTTCCTCTGAAATATTAGTTTTCTTTTAACCAAGAGAAAAATTCTTATCATATGAGCCGGACAGGTCTTTTCCTGCAGTTTTCAGACTCTGATGTTTTATTGACCAAACTCCTTGCTTTAGACTTGAGCTCATGTTCTCCGAGGAAGTACAAGTGGTAATTATGCAAGTCTTTCCTTCCCTGTCATGGGCAACATTCACAAGGGAGATTTACAACCTTCAGCTTTCAGATACGGAGACTGGTTGTTTAACTTCAGAGAGAACAACTCTGACATGGTGAATGGCATCAGAATTGGAACAAATCCTCTAGAAACTGGCTACATGGACAGTCCTGGCAGTAAATAATTATGGTGGGGTGTTTTGCCTCTTCTTTCTCCTGTGGTAACCCCAGCTGCAAGATTGCTCGGAATTTAATTTGTTTTAGAAAACGGAGTCCTAAATAAAATGCATTTTACTCCTCTAGGCCATAGCAAATCTACCTTTAGCAATAGCAGACTAACCAATGGACTGAGTGATATTTATTAAATCGTGACAAATTCAATGAGATATGTGATCATAATGTAAAGACACCATAAAGAAAGATTGTGTTAAGAGTTGGTAGGAGTTGAGTGCTGGCCTAGAGACACAGTCAGGACAACTACAGACAAAATACATCGTAAATGAACTTCAGTAATGAGACCTAAGATGTATTTTCTTATCACAAAGCATTCAAAAAGTCAGGCAGTCTGTTCATCTGACTTACATTTAGCTGAAATTTTGATACATAGAGGAAACAGTTTGGCCCCATGCTCCTGTAAATGTACACATTTGCTTCAGAAAGAAGAAAGTGGGTTGCAATCAGAAATTTCCTTCTAATCAATGGTCTTCCATTTCACTTCAGTAAAGTTTGGATTAGCCCCTTAATGCACACGCTTATCACGCCTGACAACAGTCCTGCCTTCACACATTTGGTTGATCTAAGCCTGGAGAAGGTGCAGAGGGCAGGAGAGCTGCACAAGGAATACGGCTGGTCTGTAATGGCCGCATTTTTGTGACCCTTTGTGGATTGTAATAAGGATCTTTTTATTAAAACAAAACAAAACTGCAAGAGCTCGGGGGCAGATCTGTGTTCTCTTTTGGCCTGTGTTAACCTCTAACCAAAATCTGGCCATTTAAAAAAAAAAAAAGTACTTCAGCTGTTTTTCTTTATTTTTGGAAGTTTAAAATGAAATATAAAGCCCATAATAAAATGCATATGAGGACACAAATCAATAGACATGAGAACTATGTTAAGAACTATGCAACCATAGAGGTCTTCATTAACAAGGGTGTTCTCCTCGTGAAATTCAGAAAATGCTCTTATTCACTTGTATGCATGTTGCTGTTCGTGTCATTATTTATTTCCATGGTAACCGAAACAGTAAAGACAGCAATATTAGACAACAGTAATCAAGAAAAAAAAAAATAACCTCACTGCAAAAGGAGACAACTAAGAGCCAAAACGGAGGTGTTTAGATGATGGTGTAATTTGCTATAATAACTGTTTAACCACATATTTGGCAAGCCCTGGATAACTCACTTATGAGTAATGCATTTGTCCAAATTACATTCAAATAAAAAGTAGTTACCATGCTCCATTATCATGTGTTCTGCACAGATATTTCCTCCCTATCGATTTTCCCACGGCAAGAAGGCTTCTCACTGAACCCAGGTTAGCTGTGGATTGGTGCTGATTTCTCTTGTGCAGCCTCTGCGAAGCTGGTTAGGTGCTCTGGAGCCACATATCATCAGTCCACTGCTATCTGGAGCTATCTCACTTCCTTGTGCAGCCTCCCACTCGCCTCTTCCCCGTCTGCTCCATCTGGAGGGAGCTTGGCTGCTCTCCTCCAGCCCCAGCTCCCCGAGTGCGCGGCAGCTGCGGCTGCCAGAACATCTGCTGTCTCCTGGCCTTGCTGGGGTGAGGACCAAAGGCACAGCCTTTTTAAAGTTGGACACTCGCCTCCATTTGAAACTGGATGAGTTCAAAGTTCTTCTATTTGTCCTGAGACTTGCAGCTTCATGGGAATAGTCAACCGTCTGTAACACAAATTCGAGTGCGCGTTTCAAAGGGATACAATGCATTGTCTTTAGGATGCACTGGCACTGTGCCTGCTCTTCCCCTGCATCTGTGGAGATTTGGGGTTAGAACAGTCTCATTCTGAAGGAAGAGTAATTTTTAAGAGTAAAGAGTGGAAGGAATGCAAACCCAAACAAAATTAGTCCTTGATTCCGCAATTGCATCCATCAGGGGTGGGCTTCTACTGTACCACTGCCTCCAGCCTCCTACAAAAGTTGAAACTATGTGCCCCGGGCTATTCCTGATGAAGGCAGAGGTCACCTCTTGTTTGAAAAGGTGCATTTGAAAAAGAGATGTCTTATTTGGAAAGTTACAAGCATGAAATAACATCACTGTAATCTCACAGGAGGAAAATCTGCACAGCAGCTCCCCATCAGCTGTACTTTTCATCTGTGGGTCAAATCATGCCCTGGCGACGTGCAGAGCTCCCACTGACTTCATAATGGGAAATGTATTACTTATTTAGAGCTGACTTGGCTTTATTTAGAATGATTTAATACTTTGGTTATTAAAAGTTTTGTGGTTTGGAGAAGCAATATCAACAGGTGACCCACGCCCTTCTTTGCCACTCCGTACTTTCTGACGGGTTTCTGCACGGGGCAGGACCCAGTGTGTGTTGGTTAGTGAGGCTCTTCCAGGACCTAATCCTGGACCTCGAGCACAGTGTGAACAACCTGGGATGCAGCTGGAGTTCAGCTTTATCCAACTCGTGCTGGCATGGAGCTGTTTGGGACTCTCAAAATGTGTCTAAACTGACATGTTGGCTTGAAATGCAAGCTGACACAGCTTCATCCCCTGAGCATCCCCCACTGCTTATACTTCTACTTGCTCAAACCTCGAGCTACTCTGGCTCAAGTCTGGAGTGAACAAACAAGCTCTCTGAGGAGGAAACCTCAAGCTCAGAACAGCTTGGTCCTTAATCAGGCTCTCTCAGAGCAGGAGGAATTCTTGACTGTATGAACTCAAACTTCAACATTAGGCGAGATGTTCCTGCACCCAGAGTTGCCCTCACCCCTGTGGCACCCAGACACAAACACGCTGGTCCTGCCCCTCCCCTGGGGCCCTCACAGCTGCTTTTTACAGAGGAAAGATCCTTACTGAAAACCATCTTACAGAAAATGGGGCTTAAGGACCTCTGCTGGTTTCCCCAAATCCACTGTGGTCCCCTCTAGGTCCCTAGCAAGACACGTTGGCACGTACTGTCCCTGTCACCACGTGGGGAAGCAGGAGCTGCTTTTAAAGCAGGAAGTGGTCAATACTGAAAAGAGAATCAAAAATGTGTCTCCAGTGGGATGGGCAGCCCCCGATACAGACAGCAACTGAGCACAGAACAAGCCGCTCTGAATACCCGCAGGTCTGGAAAGAAGATAGAAGCTACTGCCACTCAATTTATACCATTGCAGCTCAAAGCTAAGGAGGCATAAGTAGAAGACATAACAAATGTATATTTAGCTGTAGTTAAAAGTGAAACTTAATATCCTATGTTAGTGCATAGTACTCTCTTACGAAGAAAACTAATTTATTGGTAAAGAAACAGAGGTAAAACTAAGGAACTGTGTGTTTTTAAATAAGCTGAGTAAAATGGATACTTACTTACCTTTTATTCTCCTGCTGTGTGTGCCCTGAGCTGGTCCAGGGAGTTCTATGAGGTAAGAAATTCCTGGTCAACAAAAGTTCCTTTTCTAAAAAAAGTGAACATAATGGAAACGGGGAACCACTTACCAGGCAGCTGAAAAAGGAGCTGACTGTGCAGAGAATTTCACACCTTATGGCTTTTGGTCAGTAAAGTACATAAACAAAATGTAATTTTCTATGCAATTACACAGGGTCACACAAGAATATTATGTTTTAGAAACCCACTCAAAAGCATATTGCTCTCTAAGAGCCCAATCCAGAAAATGGTTGCTCACTTTAGTAAAGTTACTTGTAAGCGTTTCTGGGAGTGGGGCCTACGAGACATTTTCCTTTTTATGCTTTCTTAAACAGTTTATGTGATAGTAACAACAGGAAGATAAATTACTTTGAATGGTAGCAATTAGAGAAATAAGGAGTGTGATAGATTTACCATGTGGAAAACATCTCTCACACATTTTCCTGCAGTCATTAAACCTGCTTTTAATGACACAACACTGATTTCAGAAAGAAACAAAGTTTATTTGATGAAAATAAACAAGCTGATCAACACTAAATACTTCCCATACACATGATAACAATGTTATGAACTCTAAATACCTTGGTACTTTACACTTCTACAAGACATTAAATTACAATGACTGTCTAATACATGCCCACTGGTAATTTCTAGGAATTCCTTAGTTTCATATCAATGTCCTTAACCATATATCAATATCACAATCCAGAACATGCCACTCACTTGAAAAAATTATTACAAGAAGCACTATCAAATGAGGATCTAAGGTAAATAGGGGATACTGACCCATTGCTGCAGAACATCACATTCAAACGTCACCCTACACACACAAAAGAAACATTGAGGATATAGTTTGTGTCAACACATCTGAGGTCTTTTCATAAACACTGTTTAAAAAGTAAATTGAAACCCACTTTCAAATGAAAGTCAATGTGCAGGTACGTGCATACTGGATACACAAAATTCATTAAATACAAAATTCATACTGTACATTTAAATGAAAGAAAGAATGTGCAGTACAAGACTGATCTCACATTAAAATAATAACCATTATCTTAAATGTTAAGCAAAAGTTGGTTTGCTTCATTACACTTAGAGGGGGGGAAAAAAAAATCTACCAAACATTGCTCAAATAAAATATTTCCCAACATCACAGTGTTTATTGTAAACCCCGAGATTCTATTTTAGTATATGAAAAGATTTTCTCCAAACATCATAGAATATCACGTGAAATGAAAAGAAGGAGGAAAAAAAAAAACAACAAAACAAACCCAAAGCAAGAAAGAAAAAATCAATGTTAGACAAAATTTTCCTCTTTAGGGGCTAACTTTTAGGCCCTGATAAAAGTTTAGATCAATACTCATACCAACATGAGTGGAGCAAAAATGCCCCTAAAATAATATCTGTGACAAAATTGGCACATACATATAAATATCTAACTATACAGCTTTGTATCTGTGACCCTATTTCCCCCTAGTTTATATCCTACTTCAAGTATTCGGTTGCAGAGTTAAGGTAAAGACCTGATTGTAAGAGACACAGACGATTGTCCCCTACTGCGACAACAAATTTGTCATGAGAAACCAGTTTTGTTGTCTGAGTTTCCAAGTGCAACATTTGTCATATGTGCTAAATATACTCCCAAAAGCTTTGCTGTTTCAAAAACAAAGACCTAAAATGCCATTGATAGTTAAAGGACAAACTTTTTAAACATGAATGAAATTGGGATTATCTACGCTATGCTAATTCTATACATTTTACTCTATTTACTGAAGACAGTAACATCCAGCAGGACTCCTGCTCAAATAAATTGCTCTTGGATTGCACCGAGAATTATGGTACAAATAAATAAAATATCATCTCTAGACAATAATTTTAAGGGGATTACTATGTATGGCTCATGTAGGATGTTTAGGGTTAATCGCACCACAGGTTCAAAAAATAATTTTTCTAAATTCAGTGCAAGACTTTAGGAGTATCCATTTAGGTTTCTTTTTTTTTCTTCTTTTTCTTTTTTTTTTTTTTTTTTTTTTTTTTTTTTTTACAGCAGCAAAGAAAAACTACTAAGGATTAAGGCCACCCATGCTTAAATTTATTGTTTGTCCTTTAAAAATGCAGATATTCTATTTCCGCTGCCATCAGCATGGAAGCATTTCTTCCATGGACAAAACAGCCAAACATTTGCACATGTTTGCCAGACTGACTGAAAATGTTTGTGGAGTCAGAAGGAACCTCTCCTTGAGAAGCGGTAGAGATCTGACTGTCAGTTAAGAGTCTCTCACTGAATGGAACGACTTCACATTTTTATTTTTCCTTGCATGTGCTTTACATTTATTTTACTAGACACATTTTGTTGACACAAACAGCCTTCAAGTGCTGTTTGTTCATTGGTATTTTCTTGAACATCTAAGATTCATTGGGGTCCATGTTGGAGACTGTTTTTCAATGTAGAGAACAATAACAAACAGTTCCACATTTACAGGAGACCTAGTGCATATACTGTATTCACAGCAATCTTATCTTTATTTTTGTTTTTGTTTGTTTTCTTAAGAGTCCCAGCTTTTATTGTTGAAAACATGTATGCATTTGGATGGTAAAAGGTTGATACATCCTCGTGTACATGTCCATATATATACATACAAATGTATTTATATACACCTCAAGCTTTTACCATCCAGGAATAGATACATCTTGTATATAATCATATATTTATGTTCAAATTAGATGTCCTATGCATTGTCAGAGACACACACCATATTTTCAGAAAACTAATCTTTGTCATCAGTTATTAGTACCAAAAATTGATTTCATTTCCAACCTGGCCCAGAGCTTAATACCGGTTATAGTATCAATATTTGGTTTTGGTTTGGTTTAAATTTATATTATTTTATCAGTAGATAAAAGAAAACAGAGGAGGGTAAAGGCTTGTTTTTACTTTTTGGAAAAGCCCATATCTAACTGGGGGCAAAGTTAATGCCAACACCCTTATATAGCATTTTACTAATACCTCTTTGATAATCTAGTGCAATAGAAGTGATACTTTAGAATAGACTAGGTAAAATCAGCAAATGCAGATACCACATCTAAGGGAATCTGAATTACTTATTAAAATCAATATTAATTTACCAAAAATTAGCTAAATAACCTGTTTAACTGAACTTCATCAAACAATCATATTCTGAACAGATGGTTTCTTTGTAAAAACAGAACAACTCACAAGACCCATTAAAGACAGAAATGAAGCTCTTATAATTTCTGCTTGAGTCTCCTTCAATATTTTCCAAAGTATCTAATTTCACAAAAGACTACAAGAAATAATGGAGAAAATGCCAATTAATGCAGCATTTCATTAGATGTCAACCTTAGCATTCATTTTCTGCATCTGTGATCTTCTCCAGGATATCATGGTCATGTTTGGAGATCCAATGCAATAGATTATCATTGTTACCTTCCAGTGCTACAGTTTTTTCTTCCTTTTTCACTAGTTCCTCTGACAACTGTAACAAGGGAACAAAATATTCCAATTAACAACATGATTGAAGCATCCAGAACATCTTAGTTCTCATCGAATCAAGATTCTCATACATATGAGTGGAGATAATGCTTTTCTAGGGGCTAAGGATTAAGTAAGGCATTTAAATTCAATTTGAACCCACTTATGTTCATAGGGTGGCAATTAGTTTTATTGCTGATTCGTATGACACGATTCCCCCTAAATGGGAAATGTTTTAAATTCCTAAGATGTCAAATTCTGTTGCGCTCGTGATTCTGTAAACGGTGAGTTTTCTGATCTTGTCTGTGAGCACAGTAACTTTGAAAGGGAAATACTGTTAATAAAACTAAGTATTCTTTCTGTAGGAACCAAAGGGATCATCCATTTATTTCCGCTCCGTTCCGTGGCAGGTGGGAATGTGTAGTACCTCTACCAGCCTTCCAAAATTGAAGCACCGTTTTCCTGTCGTATTTTTAAGCACTTTAAGTTCACTTTAATTGGCAGAACAGTGGAGAGAGGTTTTATGGATACGAGAAGCTCAGATTTGCAGAAGTTAAAACACACAGCAATGTGTTAGGAGGTTTTCAGCCACACACCCACTAATCACAGGTGGTTGCTTGCTCTGCCTGGCTTGGCTGGCACTGCTGCAACCCAGGGGACTACGAGAGGGAACTGGTGTCAGCACAACTCCGCCAGTGGGAAGAATCTTCCTGCCTTCCACTGACTTCGGGTGAGACTCTGTGTCTGATTGTGACTACAGAGGGAGGCCTCAATGACTTTTATTGTTACTTTAGTTGTGCTGCAAGCAAACAGCACAGTAATCCTGAATAAAGAGCAGTGAGTTGGTCTTATTCACATTATCTGTATATCAGATGAGTGGGAGGAATTGAATGATTCCTTTAGAGGGCAGTTGTTCATTTATCCACTGACCTTGTTTCTAGAAAATTTGAAATGCAATAATGTATGGGATTCTCCATTATTGCCCTTCCATTTATGTAACCTTAAAAGTTTCCAAAACATCCCATTTTATGGAAAAGAATTTGCCATACAATGCTTAGGCTTTTGTATACAGCTGAAAACCTGTAATGTTTTTTAAATAGAACTACTTGACTAAAATTCCTCTTTAAAAATTTTAGAACCTAGTATTTATCAGATAAATTATTCTGTGAGTAAAGTGAAACGCTGTTTACAGAAGAAACTCTCAAATTATTTTAAATCCCTATTTTCAAGTTCACATCTTGCTGGAAAGCACACATAACAGTTTATACCATACAAACTTAGATGAATTGTTCTACTTTTGCAGTGAGAGGTTGGTACAATTCTTCTGGTTAAAACACTTAGGGACTAATCCAAAGCCCACTGAAATGTGGAAAGGTTCCCACCGATTTTAACAAGTTTTGGATCTGGCCCTTGAACAGTCTAAAAATGACTTCTGCAGAGCTGGAAAGCCAGGGAGTTCCTAAAGTAGATCATATTACTAGTTCTGGCACATAAAATTGTTGCAAACTTTTTATGAAAACTGTAAGTCAGCGCATGCATTACGTTTGGTGAACTGTGCATAGCTCCCATTCTTTTGTGTGCCGAGAATTTCTTAATCGTCATTCAAGGAGATACTCGGGCGGAGGAAGCACACCTATAAATTAACGAGGGGAGCACATTCCAGAAACTGCAGCACAATAATGCCCGGGTTTTTTAACCTCAAACGTAATCACGGCAAATCTTCAATGCAGTTGCTATTTTACAAGCTGAAGGTCCTTTGCAATTAACACTCTTTTATGCTCGGAAAAAAATAAGAACCCAGAATAGAGTGTCCAGTCTGAGGAACAGCAGCAAAGCACAAAATGCACTCCCTCTCCAGCCTGCTCCTCAAATTTTCATTGGGGTTTTACTACAGAATGAAAGCCCCCAAATAAACCTCACCCACTTAATCAACCCACCCATTCATCAGGAAACCATTTATGTATTGGAAGCGTAACAAAAACTTGTTCACCACAGGTAGGAAATGCAAAGTATTTCTCAAGTAAGTCAAATAAATATATAAAAGGATATTGCTGTCAAATACCAACTTAGGTGGAGTAAATTAAATTTATATTTGTTTCTTCAATACTGTACTTGGTACAAGTCACTGAACCTCTGAAACAGAAATAAAGTTTGGTTACATGCATTGGGCCTGAATTCAGCAGCGCTCCAGCTGAAATTAATGTCTTATGAGTTTGGCACCTCTGTCAGTCCATTAGACACTAGTCAATGAAAACAGCAGAAGGATGTGAAGATATAAAAGTGTAGTAGCCCACAAATATTTGTTCAGATTGTTTTTCCTTTGGATAAAGACACCTGCCTGATTAGTACTTTTTACCTCCAATCCTTTCCTCTCAGCAGTGATTTGCAGAAACAAGCTGGAGAGGGTGGGTAAACACAAAGGGGTTAAAGGGGAAACTGTTTAATAACAGTAGTAAAATGCAGGCTATTTTTGACATCTGGGTTAATGTCCATTATGCTCCATATGCTTTCCAAATGTTTGCAACAAGCACCCAGATACAAAAACAGATACCCATTCACATAGGCTTAAATTGCCCTCTCCTAACCTGTTACACATGGTACCTACATAAAAGGCCAA
Organism: Mohoua ochrocephala; assembly: GCA_013398855.1. Taxonomy (NCBI): domain Eukaryota; kingdom Metazoa; phylum Chordata; class Aves; order Passeriformes; family Acanthizidae; genus Mohoua; species Mohoua ochrocephala. The sequence goes on along the minus strand of VZTA01028278.1, from coordinate 26,312 downwards.
CAACTGATATGGTAATTAGTGAGTCAGAAAGAGAGGGAATGGACACTTTATTGCAGGGAATTGGTATCTGACCAAATGTTAGTAGAGAAGGATATCATAAATGAAAACCTGTGAGGGCTATTTCTGCTCCCTAAACTATGACAAGGTCTCTGTACTATAACGTGACATCCTTTAAAAAGCCGTCAGGATGAATTCTTCCGTTTCCTTCTCCACACTCATTCATCATTACTGCAATCAGAGTACCAACAAATGATGGGAAATTATTTCATTTTCTGGAAACAACTAACTAGACTGGAATAAGGCTATAACTCATAAAGTCTTTCTCAAGTGATGTCCTGGGATTTGCCTGTGCCTCTTGCAACAACATAATGTAAATTATAGGAAGGAGAAAAAAAAAGCATTTTCAATTTTTACCTTTGTGCAATACCATGAAAAGAATGACTCGATTAACTAAGACAAAGCCCTGACACGGACCACTCCAAATTCTGTCCCTGCCACCAGCTTATTGTGGGACTAAGGAAAAAGTCATATCATTTTTCTGTGCCTAACTTGCTCTTTGCTACAGCAGGCATAACATCAGGCTCCTCACAGGAATTTGCAAGGCTTAATGTTTGTAATGTGCCTTAAGAGTCTTGGATGAGTGCTAAGTATTATTATTTTTCAGTTCCTGCATTTGATTAAAACTGAAATAACACAGTAAAAATTAAATTAATATATTAAGTTACAAGCAAAGAGCAAGCATGTGGTTTGTGGAGCTACTTGTAACACTTTTAATACGAGCATGTATTACAGAGTAGGTGATTCCCAAGGTCTGTACTGACATGTACCATGCGGGCATAACTTAACAACTGAAAAACCCCCCAGAAGTTTGATTCAGCCAAAAATCTGTTCGTGGCTTCCGTGTGAGCTCAGAGCTCGGGCCAGCGGGAGCACTGTGGGCTGCTTTCCCCTGCCCCTGAAGTGCAGTTGCAAACATGATCACAGCCCAGATATTTGCAACTCAGCACAAGCAACAAAACTGGGCAGTCCAGATCTGCTGGAGTGCTCGCCACCGTATGGGTCCCTCAGCACAGGATGGGACAATGGCACGACATGTGCTGTTTGAACCTCCCTGTCATTACAGCCCCAACAATAAATACTGCTTTTGCTACTTCCTCCTGGCCTAACTCTTGAGGAAAGAAAGAAAACCCACCTCTCACTTTCTAAAGAATACAGTAACCTGTTAAAGCCTGTTATATCGATGTGAAAATCTCTAGTGAGGAGGGCCAAGAAGAAAAATAATTAAGGCATAAATTTGTATCCAACCTACGTAGAAAATTTTCAATGCTGAGATGCCAAAGACACCTAAGACACTTGTTGAGCAGAGTGAAAAGGTAAAATCTAGTTTAAATTTATAGCATTCCTTCAGTGTCCCTCTAGGAGTTTGGCTTTTTGCCAGTGTTCCTTGTTAAAAATTTGTTAAACGTGTTTGGCATTAATGCAAACACAAAGTGCTCATTTGTTACAAATTCTATTGGAATGCATTCATTTAAGGCAATGAAGTAGTTACCAGAAAAGAAAAAATGTTCATTAAGTACATTTTAAAAATACAATGATGTATGCGGTGCATAACTATGGCGCCCCAGTGGCTATATAAATATCTGACAGAATAACCACAAGTTGTGTTTGGTTTGAAATTGGAATCTCTTAAACATAACCGATAGAACAAAAACTGGTTTTGTTTGTTGTCAAAACTGATGTTAGTCTTTCTTGTTTAGATCTAGTTGTAATAACCAAAGTTTTGCCATACAATTTTTTTACATCTCAAATCAATAAAGCCCACAGGTTAAAGTAATGCTCAAGGAAGTTTCTTGATTCCAAAGGTAAGTGCAGCACTGCACATTATCTGGAGAACACTGGACACAGAAAGTAAACACCCTGCTTGGAGGAGAACAAATTTTAGTCATTCTTAAAAACTCCACTTAAGGAAATGTTACCTGGGAGATCTGCAGCTGTCTGACAACATTCAGGTTCACCTCAGCAAAAGGTGTCCTGCTCTACTCCTTTCAGAAAATAAAGAGCTCAGACCTCGTTTACAACATCCCAATAACAAACCCCTCTTTTATAATAATGTGAAATATCCCTGGTAATGATAACTCTTGATTTTGAATAAGCAACTCTGAGGTCTATTTCTTAGACGTCAGAAAATATCTTCTTAGCTACACTGTAAAACTAAAACCATTTTTATTTTTTCAATGATTTATAGCTACTTACAAAAACATTTAAAAACAATTAATACATGAGTAAAACGTATTCAAAAGAAAGATCCAGAAACTGTGTGATTTAATTAAATATTGAAAGGTTCACAAAAAAAACACCAGCATAAAAAGTTATTTATAAAGACAGAATTAACTTTGCTCCAATTCTGGCAAAGAAATTATTTATCCCATTTGTTGCTATTTATGTTTTAAATTCATTACACAGTAAACTTCAGAAGGATCTGCAGCTGGTGGTAGAATCACTGCACGAATGTGATGAACTTTCCATATTGCTATAATGCCAGAATTGTTAATCTTAGTTAGGGATAAAAGCAGATACCATTGGGATGAATAAAATCAAATGGATTCAAGCCCTCTAGAGAGTAAGAGTCCTTGAAAACTACTGTACAATTATATCATAAAATTAGATGAAGTTTATGAACCTTGAGACTATTTGGACAAGGATGCCTTCTCTACTGGGAATGTTTATAAATCAAAATTAGACAAGTGCTATATGAGTTAAAAGACAGCTATTTTTTTCTTAGAACCTTTTTATTTTCATAAAACAAGTCTAGTCCAAATCAAAGCTCTACAGAAATATGAGAAAACTCAGTACATATCCTTCAATCTGTCACTTGGACACTGAATTGAAAAGAGGGTTATAGGGAATGTTAAGGATGGCTTCAGAGCAGGACTCGGAATTCCACGGGCTGAGCTGGAGTGGACTGGAGATGATGGAAGAGTTTCCATCGATTCCAGGAGACCCTGGAGCCGCACAGGGAGGTGGCTGTGATTCAGCAGCGCAGGGCACGGGGTTCTTTGTCAAGACATTTATGACTTCCTAAAGATGGAGCACATTGAGACCATTGTTACTCCTTTTTTTTGTTCTTATTTAAATCGAACTGAAGTGACAAGAAAAGAAGAATTCTTGGGTTTAAGCGCCTCTAACAACGACGCTCCCAACGCGAATCCTGAAAGCTGTCGATAGCAGGGATCACTTGATGAAATTGGAAGGTGCCTTTTTGCCTTTTCCATCCTGGCTGACGTGGAATGCCATTTATTCTCATGCGCGGGACTAATTAGGGG
>VZTA01028278.1:0-22769 GCA_013398855.1 Mohoua ochrocephala | reverse complement strand
GAGCGCGAACTTATTGCACCGGCGTGGGGATAAAGCTGCCCCGGACCCCACGCCCTACTTGGGGCCGCGGTCGGAGCGCGCTGGGCAGCGCACCCGCGCAGCGCCGGCGGGGCCCCGAGCGCGCACACAGCGCCCGTGCCTGGTGCCTGGGAAAAGAAGTGGTTAAATAAACGCTGTGTCAAGCCCCCAATCTAATAAGTCATCTTATTAGGAAGTTGTGATGCCCTGTTTGCCCTCGCCTGTGGCTTGTCTGCTCCACTGAAAGGTCTCCTGCTGGGACCTTTGTGGCATTATACGAGGTAGAGAGGGCTGCTGCAATATATGAGCCTTGGTTTGGAGCAGCCAAAACAGCAGGAGAACTAAGCTGCAAAGAATTAAACATGTAACAACTTTGTAAAAGCACAGACAGTGATTGAGGTTGGCCCTTTTGCTGTTGACACATTCTGGCCCCTGTAGGTTGTGGTCACTAAGCCCATTAGAGCTGCAGTGTGGCAACATCTAGTTCAGCAAGTTCAATGTGTTTCTGTTTTATTTCTAAATACTGGACGCAAGCTGGCAGCGATAGGAGAGTGGAATATGGCACCAGAAATATGTCATAAACACAGTCGTCATTGTCAGGGATGTGAAATTACTTTTCAAACTATTTATTTTTGGCAGATGGAGGGTTGGGTGTATTTTTGCACTTTGTTAACTGAAATTTAATTGAGACTTGCTGCATGTTTTGTTTAATTAAAAAAAAAAAAAGGAGAGAGAAAGGAAACCTCAAGATGCTGTTTTCTCTTAAAAGAGAAAATTTTCACTGGAGAGAGAAATCTTTGTCGCTGGAAATTCACTGCAAAATGAAACCAGAAAAAAACGAACCCAATAAAATCTCAGCTGGGATAAGTTTCTCTTATGAGCATCCACTTATTTAAATCAACACTCCTCACTGTACTTATTTTTTTTAATATTTCTTTAAGATAAAATATACATTTAATTCCGATTTTAAAAACGGGATTATGAAATGGACAAGAAAGATGAATTAAATTAATGAAAGGAGGTATTACCGACATAACGAGGAGTAGATTTAAGTCCTAAACCCTAATATGCAGAAGAATACACCTTCCCATCTGCTGTGCACCACACTTTTTCAGGGAACGGTGCAAGATTTGTACTGCACATTGATGAGGATGCTCGTGGTCCCTCAGATCTGAGGGCTCTGTTTGCCTTTCAAAACTGTGTTGTGGTCCCAGGTTTTATGAGTCCCTGCAGATTCATTGCTGCCAAGAGCTACCAGTCTGTAGATAACAGAGCAGAGGATGAGTCGGCTGAACACTCGTGCATCTGAAACATCATCTGAAACATTTGTCTCTCCCCCGAGCCTGTTACGTGCTGCCTCTGCCCTCCTCCCCAGATGAGCCAAAGCTTATGTAAGGGGTGAAATGTGCAGAGAGGGATAAAGGCAGGTCACGGCTGAAGGAGGGGACGGTTTGGCAATCTTTTGTTCTCTCTGTCCGCAGTGCAGGCATTTCCCTGGTGCCCTCCCCTGTTTTTTCCAGGGGTTTTGCTCAGGCGTGGCTGCCCTTTGGGTGCCTCCAGCTCTCTGCTCTGGCAGCACAGCTGAGGGCTCCCTGAGCTCCAGCTTGCTGATCCACAGAAATGACCGGCCACTCCTTTTGGAGGGACGAAAATGATGTCGGGGCAAAGTACATTCTTTCTTTGGCCACCAGTGATGAAGGAGCATTTCTTTTCTGTTCTTAAGAGTTTGCCTGAGCCAAGCAAGGTCAGAGCTGTGGCTTTTCTCTGGAGGAGAGAAATTTCTAGAATTTGTAGGAGTTATTTTTTTTTCCTGCCATCTTTTGAGATTTGCTGATAGTTTGGGACTAGAAGGAAATTCTTAAAATCTCATACATATTTGTCTGGTTGTAGGGAGTATGATTTGGGTTTTACCTCATGCATCCTACCAGAGTCAGTCAATATTTAATAGCTAAAATTGGCTGGCTGTTGTGCTTGGATAACTCCAGTTACTGTGGCTGCTACCACACTGTTGTTAGAAGCATATTGGTTACTAGATGTTGTACCAGAGTAAATACTAATAAATTTGGTGGTTGTGGAGAGGAAGTTTAATCCAAAAGCATTCCAGCCAGTGAGGAGGCACACAAGGGCTGTACTCCTTCTTTTGATGTTCCCAAAGGCTGGACGGAGTCGAGCAGAAGAGAGGTGGTGAGGGCTGACTGCAGGTTTGAGGCGCTTCTCGTGTGTGCCTATTTCTGCCCTTGAAAAGGGTGGATCCTTGTCGAGGGAGGAAAAGTCTTCTTAGAAGTGCTGGACACAAGCATGGTGTCCTTAAGGCCCACGACTCCCATGACTGAAAGGCTGCTGGGATTATTTTTTCCTTAACCAAGCAATAACAAGAAATTTAATAAAGATGCATCTCATGGCTTGTGCCTGCTTTCCCAATCGCCTCAGATTTCTCATCTAAAGTTGAGAAAAAAAACTGAAAAGCTTCAGGGTACTGCTCTGTGCATCTGAATATCTGTACCAGCAGCTGTCTGTCCCCACCTAGACTTCATAATTTAGATAAACCATTAACATGCCATTTCATTCGTTTGTTCTGCTAGTTAATAACCCAGTGCTCACTGAAGTTATCCTATCAGGTATATCTAAACACTGCTTGTGCTGTGGAAGGCATTGTGAGGTATGCCTACTGTATTAATAACAAAAATATAAAAGAAATCAGTATGTCAAAATGTAGTCAGAGTTCTATTGTACACAAAAAGCCCGTTTTACACTACATGAGATATACTCTCACCTTCTTCCCCTCCAAATGATCCTAAACATATTTTTTAATTTTACATGGCTCATGATATGAAACTGCTTATAAAAACGGTGTCTGATGTTTACAGTTGCGTCTTTTAACGTTAAGAAGAAAGAGATACAACTAAGGCAAGTGTTGGTAGGTTTGGTCTATTTGAAGACCAATGCTGGATCCATTTAAAACCCTTCACACTGCTAAAGCATTACAATGACTGCGTGTGGCACTGGGAACAGGACCATACATGCTCGACAGCTACTTATTTTTTAAATACCCATCCAAGTAACACGCAGCATTTTGAAATCTAACTTGTGTGGTCTAATTATGCAATAATTTTTATAATTTAGGCCCCAATATTATGAGCTTCTCCACAATTATGGCTCTGCCCACGCATTTCTCAGTGCATGATAGGGAAGACTTAAGGGCCAGCTCTGTTAAACATACAAGCATATGTTTTAATTTTTTAATTTTTACTGTGAGACTTAAAAATGCACTTAAGAGCAGGCTTAAGAGTCTATCCTGAATGGGACCTTAGAGGCTTTCATTTAACTAAGGGCACACATGTAATATTCCATGCAGACTGAAGACCCACAGTTATCAGCATTCCAATGATAATGAGTATTACATAAAGGGAAATAATAAAATAGCAATAAGCAAAATTTTGCTCCCTCCCAATCTTCAAACACCACCTTTATAATCACTGTACACTCAAAAACATGCACATGTGTAAGAGTTGGAGAGATCAGAGGCTTAGATTGCAAGGTTTCCAAAAGTACTCAGACCATCCATGCAAATGTCAAATGACAGGTAAACATACTCAACTAAAAATACGAACTTCATTATGAAATCATATAAAACTACAATGCTGACATTTTCCACCTGATGCTTTTATAAAACAAAAAAAAAAAGATGCACTGGAATTAAACTGTTCAGCAAAACAAGACTAGGAAATTAACGAGCAAGAAAAATCACCACGATTCATTGTTAACTACCATTTACACTGAGAAGTACTTTTTTTCCTAGAGAACACCTATTTCTCTATACCCGTTTTCTTTCTCCTCTCAGTCTCCCATTCCAGCTGTGCACAGACCTTGTCTGATTTCTCTCTCTATTCTTCTACTTGCTTAAACTTTCTTTCTCCCCACTTTTTTTTTTTTTTTATTCCATTCTCTGTGAGCAGCAGAGCTCTTTCCACTCTGTCAGGCTCTGTTGCCAACCTCTGACCAACTCACTGCTGAGTGGTGGCATTGGACAACAGCTCGAAATGGTGTGACACCATCACCCTCTACTTTCCCTGCATCGTGCAGTTCTGGAACAAGATAAAACATGAGAAGAGTAGTTCATAAAAAGCATTTCTGAGGACAACAATTTGCTAATTAGAAACAGCAAAACAAACCCAGAAGATACTCTTGATGTGCATGCACGAATGTGTCAACCCCACTGAGAAAAAGGTAAAGTCCAGAGTGGAACTTAATTAATGGAAACAACTTGGAAAATAATAATAATGATGGCAGTACAAACTTTGTTCGTTCCTCCATTAATTTTAGAGAGAGCAACAACTAAACAGGTACTTATAAAAAATCTTTCCCACTGAAACAACTACAAGAAAGACAAGATAGTTTTAGGGCTACTTTCCAGATACTTTGGTTTTACCAATTCTCTAATTCAAGAAGGTAAAACCATATTTGACAACACATCCTCATTTCTCATTAAATACTCTAAATGCAAACAAAATTATCTAGCCCATTTAATTCTAATTTTCTGGATTTTTTTTTTTCTCACACTTGCACATCTTGCCTCATTTTCTATAGGAACTTAAAGATATAATATATAGGCCACCACTGCTAGGTACACCTCTACATTCATATTTTTACAGTCTGGGAATGAGACACAGTGGCCTGTGCTGTAGAAAGAATATTGGATTTGGACAAAAAGATGTGGGAAAATCAGCAAAAAAAGCACAGCAGGATCATTATTTTGTATCTGAATGCAGCATGCTGTATTATGAAAATGTGAGGATTAAGTCAAAGAATGCAGTTTCACTGCATTTTTTTATGAGGAAACCTTGTTTTTACAAACCTTTCCAGAGATCAAATCAAGCTAACTTTTTATTAATTTATCTAAGCTACTCGTTCTTTTGAACAAGCCATTTTTTTTATTTTTAGACTCTATCCCTACTGTAATTTATCAATTCTGTTATCATCAAAAGTTATTGTTTAAGCCAGGAATAGCTTTTTAGCAGAGCTCAATGGTTAATCATGCAAAACCAAAAAAAAACCCCAAAACTCCAAAAACAGTAATTTTCTCATGCAAGTCACAAGTTCACAAACAGGGGATGTAAAAAAGGAGCAAGAGGAGGAAGAGGGTCACCTGCGTCCTTTGCAGATTTTTTTTTTCCACAATAGAATGTTTTGGGATCTTTCATTTCATTAAATGAAATCTTATTTTTAGCTCCCCAAGGTATGTACCTTCCACTATCAGGCATTACCACAATAATGATCAGAAAATATTTTGTAGGCTCATAGAAAATGCAGCTTGTTCCAACAATAATTTCTAATTTATCTGTCTTTAAAATTTCAAAGTGTGGATCAGGAACAACTCACACCTTCCACTGTCCCTCTGCAGAAGGAAAGAGGGAGGGAACCCTCCAGGCTCCCTGCAATGCACATGGCCCTGAGAGCTCAGGGCTCCTGCTAAATCCAGAACATGGCATTTAATGGTCCTCAGGAGGCCAATACCATCCACCAACCACTTAGTACAGTTCCAGTTTCATTCATCCTCGTGGTCTCTGCAGTTGGCATGGCAAGCCTGGCCAACAGCTCCATGATACTCGAGTCAGTACTGCTCGTGTTCTATCCAGAACCAATGCCAGCTCGTTTCACTGAGTGTCCACACTGCAGGAAAATTTACCGCTCAATTCACCTTCACCCCCTCCAGATAATTAATGATTTTAGAGATTTATTATATTTTTATTTCTTTCCCAGACTGAAGATTTATATTGCAATAGCTTCTCTTTACACAGAAACAATTTGAATTCTCCTTGGTTTTTTTAGATTTGCTGTTCCTTCTCAGTGCCTTATCATAAATGGTTAGAATAGCAAAGATGTGGGCAAGCCTTGAACAGGTACAGGGGTTAAAAATGGCTTTGTGTTTAAATAACTTTTTCTTTTCCAAGTATTCATTATATTGTTTCCCTTTTTTTACTGCTGCAAATAAAGCTAAGTTTTTGGAGGACTATGCACAAGAATTCCAACATCTCCATCCTGAGGAGTAACAGCTAATATTATATCCTGATATTTAGTATGCAGTCTTGGGGTTTGGCGTTGCTTTTCTTCCGTATGCTTCATTTTACATTTATCTAAAGGTAATTTCATCTGCCCAGTCCCTCAAGCCACTGCAGCCTAGATTTTGAATTTTCAGAACTCCTCCAGTCCTGCAGAAGAACAAAATAGATTTCTAAACCATTTTGTGGGAAATTCCCATTAAATTTATCTGGTTTCTCAAAAGAATGAGCTGAAACCTGCAGGGCAGCTGGGATGGAGGGAAGGCAACAGACACAGCTCCGTTCTGTGCATAATTCAACAAAGTGCCAATCCATGCTTGTGGAATCCTTTGCTGCGCTGGTGCTGCTGGCTGACAGAGTGTCAGCATTTTTCAGCATTACACCACTATCAGCCTGTACTGGGACCCTTTAAAGCAGCTGAAATAAAAGAGCTCTTTCTGCATATTTATGCCATCCTGCTCTGAGCACTTCCTGTTGGCCCCAGTAAATCTCTGCTAAATTTCAGTCGACCCTCGTGGTGTTCCAGCTGTTAGATAAACTTCCAAGGATATTTTTGTGACAGGTACAAACCTAGACAGGAAATCTCAAGAAGAAATCCTAAATTAATTATATGTCAACATTCAAGCCACAAGAAGGAGCAATTGTCATAAATTTTTGAAAGTTAGAATCCAATTTTAGTTGTAAGTGCAAAAAAGTTCACTGACTCAGTTGTGGGTCAGTGCCAATAAAATAATATATTTCATATTCTTCAGCAGTTCACTTTGGCTAAACATAGAAGGGAAGCTAAGAACAGTGAGCTGTATATTTAAAGCACATAAAAAATTCAGAGGCAAACTAATAACAAATTGTATTTAAAATTTATAATTCGGAATTGCCTAATCGTATCCCACCTTTTTGAAACCAGATACAACATATAAACTAATTCTGTGTTAAATGAAAACATCTTCACTACCTAAAAATCTGACAATGGTGCCAAGAACATCTTTTTGCATTTCCCAACAGCACAGACTCCATCTTCTTCTCTCTCCCAAACACGGTGCCTTTTGTGTGTTTTGTGAATGCTGGTAAGGACAAGTAAGGAAGGGGCGGAGAGGGCAGACGGGGTTGTCACAGTACGAACCCCCAGAGGATTGCCCGTGTTTCCCTGGCTTTAGCATCGCTGTGGAATTCTTGGCAGCTTTTCCCATCCCTCTGCAACGTGTCCTTGGAGAAACTGCGGACGGTGTCCAGGACACACGGGAGGTCTGAGTGCTCTGCAGCAGCACCGGCTGTGCAGGTGGCAGAGGTTCCACGTCCTGCTCCCCCAGTATTCCTAACATTTTCCTGCAATGCTGTTGAGTTCCATAACCCTTGCCGTGCTCCCCAGACGTGCTGCCCCAGCAGCAGTGTGGGGTTTCTCTCCAGGTCCATCTCCATGGCAGCCAGGGCAGAGCTCCCAACCCCGAGCAGCCCCGAGCAGCTGAAAAAGCCAACAACTGTGTGTCGAGTCAGGTGCTCAAAAGCGACCTTGTGCTCGAACCTGGCAGGGGGCCCTTCCCAAACCCATCTGCCTAAAGACAAAAGGGAGAGTTTTGAGACACCTGTTGTCTCAGTACAGAGAAAAATGTGTCATGGCAGGGGGAGAGAGGGAGTGGGAGAAAACTCCACGAAGCTTTGCAGGCTGGATGCAGCTTTGTGGCACATGTGGGAGATGCTTGTGGTCCTCATCCTGGCACCAGGTCTGTCCCAAGCTCTGGCAAACAGCCAAGCACAGGGCGCTGTTCCAAGCCCTGCAGCCTCTGCTCCGGCCATCGGCTGAGCTCTGCACCACTGGACACGGAGTCCAGGGCAGAACTCATTGCTCCAGAAGGGAAAGCCCAAGCAAGGAGATGCAGCCACCTTCCTTACACAGGGGCAGGAGGAAGGAAGCAAGGCAGGGGATCTGCTTTGCAGCAGGAAGAGCTGCAGTTCAGAGGGAGAGCCCGATAGCTCAGGCTGTTGACAGGAGAGGCAAGGAAACAGTGATCGCACACCGTGGGCACGGGGCCACGGCTGAGTGTTCTCTTCATAAACAATGTTCTTTTACACAATGCAGGTAACATTCCCCCTGCTTTACTGACTGCTTTCTCTTCCCAGACACTAAAAGGATCCATGCAGAGTCTTCCAATTTATTTCAGTGGAGATATGTCAAGTAGTCCCAGGAAGCAAACACTCAGAGCCCCATCTGCAGCCAAAACTGGGCCCACAGCACAAACACAAATACATCAGAAATCCAGCAAGGAACCAGCAGAAACATGCTGCACTTAGCTGACCACCTTGATTCTGTGTCTCTGAAATGCTGTGGATAAATAACTACTTATGTCACCCTGGGAGAAAAGGAATGTATGATATGGCTATGAAACCACCTGGATTTTTTATATATAAAAAGTGTTTTCACTACTTATGGAAAGCCAGACATGTAAATTACACTGCCCTTAGCAGGAAAAAATATGTGCCAAAGACCATGCCTAGGAGCAGAACTCGGGAAGAATGGGGGTATGGTCATGCCAGCTTTGCAATGTTTTCTTTTACAAGCCTGTTTTACTGCTGAGGTGGGGGAGACTAGTGTTATTGCTTCCTCAGAAAGCTGTTCTCACAGGATTTGACTATTGGTCATGAAAATCTTATAAGGTCAGACAATCCTGCAAGATTGTAATGAATTGAAGGTTTAAACGTGTTCCCAAGATTTTGGTTATGTCCGTTTCTAAGATGGAAAGTAATCCCCTTAACAATGTGCATCGCCTGGGAAACGAGAATTAAATAAAAGCAAATATGGAGATCGGAACTCAGGTCCCGTGAAAGTTTACACAAATTTGTTATCAAATTATTTATCTACTTTCAGCTTTTCCACGTGGACAGATACAGGTGGCACTACCTGCAGAACTGCGTCTGCATGTTCAGTATGGAAGTGAATAGGCTTGGCCCGTCCCCTTGGTGCTGTTTCTGTGAGGAACACTCTGCAAGAACAAGTAGACACAGCCACAGCATCCTATGCCATGAGAGGTCCCTTCAAGGCTGACTGTTAGCATTAGAACATTAGCACTCTGGGTATTTATCAAAATGTGGACACTGGAGTGGCTTGAAGTAGTTTCACTTCCTCTTAAATGATAATAAATTGGCAGCGTGAGTGTTGACTGCCTGAAATGCAACTTCATTATTTCAGAGGTTAATGGAGCAACCTCTCTCTGTTGATCTTCCTGTCACCGTTGGCTACAAAAGAGTCTCTGACACAGTGCAGTTTTCAGGAGAGGCACAAGTACAACAGAGATTAACCACATCAAAAAGAATACTGTCCCACTCCATTATGTTCTGCAAAGCTGGTGTGCAGCAAATCGCAGTGGCCAGCAGTGTCATCGGCCTTGTCTGAAAGCGAAATCAGCATAAAAAGAGGTGATGATGCTGTATTACTGAGACAAACACCTTTCCATCTTAAAAAAAAAAAGAAAAAAAGATGAAGAAAAAAGAAAAAATATAAAGGAAAGAAGAAAAGCAAAGAAATGAGGAGAGGAAAAAGAAAATTTAAAAAAGAAAATTAAAAAGAAGAGAATACTTTAATTATGATGTAAATATTGGAGCCACTGACCTTGAGCTATTTTGCATTAATTCTATAGAATTCCTTTATAGAATTCCTCCTTTCTGTATTTCTTACAGAAAGCTACACAGTGAATTAACCAAACTACTATTCTTTTGAAGGCTGGATTCATGATTTTGCAGGAGATGAAAACTGACAGGAATAGAGTAGGAGGTGGCCGTGAGATTCAAAGAGGATTACATTTAATGCTGGCTAAGTGAATAACCCTCTGAATGAAAATGTATTCATTTAGGGAAATGTGCCTCTTCTTGTTACAGGTTACTGCCCTGAAATGCCTGGCAGGCGTGTTAACTTTCAATAATTCATAACTCCCGTTGATCACGACCAACACAATGAACGTGTCCCTCACAATTCTGAGCAGAGAACATTGCCCAAGGAAGCTGAACATTCTGTACACCCTATACACAAATACTTGGAAGTCACTTCCCAGAAGGGAGGTTACTCCTGTCCCACCAGCAGCATCTACTTTGTCAGGAACAGAAACCGAAATTCACAGCACACCCAGGTTAGCTTTCTTTTTGTGAGCATAGAAGTACAATGGCTCGTTGGAAATGTTTCCTTTTGTTCAATATTACTGTTCTGTTCAGCAGATTAACAGATGAACAGGTAACTAAAAGTGCATCAGACACGCAATTACAGCCCTGTAAACGCATGCACGTATCCAGTAATTACACGTGGAGTTGTGCAAACCATTCAGGGGTGTTTCAGGTCACTTGTCTCCACTCTCCACTTCCCAGCCCCACCAGTGTTTGGGATGGGACCTGGCCAGTCTGACAACACCTCTACAGCAAATACATCAAATTCTTGTTGAACTCTTATCTTTTGGAGGTCTCAATTAGAAGTGAATACTTTTGAGCATGAAAGTCATCAGCCTGAATGAAAGCATCAGCTTCCTACACACACACAGTGGCAGGTACTTGGACTTCTTATTAGAAGAAACATTGATAATAAGGAGTGTCTGCTGATAGCATAAGGGAGGAGGACCCTACTGGAAATTATAGGAGATAAGGAAGATTGGGATTTCTTGCTGGAGAAGCAAACAGGCGGTGAGATTCCAGGATGAAACTCCTCCAAATGCTGGAGTAAGTGTACCTTCCCACCCTGAGACCAAGTTGTTTAATCTCTCTCTATCAAGACTTTCCTCAACTGTAAAAACCAAAAAAGCTGCTACTAAAACCTGGAGAAGTCCCTTTCGACCTACAAATCAAAGCAGAATGTAAATTCTACACTTTCTTCTGCACTGTTACACCATTTTCAGTTTCTTTAGGTTGATAAACATACGCAGTGTTATCTGAATTCTGGCTGATAAGGAACCACGGCCTGCCTTTGAAAAGCATAAATAGTGGATCTGGATGGCAAATTTGAAAAAAGTTAAATGTTTTACTTTCACAAAGTGTTCAGTCTCTCTCTAACTTAAGATCCAAAAATCCATCAGTTTGAAGTCAGGTTTTTAATAGCTGTTAAGCAGCTGTAGGAAGATAACCCTTTACTGAAGGATTTATATAAGAATTACAGACACCTCATCCTTGGAAGTGTCCAAGGCCAGGCTGGATGGGGCTTTGAGCAACTGGTCTAGTGGAAGGTGTCCTTGCCCACGGTAGGGGATGGAACTGGGTGAACTTTCAGGTCCCTTCTGACCCAAACCGTTCTATGATTCTATGGATTGAAGAGAAAAAATTGGTAGTTCAGTGCCACGTTGGCTCCATGAATGTTAGAGTTGAGAGCATCTCTCCCATAAATATACCAAAATCAAACCAGACATTTAAGATGATCGTGCTGCAGGTTCTAAAAGCTCCCATCTTTAATATCCCAAAAAGACACTGACCTACTGAAAAGAGTTTGAGAAATTACACAATGGCACATTAACATTAGTTGAATATGAGAGTGTAAGACAACTCTTACACACGGGAAACCTCCACCTCTGCATGCACAGCATACCAGATGCAGCAATATACACTTCAAAGCTACATTGCTGCAGACAGAATCAGCCACAGCTTTCTTTATAGACTTTCCTTTGAAGAAGGAACTTTATGGGCAAGTGGGTGCATAACCACTCACAGCTACACAAAGTTGTTCATCCTTACACCAGAACACTTCGTTTTTGCTCCAGTCGAAAACAGCAGCTCAAGAGTGGCTGGTCTATAGGTTAAGAAAATATTTTTGGATATCAGTGAGAATTTAATTCCAGCTTTTCTTCAATGGCCGTAGATTTCTTTTGTACTTATTTTTTATATCTCTAAATCAATGTTCACCTCTACTGAAATGTTGCTGCTGCGATGCCAATATATAATATAGTGCACTGCTAACATAAAGTTCAAAATTGCATAATTCCATCCTGCATCACAATGAATACTGCTGTGGGTACATTTACATAAAAGCACTTCACTTGAACAACCCAGAGGAAGAAAAAGCCTATTAAGTATTTCAGAATCTCCTCAGTACCGCCACCTAACAAAACACATGTGACCTTGGACAAAGGTAAGGTATAAGAAATAAGAAACTTGTATCAAAAATCCCAATACAACAGCAAGTTCTATATTTTCTGAAATAGTAATATCTTATTACTGATATCAGGTGTCAGTTTTTATTGATCTTGAGTGTGGTTACAGATTCCTTACCCCCAACACTGGACCATACCAGGGCACTTTTATCTGAGAGGGAGCAGATTCTCAGCACATCACTGGAGTTAAAGCAACATCCCGAACTGCAGAAGTAACTGAGTATAGACAGTTTATAAACCAACTACTGTTAACTACACTTTAATGACATGAATGGTTTAAAAAAAAAAGTCTATGGTAGGTAAAATAATCCTAAGTATTTTAAATATTTCACAGTAAGGAAATATTCTGGATCTTTAGAATAGATTTTGACTTTGCATTCTCAACTTTTTTCTTTAAAAACCCTTCAGATTTTTCTTAATTAGAATTTTTAACAACCAGAGGCAGAAAACTTAAAGGGAAACCTGTACCAATGTATTTTTCAATGAGAGGCAGACTTTAGAAGGATTTTCTTTGTAAAAAAGCAACACTTTTTTGATCTTTATCTCCATTTGAATGGTAGAAGCATTCAAAGGAGTGAAGTATTACAGTCATTAGTAAGTAAAAGAGATATCAAGTGTACTAAACTCGAAGATTATCCATCAGAAATGAAACAAAACAAAGACCCTACAAGTATAAGATAGGCTCTTTTTCTGCTGGCTGAAATCTTTCATATGGTATATAATGCTGGCAAAACAGAATTTTTCTATTCACCTTTTCCCTATTGAAAAGCAGTGCTCTCTTTATCTAACCTTTTCTAAACCACCATTGAAAATTGTATTTTCTGACTCAAACAAAACATTGTTTTTCTTTCTGCCTCATATGGCTAATAATAAAGACTTGAGGTAAATCTCCCTACAGCTGCTTTCAGTTCATTTTAAGTCAATGAAACCTATATAATCCTGTAATACAGTCAATTGTTTCTTTTCCACTAGGCCTGAAGGGCTGCAAGCCTAGAAAGGGAAGAATTACTGTTTTGCTTTTAAGCACCTATTAATATTTTGCCCCTCCAGCAGTTCTTTTTTTCCCCTTTGAAGCCTTTTTCCCACTAAATTAATGTTTAACAATTAAATCAAGCTGAAGGAGATCTTAAAAGATCTAGACAATTACTGATTGGGTAGAAGAACAGGCCTTTAATTTAAATGGGAAACATCTCTGAAACGATGGTATGAGACCCCACAACTAATTACATAATTTTCTGCATCTGAGCCAACATGAGCCGAGAGAATGCAAATAGAGACACACATGGAGTACCAGGAAGAAAAGCTGGAACTCTACCATCTACCTATCATCTTTGAGAACAGAGCAACTTGTAGAAAAACAAGCTTTGAGCTACCAGATAGAGTAAAAATATAACTTAAAAAAAAAATAGAGAAGAATATCCAAGGCATGGCATCTCTTTTTCAGGCAAATATTGCCAATACACCTAGAATGGCAATCCTAAGTCTCTATGTAAACGTCACAAGCAGGCCTAAGAGCCCTTTCAAAAGTGTGTATTCTTTGTATATATAACATACTTTTGTGTACTTGTGAGACAGAAGTGTTCTGCGTTTCCTGCTTTCTCCTACAGCAATGTGTACGTTACCTTAAAAATATATCCACAGTAAGGTATGATAATGGAGTTTTTCTCTTAGGCCTGGATAAATAGAGTTAGTTCTGAATGAAAATCCTTAACCTGAACTCAAGAGCTGGCTAGTGGCCAACTCCTTTGTCAGCCCCTCCGAGCACCCGTTCAGAGACCTGTCCTGCCCCCTTGATTCAGACAGTTCCGTGGGCACTGAGATCTGCTCAGACCTCACAAATAAATCCATGTGTGCCAAGACCACAAACACGGTTCTTTCTCCCTCCTAGCCCAAGGAAATTCCATGTGCTCCAAGCAGAATATTGTGATTAGCCTTGCTTCTTAAAAGGGGCCACACTGAACTATGGCCAGGGAGTGTTTGGACCAAATGTGCGTTGCTGAGACCTAATTAACATCAGTGACATCATCCTACATCCAACAGAGGTGCAGAAGCACCTAAGGGCACCTACTAGGACATCCAAGAAAAAGAGGGATCACGCCAGCAGGAACTGGGCACGTCCATGGTGTCAAACTTCCAGCACTGGACACACGCCTTTTGAGTTTGTCCATCACAGCAGCATTAGGGACAGACATTCAATGAACTGGACACCTAATTTCCCAGTAGAGCCTCTAAAGTATTTCCAAAGGAATCTGGCTCCCACTGATTCCAAATATACAAGAAAACAGCAGTTTTAAAGAGAGACACTTTATGTTGGTTCCAGTTAAAACAGAACAGTTGAACTCTCAGAGAACTTGCAGGTTTTGTTTGCAATTTCAGTGTTGACCAAACTATAGCTATTCTTTAAACATTTCAGAAATTGCACATTTTTCTCCAGTGATCTCAAGTACTTTTTACTACAAGACAAGCCACAGGCAAATGAATTAATAAAAATCCCAGCAGATTTTCATGATTCAAATACTTGCTTAATATTTCAGATGGAGTTTTCTCTAATTTAACAGTTTTACTCATCCCTAGATAGAATCAAAACATGATCTGAGGCAAAAAGTGTTATTCAGTTTTATGAGTCATCAAATAATTTTGAAGCACCGAGCACATTTTTGTTCACCATCTGTTACATAACCTCAATACAAAGTGAAAAATATTATGTTTTTGGCTAGGAACCTGAATTCCATTTTCAGAAAAAGGTTGGGATGACAAACAGACTACTATGAAGGACACATTCAGCCAACAAAAAAACTCTAGCACTTCCAGGAATTAAGCCTCCATTCCTATAATAACAAAAACCATCACTAACATAAGAAGGTCATGTCCCTTCCTGCTTTTAATATTTTTTTTTAATATAAATTCTTTAGTATCTTTCTATTATTCATTGTAAATGTTTCATTTCACCAAGCCAATTACATTCACAATGTATTTCCCAATACAGACTGTGACCAATTCATGAATGTGTGTGTTGCAGAGGCATGTGCACTAAAAAGCAATCCCCAGTCAAATGCCTTCTTTTTGTCCACAGGAAGAACAAATAGGTAACCTCACATGTATCACATACACAGCACAATGTTAAAAATCAACAAAACTGAGAATCACGTACATTATGCAAAACCACCAAAACCACACACCCACACACGCGCTCAGGACGTTCTACAGTAACATTTCATTTATGTTCCTGAAAGGGATTGACTCTCTCAAGGAAATATAAACACTGAGGGCCACCATGAGCACCAGCCCCAGGCAGACAGCTCAGCACAGGCTCCGCTCACAGCTTTGTCCCACTTGTCCCTGTTTGAAAATCCTCTCTGTGTGAGGGGCTGGGATGGGTGACACCTCTGGGGCTGTGACCGGGCCAGCAGCAAGAGGAGAACACACTGTCAGGGAAATCAGGCCGGAGCTCAGGGCTCCCACCACCGCTGGCATCAGCTGGGTACAGAATGTGTTGGCAGTAGCTCTGAAATGACAAATCTGGGGTGTGGTTGTAGGGCTCTTACTGAGCAACCAGCACTGATTTACCTGCTGCCACTCTTTCCCTTCTGAGTCACTCTGTGTGCTGCCAGCAGCAGCTGTCCCACACATCCAGGATGATGCTGGATCTTAGCCCAGCCCCAGGGTCTCCAGCGCCCTACACTGCCAGACAGCTCGAGTGCTGCTTCCCTGCCTGGGCAGGACACAGTCCCCGGGGTGCAAAGCCAGCCCTCCCAGCAGCCAGTGACTCGGGAAGGGACACACAGGACAGATGCTACCAGGAAAAATACCAATGCCAGCTCCCACTGAGTCTCAAACAGGCAGTGGCAAACCTCTGCTGTGCCCTCGCGTCCTCACTCTTTCCCCTCCATTCCACGCCCCAAGTAAATCTGATGAGGACACTGTCCTCTGACACCTCTGCTCCAGAGAAACTACAGAACAAGCAAAGATGTTGCTAACACTCCAAGAATGTGCTGAGCTGGGCAGCGAGTTTGCTAAGGATCGCCTGAGAAGGCAGAACCACCCTCCTGGGGCAATCTGAAGGGAGCACAGTACTAAACACTGTTTTTAAATCCATGAAGATAGGGTGGGTCAAGAAGACAGATGATGCAAAAAGCAGGAGAGGGATGAACAAAGACCCAGGCTTTGGGCCAAAGAATAAACCCTCCTTGCTGTGTAATGGCAAAGGGGAAGGGGAGCTGGATGGCAGCAAGAAACACTGCAAAGAGGGACCGTGCCCCCCTCTAAAAGCTGTGTTCCTAACGCAGGAAGAAAGTGATGCAAGGACATAGAGATGTTTCTGTATTTTGGACTCAGCGTATTCTGTGCAATGTCAAAAGTTCAGAGCGAAAATTTCCATCTCAGCCTGAAGAAGAACAGTGCAAATATTTGAGTTTGGTGGAAGCACGAGGTTCTTCCTGGAGATGCAGCTCGAGCGCAGGCCCCGGCAGCGGAGAGCAGGTCTGAGCAGCCAGGGGAGCGAGCTGGGGAAGGCCCCGAGCCAAAGGCAGCGCCGGGCTCTGCTCAGAGTCAGGGAGATTGAGAGAGCACAGCCCCAGCGCGGTGGGACCTACAGACAGAGCTTGGGGAGCATCCAGCCCGGGGAGCATATCCAGAGCCATGACACCTAGTAACAAATAAATAGCAAACAAAGATGTGCCGGGGACAACAATTGGCTTTAGAAGTTAACAGGAGAAACCTGGAAAGTGTAAAACGTATTTGTGTTGCTAGGCAAAGGCACTGAAACTAATTCTAGAGTAATGCTGTGTCAAGTAGAGTTTTGCACAGACGAATTCAAAGACCAGAAAACAAGGAAGATTAATTGTTATTTAAATTTCCAGACTTGGATTGTTCCCATAAGCCTGACAATGAAAAATTAATAATACGGATTCATGAAGTTTGCAATAAAAAGAAAGAGGCCAATGTTATGTTCTTAACAGGCATTAGCTAAGGGGCATGGAAAGGTTTAAACTGTTACCATTCAGAGCAGTGATGATGAGTGAAAAGTGACACAGGAAACTTGGGGACTGTTTTTAATCACCCTTGCATAGCTGAAAGGCACAATAAAATGGCAACACGACATTATAAATAGAGCATGTAAAAGAGCCTTCTGTGACAGGGAGAACTGTGACAGACACCCTCATTAGACAGGTTGGCTTAAGCATTCACTCTGTCACCCTCCCCAGTTGCTCAGATGCTCTGTCCCTTCTCAAAGCTAACTCAGCTTGCTCAGCTTTGCTTGGCCCATCTTTAGGTTAATATGAAAAGGGTGATTTATCAGAGAGTTGGTTTAAAAAGCAAACCAAGCACCAGCACAAGTGTGTTAAAACTTTTTCAATTTCACAGAAAGGATGTCAGCTTTGTTGTAAAAGCCTCCCATGATGTGAAATACAATTTGAACAATCTGGGATGCTTGGAAATACGTTTGTAGAAAAGAGACCATCTTCCCACAAAGATGCTGGGAGAGAACAGAGCTTCCTGGAGATTTCTGGTTGTCTCAGAACTGAATTTTGCACATCTGTCTGCAAACCAGCCCACAAAGAGCATTTCACAACATTGTGTTTGCCCTGGTTTTCAAAGAATCACAGTACCAATAATTCCAACTAAAGTCAGTGGGAACATGCAACCAGTGAAAGGAATCTGAACGTTTATGTAATTTATGAGGAATAAATTATCATCAATCCATTTAGTCTTGAAATGTGGCCTGCAACCATACTAAATTCTAGATGCTATTCATAATTTACAGCAACAGTTTCAGCACAGAGCCTGAAAGCTTAAGAAAAAAAATCAAGACAAATATTTCTGGTTTTTTAATAATTCACTTTGGATTCTTATTTCCCTGCCAGATATGAACTGTAATATTGAACATAAAAATCAACTATCATTCAGAGTGAGCACTGAAGAATTACAAATTGGTTTCCAGCTGTTATTTCCTCTTGCTATTACATCACAGATGTGCACACATTTATTTCACTAAAAACTTTATGCATTTAAGGCCAAAGTTAAAGAAAATGGAGTCTCCTTCTGATGACTTGTTAGCAATACCTGCTTCACAATCATACACCAACACATAGCATGAAGCCCATAAAAAGGAATATTGGCGCTTATGTCATTTAAATTTCTTATTCTTCCTTCCTTTTTCCAAATGTGTGCTGTGTTCACCTAATCTCACTTGTCATCCTCAGAATTGTTTAAAATAATGAAAAGAAACTCCTTAAAGAGAAAGATGATTTCCCTTAAGACTAGGCATAACTGAAGTATTCCATGGAAATAATATCTATAGTGCTCAAAGATGAAGGACCTTTCACAAGACCTACAGTTTTGGACATTTTTATTTACATTCTTCTCCCAAAGTGAGGCAGAATATCAATGATTAAGAACAATGAATTTTTTGGTGGATGACCCAACAGAATTAAAAAAACCCTCAACAAATAATAAAAAGCTCACTAGAATCTTGAAAAGGAAATTAAACAGCAATTAAATAAATATGATTCTATTTAAGTGTGCACTTAATACATGTAGTAAATCCTCCCAGTTTTTGTAAACAAATGAGAGTGCAAAGAAGAAGTTCACATATAAGTCAACCACCCTGCACTTCTGCAAACAGGCATGCCCCACCTCACCAGGAGGCAGCTGTGTGCACAGTAGACCAAACCCTTCATATGTCATCTGCTAAGATTAAAAAGGAACACACAGCAGTGTGTCTTACTGCTATGATCTTTACTTTTTCAAGCTGTACATTTTTGTTCTGTTGCAAACTACTCCATTCTCATGGCTTAGAGGAGCTGCAGACAAGCCATAAAATTATGCCACTGCTTCTCTGCCTTTTCCATTTTGCTGTATTCAACTGTTTTCAAAGGAGATACATTTGAAAGTCTTTTTCCTCAACAAATATCTCCTTATATAAAGATTGTCTGTGAAATAATTAAGATTGCTCAATGCTAACCTAGAAAAGGATTGCACAACACTGACAAATAACCCCCTAGACATAAAGACATGGCAAATGACAGGATGTCAAAAGCAAAAGGAGGGAGACACCTGCAAATTAATTCTGTCATCTGCTCCCTGCTCACCCACTCACATCACGTGGGGCTGAAGAATGAGGGACCTCACCTCAGCGGGGTGGTGAAAGGATCAGAAGGAAGAACAAAGCAGCAGCTGATCATAACAGTTACAATTGAAAATTGGAAGGGAAAAGCACAGGGAAAACTGAAAAACTGAATTTAAACACAGAGCTAGAGAGAGGCCAAGAGAGAAGAGATAAAGCACCCCAGGCAAGTAAGGAGGAAAGACTGCGTTAGAAGAAAGGCAGGGGTCAGCCCAGCATGTTAAACAAAGGCAGCAGCAGACTTACACCTGAGGGCCCCTCTGTGCCAGGGCACACTGAGGGGACTGAGGGGTGGCACTGCTGCTTCTGAACCTGCAGAGCAATTCCCCAGGTCTGGAAGAGGAAGAAGGCAGGTACAGGCATGAGTGATATCCACCATCCCTGCTGAACTCCGCTGGAAGGCTGCCAAAAACTGAACGCAGTTGAGGATTAATTAAACTATGAGCAAACTACCACTGCTGAGCAGATCCTGCCCTCCTCCCTGTGCCTGAGAAACTGGAAGAAGGAAGACTGAAGTGCAGAGGTCGTGCAGGAGCACCCATCACCCCGAGGATGGGTTTGTGGCTCTGGAGGATCCCCTGGGATGTTTGCTGCTCCCTTCACAGGGGCAAACCGCACTGCTCCTGCTGCACTACAGGCTAAAACATCGAAAAATCGAGCAACCAGTAGGGAAATTTTCTGTATTTCATGTAGGCTTTTTTCCATTAGTGTTGGAGCAGTCCTAACATCAGGATACAGATGCCTGGCTGTAAATTTGCCAAGTTTACCTGAGAGGTTGCCTTTAAGGAAATATTTGTGTGGAGAAGGGCTACATTTGTGGGAATCTACCTTAGGGTATCCTTATCAATGTGCATTTGCTTTCCCTTCTTGGGAGCAGGTACCATTATCAGTGTAAAATGATAGCTTGATTGTTGGAGCATTTACATGGTTTTAATGAGTAGCTGCTTAAATGGTCCAGCAATTCCACACACAAATATTTGACCCCAGGGCTACAATAATTTATGGACCTTCCAATTATAGAAAGTACTCTTTTTTCTTTTGCTTTGCACTTGGACTGTTCCTTTTATTACTTACTCCATATCCTTTCCCACTGTTCCCCTATGGAGCTTCAGGTGATTGTGGGAATTGACACAGGGAGCTGAACATTACCCACACACGTCAGGGAAAAGGGTCCATTTATTTACAATCCCGACAAACAAAATACAGGAATTGTGGAGAAGTTTATGTGGAAAAGTTCCAGTTTTTCTAAAAAAAAGTTGGGTTTTTTTTTTTCCTAGAACAGTTCAAAAAGGGATGAGAGCTAAAAAATGGGGTCCACAGCTGGAGGTTCAATATAATATATGTATTTGCCCCTACTTAAAT
The DNA here is from genome assembly GCA_013398855.1 of Mohoua ochrocephala. Taxonomy (NCBI): domain Eukaryota; kingdom Metazoa; phylum Chordata; class Aves; order Passeriformes; family Acanthizidae; genus Mohoua; species Mohoua ochrocephala. The sequence continues at coordinate 2,094 of VZTA01028278.1, read as the reverse complement.
GTTGAAATCCTGGCCTTTCAGGTATGTGCCAATAACTGCTGTAAATGTTTACGAGAGGGAAAAATGGAAATTCTGATCTAATTCAAGTCATGCCAGAAACATATTTGCATTGTCTACACCGATATAGAAACTGTATCAAGCACAGCCCGATCATATTAAACTTTCTAATTACAAAGTCCTATGCAACTATGAACAATGTCTTTGGATGTTTCTTCATGAAGTCCAACTTAAGACACACATTCCAGAACTTAAAAACTCTTGCTGTTTGTGGTAAGGGATTCATTAAAGAACTTTCAAAATAGAAATTCTGTATCTTTCATATAATATTTGCAAACTCTGCTTTAAGTATCTGTTTCTCAGTGCTGGTAATACTACAACAGAATTGGAAAAGAAGAAAGCCAAAAGTAATCTCTGTCTAATGAATAACAACATTTCCAACTATTTGGACAAGCTAAAAATACACTGCTTGGATGAGAAAGGATAGCTTTGAGCTAAAAATAGCAGAAAAAAAGAATATTTAAGACAAAACAAAAAAAAATCCCAAATCATTCTTAAGAATTTGTGCAGAGCTTTAATATTTATAACCTCTTTTCCCAAGCAGAGCTTCCAAACACAAAGAGGACGTGAAATTGATAACAAAGGAAAGACGCCAAGAATGTACAAAATAGAAAGAATTTCTGCATTCCTTCTGTGAACATGGAAGTCCTCCCTCTGAAGCAATTTATCTTGGCTGATGAGGGATTGGTGGGTGTGCCCAAGACAAAACTCGTCAGACAAAGACATGTTTGTTTGCTTTTCATTTATCTTGAAGTCAAAAGCACAATATGTGTCAGTGCCAATGTGGGCCTTTCCAGATCTTCACTCGGCAGTGGGATATGAGATGAAGAGAAATACTTCTTCCAAAGGGAAGATAGGTCTGTAACTAACTCCATAGTTATCATAAATTTGTATAATAAGTAGCCTTTGGAATGGCTGTACAAGCACAGTGAAAAGCATTCTCAACAGATAAGACAAATAAAGAACTGAAAGCAGCATCAGAGGTGACACAGTCTGCTCCACCTCCTACAGTAGAATAATGGCCCACTCATTGCTACAACTGTTGGACTATAGGGCCTTGCTCCCTGCAGTGATGTTCCACCCCAAAGAAATGTAGATCCTTAAATTAGCATAAATTAGTCACTCAGAGCCCACTCCAGCTAAAAACTCAGGCCTAACTGGAAGACAAACTTCCTTCCTTATTGTATGGTTTTGATTCCAGTCTTGCACACACTGAAAATCTGTCTCTGAAGGTGAGATATTACCCAAAATTAATAGCTTTGGGAACATGACAACAGAAGTTGTTGCTTAGGGAGTAGGAAGATGGAATGGGTGAACCGATACATATATATTTTTTAATTTCAATTGTCTATGGTTCCATGTAGGCAAAAATTGACCCTGAAAGCTGCATTCCCAGTAAGATTAAACAGAGTACAATCAACTTTCTGTTTAGAACAAGATTAAAGATCTCTGGAAGACAGACAGTCAATGCTTTCCTTCAAAGATAGGTACGCAAATTTATTCTGACAAAGCAAAACAATATAAAGTGAAAAGTCAGACAAAATTGTCTCGGATCTCTACTAATCAACATTGCTTTTTTCAAAATAGAAGTCCAAGAGATCCATCATCAGAAATTCTTTTTAGATGAACTACATGTTAAGTGACCAGTTCAAATCCATTTATCAATGCCACATATCTGGATTTTCATGTATTATATCTGATAATTATTTTATATTTTTAACTGCACCTTGTTTTAACATGCAAAGAGAATAGAATTAATGCATTGGACATAGCTCTTCATTCCATTTTGTACAGTCACAATTGCAAAGCAGAATTTCTGGAAATTGGGACGTTTTGAAATCCTGAATTGTTGCTACACCACTCAGGGTTAAGTTCTGCCTTGTATATACGTTGGATAGATTGACAACAAGAATAAAAATAGTACCATGATAATCCTTTCTCTTCATGAAATTTGACTAATTCCAGTTACTTTTACAACCTTATTAATCTCTTGGGATTACTAGTTTTAAGCTACGCAAACTAAAATGTTTTATCTGA
>VZTA01028275.1:0-11713 GCA_013398855.1 Mohoua ochrocephala | reverse complement strand
AGCCTACAGGGAAGTTGGAGAGAGACTATTTACATCAGTAAAAAGTGACAGGACAAGGGAGAATTGTTTCCAACTGAGAGTAGGTTTAGATTAGATACTAGGAAAAGAATTCTTTACTTTTAGAATGGTAAGACACTGGAATGGATTGCCCAGAGAAGCTGTGGGATGGGATGCCCCATCCCTGGAAGTGTTCAAGGCCAGGTTGGATGGGACTCTGAGAAACTTGGTCTAGTGTCCCTGCCCATGGCAGGGGGTTGGAACTAGGTGATCTTTAAGGTCCCTTCCAAGCCAAGCCATTCTATGATTCTATGAAAATACAGAATTAAAGACAAGGTACAAAGAAGTGTCAGTCAATACATTTCAAAGGAAAAATATGTCCTATCAAACACTTTTTAAAAATTATTATTACTATTACAAGCATTCAACTCTTATCCTGTACAACTCTTGGCTCTTGTGTTCAGCTCTAATGGTAAGGAAACACATTAAAAACATTGGAGATATTTCAGCTCTGGGGAGGGAGGGTGCAGAAAGCACCCTATTCTCAGTTAATGTGAAGGCTGATAGAGTTGAAATTGTTAGCAGTCAATCCTATGGAGAAGCGTGCAGATTTCAGAGATGAAGCACAAACACAAAAAGAATTAAAAAAACTCAAACCCTCAATTAAATCAAACTGACAATAATCTTGTGTAATTTTTTGCCCAGTAGGATTCATAAGGGTCTTAGGAAAAGTGTGCTACAAAGAGCCAGCCAGCATAGAAACAGGTGTTGCTGAGAGTCCCCAGTGCTCAATACACTGTGGTGGCAACAGCAGCATCCACTGACCGCAGGGGAACCCTGTCCCCTGCTGCAGCCAGGGAAAACTGCCAGCTCCAGGTACATAGTAACCCCTACCTCAACACTGTCAAAGAGGAACTCAGCTCTGTAAAGGCCTAAAGGTAAAAAATTAAAAACAAAAAAGGACAAGAAAAAAAAAATCCACTGCTAGAACATTTCAACTGCAATATCTAACACCATGCATGACGAAAAATGGTCACAATTAATTACACATTAAATATCTATACATTAAACAAAAGTATCTCTACCAGTCAGATTTTTGACATTCATGCAACCTCACATAATTTTAATATAATCACGATGTGACGTAATTTTAAGAGTGTCCAGCTGAAATAGTACCAGACAAGATGTATATGCAGTCCATCACTCTGGATTAACGACAGCATGTGTGTCTTTGTGAATCACTGCTGTTAGACTCTTATCCAACAGACTCTAAAAGACTGTACCTTGCAGTCTTAATAGAGATGAGACTTTAGACATCAGAAATAATATTTTTATAACAGATTTTCAAAACAGCTTTATTTCAACTCAAGAGGAAGCCCTCAGCCAAACTCCAGAAGAGGAATGCTGAAAACAATAAGTAAACGAGCAAACCTAGCAAAATTATCAAGTGGAGATGCGAACCACAGTTCCAATATCAATGTAACATCTTAACTACTAACTCCATTGGAATGGAGGAATCAGATCAATAAATAAGCTTAGGTAAGTAGGAAAAACTTCCAAACAAAAAATATGTGGAAAGATTTTTATTTTTTTTTTAATGAAATGAAGACTTACCTTCTGCATTCATGAAGGAGAACAGACAAAAGTAACATTAAATTTCCCATGGTAGGTGAGAAAAGCACATGAAACAGAAGAGTGAGAAATGCATCAGCACCAAAATCTAACAAGTTATTACATCCTGCCACCAACCACACCCTCCAAGAACAAGAGAAAACCCTAATCCTACTTTTCCTACAGTAACAAAATAAAATTATTAGACTCCATAAAAATAAAATTATGTCTTTTGGAATGTTTCTGTAATGTATATAAAAAGCTTTGCAATTAAAATGCTAGCCCTAAATATATAGTTAATGAGAGTAATGCCGGTACTTGATATTAACAATTTCCTTTGACAAACCATATTTTAGTTGATTATTACTAATTTAATCTAGCTATTCTACGACCAAATATATTCCTTAGGGTGATTCTTGTGGTCATGATTTTGGGTTTGTTTTGCCTGGGTTCTATTTATGGTGTGGGGAATAAGAAGTTAGTTCAAACAAACAAACAAACAAAAACCCACAACATCCACAATTTAACAAATAAACATCTGGCAATGAATTCCCTAAAAATTACTATCATAGTATTTTTCAAGACAGAAGAGTTTGAAGTTTAGCAAGCAGAGAATGTCTGGCACCAGAGATGTACCTCTTGATCCACTCAAAACAAGAAAAGAACACTTAGAATTCTAACAAAGGTTTAAGAATCACAAGTCAAGCAATTCCTAGCAGAGGCACCAATCAAAGATTTCATTACACCAATTGCACTCCACCTCCTGTGTGAGACTCACTGCACAGGTGCAAGCCTGCCAGCATGAGAAGTATCGCTGCAGCAGCCGGGCATGGACCTTTCTGGCATGCACTTTTGCCGCTGCGAGGCAGACCTGGAGCAGCTCCCCTGTGTTCCCACTCTGTCTCCACAAACACACATGATGAGAGGTAGCGGAAATAAATTTGCAGACTAGAATATCAGGGAAGGAATTAGAAAAGACAAACTTTGACAGGAGTGTGGTTTGCGGACAGGAAGGAGGGGAAAAACTGAGTGATACTGATATTGTTAGTTCAGGACCGAAACAAACTGGATCCTACCTAAAGCAAAAAGACCAAGTTTCACAGGCCACGGGAGCATCTGTTCCAAGGCTTCCAGTACCATAATCTAACACTTCATAATAAAATCAGGGAATCATTTAGGCTGAAGAAACCTGTATGATCATGGAGTCCAACTGTCAACCCGGCACTGCCAAGTCCACCACTAAACCATGTCCCTAAGTGCCACAACTGCACATCTTTTCAACACCTTCAGGGATGGTGTCTCATCCACTTCCATGGTCAGCCTGCTCCAATGCTTGACAACCCTTTCCATGAAAAATGTTTTTCCTAATATCCAATCTAAACCTCCCTTGCCTCAATTTGAGGCCATACTATACATTTTGTCCAAACTTTCATTCAATTCATTTGAAACATGTTGTAGTTCCATATACATTCATTTTAATAGCAAAGCCAGTTGATGCTTTGTTCTTTAAAATGTAGAAAATCTCCTTTTAAATATACACTGGAATTCTATATAACTTTATCACTATGCTTACACTGTGAATTACACTTGACTTTTACACTCTGCTACTGAAGGAAACAATTCTAGTGAGTAAGCCAAATACTACGTCTTTGGAAAGATTAGTGAAGTCCAGTGTATTGGAAGCTGTCTCAAAATATTGCACTGTAATTTTAAAAAGACAAAGCCCAGTTTCAAAACCTGGTAGTTTTGAAAACAAAAGTCTTCCATTATCTAATCACAGATTTCTGAACATGTTAAACAGCTTTTATTTCCCCTGCTAAACTACGCAATGCTCTGTGTCCTTGGAGCCTGTCCTCAGTTACATTCAGTTATACAAAGCTGTGCAGAGCAATGATGAACACAATCTGAAGACAAAGCATTTTTCCTGAAAACTGTTTTTCCATAGTGGTCTTCCTAATAATGCAGTTGCTAGCCAGGATTTCAATACATTGTTTTTAAAGTATATCAGGAAGCTGGGTTAATAATGGGAAAAAATATCAAATTACCCTATTCAAGTAAAATGAACAAAAAGAATTTAGATTCTGCTGAATTAAAGGAGGGCCTTTTACTTTTTTTACACCCAATTTCAGGAAAAAGAACTATTTCAGGAATTATATGCAATGCCTTTCCAACCTCAGGAGACAATTCCACAGTTTAAAATATCATATGGTATGACTTGAATATATTTTACACTTAGTGAGTATCCATTACATAACTTTCCTCCACTGCCTTTAATTACCCCATTAAGCAAGTTGGTATTTGCATTTGCACTTACAGCAGCTGCACTAGAGCTGCAGGGCACAAGAATATAAAACCAAGAAGAAAAATTAATAAAACATTATCTTTTCCATTTAGCAAGTTCACTTTCTTTTTTAATGGAAACATTTGTATTAGTAGACTACTTCAGCACTGTAAGATAATAAATCACATAAACCTTGTATTATTCAAGCCAAGTGAACTGCCGGATAGAAGCATCATCACTCACTAATGGCACAACTTGCCTTTAAGCTTTTCTCATTTTACGGTATTTCTGAGGAGTCACTTTGTATCTGAAAACGTTATTCAAAACATAAAAAGTGCTGCAAATGTAATGCAAGAGAAATCCCTCTCGTTCTAAACCTTTTACGTAGAAAATAATTTAGAAATTTATTCTAATGTTTTGCACATCTTTACTAATCTGGACACATTTTTGAGTAAACAAAGATGAAGGTTTCACTTAGTTAATTAAAAAATCTGCAAGTCATCACACATTCTCAGAAACAGCTTCCAAGTTTCAAGACCATTTATTTTTCAGCTAGCCTGCATAGTTTACGACACATTCATTAAATACTGGCATAGTAATTATTGCATAATATTGTAATAATTAATATATGTAATAACTATTAATAACTATGTTACTTATTACATCCGCATGTTGTCTAAACATTATGCATATAATAAATAGTAAGAAACAGAGCAATGAGAAGTATCAATTTATTCATTAAGAGCCATTGTTCCTAAAAAGCCAATTCCAGAGTGCTGGTTGCTGCTTTACTAGTTCCAGGTGCATGGAAGCCCTTTTACCCAGAAAATAGGGGATCATGCTTCTACCACGCATTAGGAGACTGACACCCTGTGTATACAGGTGAAGGAAGCAAAGTAGCAGTTTTGATTTGGCCCATGTCCTTCGTTTTTGAAGTCCTAATTTTGTAACTGCTATAAAACATCCTATTTCTATACAAGTACTATCCATGAGAGTCTCACTACAATACTTTCTTGCATCTGGCAAGAATGACCCTATATCAGGCTTTCTGCTGTCCCCAGACTTTCCTCTTAGTGAAAATTACTCCACCAGAGATCTTCTTCAACCATCTCTATTTTTCACTTTAGTGCAAAGCTGAGGCACCGATTATTAACAAGCAGAAAAAAACCCCACTATTTCAGAAGCACCAGAAGCATATTGTAGCATGGACTAATGGTCCATACCAGTTCTGGTGCCAAAATTCAGATATTAACACAATTTGAGCATACTTAATATCCTAGAAGTTTCTCTCCGACGCAAAGTAGGTGTGTATACAGGGAAAAAGTTCTTGAAGGGTGTAAGAGTAGTATATGATTAGCACATTATTATGCCTTTAACAATGTCGTTTTCTCTGTGAGCTTTTTCTGGCAACACAGGATAGGCCTAAGATACACTGGTTTAAGTGCTATAAACACCGTCCTGAAACAAATCCTACTAGTATACCATTTTTCATGAGGTGTTTAATTGCATTGCTCATGAAGAATTGTAAGGGCGAAGGAAATGTGACTCAGTTCAAGCAGCATATTTATGCACGCCCACATAAAAGTACAGCACAAAGAATCGGCGGAGCTGCGTATCAGACATGTCACACCAATAAGAAAGAAAATAAATTATCATGCAACTTTTACAAGCCTTAATCTGACTCTCCATTTCAGTTCAAGATCTGATTTAGCAATATCAAGACTTTGGGCACAGCTGCCAATTCCTCCCAGTTGGATGAGAAATATTTCTTCCTTTCTTTCTGAAAAATTAAACATCTAATTCCCATGAAGAGTCTCACGCCAGTGGTTAATTAGGGAACATTTTACAAGAAGAACTAAAAATTGTCAGCAACACAGCAGGCAAATATTGACATTTTTTACAAGCACAGCCATGCCACAGTTTAATTTCTCTTTCCAGAGCTCTTGCAGGCAGGCAGCTGCTGCCCAGACAAGCCGAGAACCTGCACACTTACTGCAAATCCCAGCTTTCAGATACTTATTCAAACTGGCAAGAAACATTCCTCCTACATCACTTTCAAACATTTGACAGCCTGGCCATCCATTAAATGCATCTCGTCTGTGGATTACTATATAACTCTTCCTTCCAGCTACTGAAAAGTAATGTGATTCATAGGAAGCTGGGAGGACTCCCAGGTCTCAGAGTACCTGACAGGCAGGGGGAAAGCAGGAATAAAAGCAGGGTGAAGGTGGTGAAGGCACAGGACTGAGAAGGCCAGTAACAGATTACACTGATTAATGGGTGGATAGGAGATACCCTTCTTCACTGAGCAGCTGGAGAGCAGGGTTAGCTGCTGGTCAGGAGGCAATCAGATATTTGCAGAGAGAATTGATGCAGCCTATGGCCAAAAGTCATGTCACTCAGATCTGTGCAAATGCAACACCAACTGCCACAGGCTCCCAGGGAATAAATAAGAGAAACTGGGAAAAATACAAAAATAAAGAAAAACAAAACAAAAGGCAAAACCAAAATAAATCAATACAGCAATAAAACCCCTAGATGTCCTTTCTTCTCCTTTCCCATACATCCTACTAAGTTTAAGTAAAATTCCATTTTCACTCTAAACTTGAGATCCTAGTGCCAGGTATGGCAGATGTGATTCAGTAATGCCGTCTTCCTGAGATGGAAGATGGAGCCACAACCACTGCAGTGGGTATAGACATACACATCCAATTATAGGAGCAATTAGAGAGGATAAAAGACAGATTAGGTCCTCCCTCCAGAATACATACCCTGCCAGAGGAGCCGAGGCCAGGGAAAAGGTGGTAGGGGTTAATTACCAGCTGGAACCCAAATGCTTTCTTTTTGACAGTTCAAAATGTAAATCTGTTTAAGTGCCATAATTTGAACCAACCACTGACACACACACATTCTAACAGAAACATCCAGCTATTTCAGTTATTTTCCCACTTTTCTTGGGTGAGCTGAAAAAACCTTTCTTTTCCTTTCATTTACACATCACCCACAGAATTAAAACAAATTAAAAAAACCTCTCAGTATCAAAGACTAAATACTTAGCATAGCTATATTCAAACAGTTTAATAAATCTGCCACTGATCCTACTCTGTTGAAGACTTTGTGCTCTGTAGCACAAAGAAAAAAAATGAAAACTTTCATACCATAGGAAAACTGTATGTTTTACAATCACTGTAACACGTGCAATTCATTTTCAGAAAAAAGGTCACCTTCAGCAAACACTGCTTCATCTTTTAAGGGCTAAGACTAGAGCATTTAGTCACATTGTTATAGCCTTAATTTCAACAGCCCAAAATGCCCAGTGCTCACCCCTACATGGCTGCCAGAGTCTGTGTGGGACAACCAAGGCAGCTGGGTGTCCCCTGGACCTCACCTCTGTGGTGCTCCCTTTGTGGTGAGAGATCAGATGAGGTCAGATGTATCAAGGAATGAGCCAGAACTTTATCCATTGATCAAAAACTGTTGCCATTCTGAGATTTTCTTAAACACACATGTACATTTAACAAATTATCAGATGATGTTTTCCAGCTCCTTATGCCCATACGTAAGATTGCATTTTTGCAAAGCTTTAGCTAAATCAGATCAGCCAGTTGGACTCCGAAAACAATCATTGCTTTTGTAATTTCAGACACACACTCTGATTTTCTAACTTTACTGTCAATTCAAACTTACACCCAAGAATGTTTACTTATCGTGTAGAAAATTTAATCAAAGCAAAATGAGATACTGGAGAACTTAGGAAGCAGTATCTATCACAAGAACAGTTTTGCATAAAACCCAAACAAAACATTCTTGTGTTGATTCAGCTGGTAAAGTTTTGATTTTATACTTCATAAGCTGTTACATTGCCAGGGACTGTGTAAAAGAGCAGCACTGCCTAATCAACATAGTTCTTTCAACACATTTGTCACCATGCCTTCTCTATTTGGAAGTTGAGCTGGTTGCATGAACTAACCAAAATGCCTTTGAACACCCATCAACACTGTTCAGTTAAACACCTACTGGGTTTAGAACCAATGCAAAGCTCATTTAATACTCTCCATGTTCTACTGGCATAAATCTTTTAAACTACTTCTTTTTTTTTACCACTAAAAGGGCAAAGTAAATGGTTCCTCTTATTATAAAAGATTTCAGAGACAAGAGAGAGAAACAGCCAACACTCCTTGCTGAAACTATTAATGATTTTCATTAATGGCCAAGGAAATATTGTTTGAACCAGAATAAATAATGAAGACTTCAGTGTTTCGAAATATAAACACTTAACAGAAAACATGTTTCTCTGTTATAAAAACCCAAACTTTTAAGTTCAAATTAAAAATATACACATTCCATCACACTATTATCGTGAAAACAGCATTTTTAAAGAAGTGAAATGGAAAACAAGGAGATGTAACTTTTCATCCTTTCCCAGTCTGTGGCTGAATATGGAATTCCCAACACAGATGGTAAAGAATATGCAATACAGTGAAGGTCCTCTGGGTTCGATATTCACCTGTCTCTTTTCAGCACCACCAAATTCTTATTACCTCAATTAATATCTGCCAGAATCAGTAAAATGACATCCCTCTACTGTTACTATTATTTTGTTCGACCTTGATATCATGAACATGAATGTAATTATGATAATGAGCCAATTATTTTCTACAATATAGCAATCAAAAAGACTAGTACTCCCTCCCTTTCTTATGATAATACCTGAACATTCCGGCTTTATTTCATCTTCAATTGCTAACATGTAGTCACTAACATTTTTTTTCGTTTTTATTTCTTATTTCTAACAAGAAAAAAGCCCAAAACTAAACAAAACCAACCAGTGAAGTTTTAGAATATTCATAACAGCATGCTAGATATATGATTTATTTTAAACTACTTCCAAATATTTTAATGTTTGCAGTATTTTACTGGTTTTACTGGCATAAATTTTGAATGACAGCACATCTGTCTGTTAGGACAACTAACTGTCAATAATGCATCAGCTACACCATACGCTCTGCATATTTTATAAAGTTAATATAAAAAGATTGTTGATGATGCTTGAGAAGATTTAAGCTTTTTTAGTACTTTTAGACAATCCAGCTGTATCTGCCTACCATGGGATTTTTTGCCTCATGATTTTCCCATCTTTCACAGAATTTTGTCCAAAATTTGTTGAACTTCACAAAATAATTTGGAAAAAATATAGTGGTTTGCAGATTATGAAAGTAATGTGTACACTTTATTGTGAGGTCAGATCTGTCACAGTGGAAAAGCAAATAAATTAGAAGCCACTATGTAAAAGTGACTTAAATAGGTTTGGACTGAATGAAATGTAATTAACACAAAACTGTTATCCTAGTCAGCCTATTGACTGTTAAAATAGTGACTCCACAAAAAACTCCTGGCTTTGTTCCTAATGACCATAAATTGACTAAAATTTAGACTATTTAAGAGGAAAGATTCTTTCATATCCTGGTCAGAAATAAATCTTTGCAACTTTGATCATTGTGGAATTTATGGTCAAACTACACAGATAAATAAGTTGCAGAAGAAAAGAACAACATTACTTTGTTACCTACAATTACTTTTTAAGTCAAAGATATATTACCCAAAGATCGATTCACTTATGATGAATTGTACAATTTCACAATCATTTTTTTGATTTGCAAGACAATGTAAGTGCACAATAGCAAGTTAGCTATTACTTCCTATAGACATTCCTAGCTTTCTTTACTCAGACATATTTATAACTGGAACAAAAATATAAACCTTAAACTCTCTGCATTTCATTTAGATAAACTGCAGTTCTCTGTGATCCACATAAGAATCACGTCCATTTTAGTAGTCTACTTGTAGAACTGCTTCATGCAGATTGTAGCTCTATCTCTAAATTATGTCTCAGTTAGGCAAAGATAATTGCTATTGATTCAAAAGATATTTCAAATTTTCTGTAAGAAGAATCAAAGGGGTTTTAAGAAAGAGATAAGGTAATACTCCACATGGAAAGTAGTGAGTAGCACAGATTTAACGCACCTTTCTGCCACACCAAGTATTAATTCTCCACTGCCAGCCAGGGACTTCACAACCATCGTGATTCCAGAGCATGTTACATCAATACCATAAGGATGGGAAACGTCCATGTAATGAATTCAGAAGAAACCTATAAATAAGCAGATAAAACAAGGCAAAAATTGAACAAATTACCCATATGAGTTCCCCTGAGGATTCACTAAAGGAGAGGTAGTGATGATCTAAACCATGCAAAAGCAATAGTAAATTCAGCATCAATATTTCTGTATAGCCAAGAACAGTTGAAGATAAGCATATTTTAATGGCTCCCTACATTTCAGAGTTTACTCTGCCCCACGTGCCCCTGGATACTTTCTAATTTCCCTAAGTAGCCCAATGTTTAACTCTCGATTGCATAATCATGTCTAGGTCATTCCACACATTTTTTGTTTCTGCGAAAAACTGCTGCCAGGCATCTGTTTGGGACCTTTTCTACTCCCATTCTTTTTTCTATTTATGCCATCTGAGCACATTACTTACATCCATCTCAAAGTTCTAATTTAAAAGGACATTCCTCTGAATCATGGCTTAGTCTTGCCCATTCCTTTCCAAGTACATTGAAAGACATTTTTATTTTCAGTCTGAATCTATTTTTAAAAAATAAAAAATATACACCATCTTTTGCCTGTCAGGCCTTACAGCCCCAAATAATGTAGATTAAATTTTTACACAGGCTTACTAAAATCAAAAAGTCCAACTTTTTAAAAAATTAATTGGCCCAGCAACCAAGCGATACAAACGCAATCCAGTAAACTAAGTACAGAATATTGGCACCAACAGGAAGAATGATTCTGCATTTATACAACCACACCTGCAAGTTTCCTTAACTATGAGAAATATGCCAGCTAAATAGAAAAAACAGTAAGCATTAGCCATTTTCTTCTGCTCCATTTGCTCTATGTCCCAACACCTTTTTTTTGGAGTTGGGTGAAATCCTCAGCCTTATTCCTAATGTAACCTCTCTATTCTATCTTAAGGACATAGAAGAGCAGAGCAAGTTGACCATAAGAAGGTGGACCACAACAAGGACTTTTTCCCTAGCTGTACACATTTGCCTACATTGAGAAAATTCTATGATTATACCTAATCTCATTTGAGAGATTCCAATCCTATTTTAGCCTGTCCTGTTATAAATCAATAAAGATAACTCAGGCTCAGGAAACTTATATGTAGTCAAAAGCTGAGGCAAAGAAGTTTTGACATAGGGTAGATCTTCTTGTACAAAGTGCTTCTCTTCACATTTAAGCTGAAATATTATGGTTGTATATTAATAACTGCAGAAGAACTGCAGCAAAAGGAGACAATTGTGTCCTTTGCCACCACCATGACTGCGAATAAGAACGTTTATTTGAAATCCCACATTCCAAGAACTGTTTCACTTTTTCTTCATGAGGAAATTTTAAAATAAGGAGCTGTCTGGTATTATTAGAAAGCAATTCTGATCTGTATAGCAGTATGCCACCACCTAGTTGAGGCCTTGAAGCAAGAAGCCCATTGTAAAACAGAATGAAATATCCTTTGTGGTTTATTTTACATCATTGGCAGTACGAGTTAGATACCTTCCTTTGGCAGCAAATCTCTCGCAGTAATCAATGCAAAAATTCATCTTACTGGGCTTTTAGTCTTCTTTGAGTTAACACAAGGTACTGGTTTGAGCTGGGATAGAGTAAATTTTCTTCACAGTAGTTCATATGGGGCTGTGTTTTGGATTTCTGCTGAAAATAGTGTTGATAATACATGAAGGTTTCAGTTATTGCTGAGCAG
>VZTA01028271.1:22337-57663 GCA_013398855.1 Mohoua ochrocephala | reverse complement strand
CCATATATATAAAAGAATAAGTTATAAAAATTAAATCAGATGTTAAAGACTTTTTTTTTTTGTTTCCAGCTCATTGTCCTTAATAACCTGAGGTGAATCAGCCTGTTTAGAACTGCTTAATGCTGAAAATAGGTTGCAGAAATAGGACAATACCTGAGCATACATTCAGGATATTTGCATTGGCCTTCAAAGGAAGCTGATGTTGCAAAAAAAACCAACCCCACAAACTCAACCAAACAACAAAAAAACGGCTGGGGGGAGGTGCTTGACACAGAAAAATCATCTTTTCCTGGAATTAAATTCTCTGGAATTCTGAATCAGTGCGTTTCCATCCTCGAATTCCGTGTGCTCAGCTGAAGAAAGCTTTGGAGCAGGAAGTAGCAAGACTCAGATTCTGCCCTTCCAATTCCCATCAGCTCAAAGCCAACTTCTTCCCAATCAGCCTGAATTTTGTGTCCTTGGTGGCAAAAATATCAGGAACTTTCTCACCCCCTCCCTTGATTTGTGTCAGGAGCCCTTTGGGGCCACTTGGGTGAGGAACACGAGTGGGATTTTGATGGAAAACCTTCAAAATTAATTGGTTTCATCATTCTGGCTCTGCCAGTGTTGGAAGATCTTGCAGATATTCCCAGGTATTTTGAGATATTTTGGTTCGAGGCTCAGTCCATCCAGCCTAAAAATGGATATTTAAAAACTAAAAAGCATCCAAAATAGACCTGACAAAGGCTTGAGGCGCCTTCCTGGTGAGTCAGAAGTTTTCTGTCGTTTCAGTCAGATTCATGAGGAGGTTCCTGAAGTTTGCAGTGTCATTTTTTTTCCTAACAATTCCCACCTGCTCCTCTGTCCCCTTGCCACCAGCTGCTGTGGGGAATGTTTCCATCCAGCTTTTCCTGCGTGGAGAAATTCCTGATGTGGAAAAGAATCAACTTTTCCAATGAACTTTTATTTCAGCTCGGGTAGTGATGATGTGCTCTGTACCCAGGCAGTTGATTTTCTCGTAAACAATAGGTTATTTATTTTAATTTTTTTTTAAAGTAAACACTGGCTTCTAAAAGATCTGGAATGCTTTAAACAAAGACCTCGTGACCTCCTGGTGTGAGTTAACATCTCCTGTATGTCCTTTTCTTCTTTGGCTTTGTCGTTGGGGATGAATTCACTCCAAAGCCCTCGTTGCATTTCTCTGCTTTTTAACTTTAATTCTTTGTTTGTCTCTCCTTCATCTCCTTCTGATGGGTTAATTATGGAAATCTTCACTTCCCACCCCCCTGGAGCTGGGTAAAGGCATCACTCTGATTTATTTATTTATTTATTTTAAATTTGTGTCTCTGTCTCCTCATCCAACCTAATGCTCCATAAGACCTGGGGTTTAAATTATTTAAAAAGTGTGTTGGAGCTTTCTATGGGGTGTCGGTGCGAGTTGTAACCAAGATATATTTTAAAATGTATTTTTCATGAGGCCATAAAACAGCCCCATAATTCTGTTTGTCAGACTTGAAGTGGGTGAATAAATATGGCAGGCAGTGGGTTATATGGTCTTGATACTTCCAGCTATTGAATGTTGGTGTATATTTATTTTTTTTCCTGTGTGTATTGAAGCTTAAGAGGAGCAGGAATGAAATAAATCCTTTAATTATGGAGTAGTTTAGGTTGAAAGGGACATTTAAAGGTCATTCTCCCTCAGCCCCCCTACAATGAGTTAGGGAGTTTATAAGACCCCAAACAACCTGGCCTTGAATGACATCGATTCTGACCTTAATCAAGGCTGTAATAAATGAATTAATTAAATTTTATGATCTTGATTTGCAGGGCAGGATTTGGCTGCAGTCGGGGGTCACAGCCCTTGATAGGTTTGAAATTCCACTGGGGCAGCACCAGAGCTGCGCTGAACCCCGAGAGTTTTGGAGTGTGGTTGTGTGCTTTAAAATCAGCTGCATGCTAATGAAATTAATTTTAATTAATGACTTTTTAGATCCAGACTGAATGATGCCACTAAAGGTGGAAATAAAGAGAGGAGGCTCTTCAGGAAAGTTTATTTAGCTCAGCGTAGCAGCCTCTGGACCCTGAAGTGGGTGACAAAGTTATGCTCTGGTCACGAGCAAGAATTCCCTGTGCAGTGCCAAAAGAAATGAAGCCTCGTGGGAGGGAATTGGTGGGGATTTTGGAATTTACAGGGCACGTTATCCCAGCATCAGTTCAAGGTTCTGGTTATAAAACTGGGCAGCAGAAGGGCCGAGCTGGAGCAAGTGGAGCAGTTTGGTAAACGAGGGAATTGATGTGTTTTCCCTGCAGGTTCAGGCAGAGAATGCAAACTGAGCTCGAGCCTGCTCTTAATCACAGAATCCCAGCGAGGGTTGGGTTGGGAGAGACCTTAAAGCTCATTTTGTTCCACCCCTGCCCAAGACCCCGGGGTGTTTTGTTCCACCCCTGCCCAAGGCCAGGGTGTTTTGTTCCATGCCTTCCACCGACCAGGGTGTTTTGTTCCACACCAGAGATGTATTAAAGTAGAGAATCCATTGTTATATTTCTTTCTGTTCCTCTTCTCTATGGGAGAACTTCTCATCTTTTGGAAAAAATCAAGTTATCCCCCTCAGCTTCATCACCATCAATCCCTCTAAGCTGCTTTGAGATTCCAGGAGAGGAGCAGCCCTGGTTCCGGGAGAGTTTTTGGAGAAGGACAAGTCCTCTGTGAGGAGCTTGGTTTGTGTCTGTGCTTTCCCAGAAGCCTAAAAAAAATAACAGAGACAAAAATCAATGTTTCCAAAGGGTAATGACTGGTGGTTGAGGTGCAACATTCACCTCTCTTCATCACCTAAAATATTTAAATATGTTTCTATGTGTATAAAGATGGATTCCAGGGTGCTTAATTTTTTTTTCCCCGCTATTTGCTCATTTTCTTTCTGTTCTTCTCCTTGGTTTTTGTTTTTCCTTAAACCCGCATTTTTCTCGCTGCCAGATGTTCATTTCTGTGCATACAAGAGCCTGACTGGGTCCTGTGTGGCTCCTGCAGAAACCTCCCCTTTCTCCTTTTCTCTTTTTCATCTACAAAAGTAAAATTCAGAATTAGTGGACTTAGATTATTGTCAGCTTAACCTTGATTGACTTTGAAGTTAATATTTTCTATCATTTAGCCCGCCCTCAGAATATAAAAACATTGGAAATTCCACTGCAACAATAGAAATTATTCCTCCCATTTTTTTTTTTTTTTAAATCTTCTTTTTCAGCTTCTATTTCCTTTTCTAACCCTGTTTCTGTTTGTTTTGGATTCGTGTCTGGAACAGGAGTTCTGTTTCTCAGTCCATGTGCAACAGATTGTGGATGAGCAAAGGAGGAGTGAAAGAGTTTGCTCTGTGATCAGGGAAATGATGATAAATAAGAAGATTGAAGGGTTTCTCAGCAGCTGCTGCTGCAGCTGAGTTAATGTGAGGAGCGAAAGCAGCTGATGCAGAACGAGATTTTTACCTGGCTTTTGTGCTTGAAGCAACATTTGCTGTAAATAATCTGCTTTTTATCTTATACCTGGTCATAGAAGGTTGTAATTGTGCTCTTTTTGACCTTAATTTTAAAACAAAACATTAAAAAAATTAAGCCAATGAGATAAAAATACTTCTGAAATCCTGATTAAATATCTGGCCCATGCATGACAAATCCTTTGCTGGTGGAAGTCCATGCCAGGAGATGTCACTCAAAGCTGTTGTCCTGGAACTGCAAGATTAGGCTTTGCCATAATAATATAGATTTTTCCCTGCTTAATATTGAAGTGAGTCTTGCCTTCCATCCAGAGGGATGCTATTACTCAATCCATGTGTGCTGCCTAATTTTCCCTAGTGCAGAATTAAGCAAAGCAAATCTCCAGGCTTAAATTTATCCCGCTTTTATAGTTCTGCTTTCATTTTGACACAAGAGAACCCCCCCTTAACCTTGCATCTCCACAGGCAAATTCCTACCCAGAGTATTTGAATTATTTTCCTTTAAATTTCCTATTTAAATTATTTTTCATATTCTTAATATAAACCCTACAAGAAGAGTTGGAGCAAGGCAGCAGAGCATTTATCGTGGAACAGCTTGGATATAGATTAATTGTTTTAATTGGAAAATTGTAATATAACCACAAAAGGCCTCAAAATCTTGTGCTCCTGAGTGTTCAATGTCCTGTTTGTTGCACTTTGTTTTTAGTGGGGCTCTTCCTTTGAGAACCTGAGGTGATTTTGTGGCTGCTGAAGGGTTTTGAGCTTTGATATCCTTGAGGCCATTCCCGATCGTATCCCACGTCCTGCCCAATGTTTCACCATCCCCCCATGGAAGTTAGGAAGGGCTTTTCTCCAGGAGAATCAGGATAAATGCTGGAGCAAAGTCCCAGCACGTTATCCCTGGAGTGTCAGAAGGTGGCAGCCAATTTCTGCTGTTTGCTCGGGATGTTCCAGCTCCTCCTCGTTTGGGAAGAGCAAACCCCAAGATGAGCTGTAAAGGTAATTTTCAGATTGCCTGTCAGCCCCAAACACGTTTTTATCCATCATCAGCGTGACACAACGGTGACTTCCTCAGACTTTTATGCTTAATTTGCATAACTCACAGCACCCAGACTTTCTGGAGACTTCAGAGCAACTTTTCCCCGTCAGAATTAAATTCCACATAATTTATTTCCACATAGAATTCACAGGAAAAAAATATTCCACATAGATCAAACAAAGGCTAAAAATTTACTGTTGTTGACTCGTGCTCTGAACTCCTCGTGGTGCTGCTGCACAATCTGGGGACAGCTTTCCATTAAAAATGAGAATAAATGCCAGAAACTAAAAGTTCTCCTCAAATAAACCACCCTGCTATTATTTTATGCCTCTTAGATCTGGGATTGGGGTGATAAATATTTGTCAACAGGGTTTTAGGAGGTTTTGATGGCTTGGTGTTGGATGCCTGGTTAAGTGAGAACTTTATCTTTTCCAGATGAGGGTGATTGGATTTATCACACATTGTCCTTCTGCACGTCCAGCTCCCAGGCAGAAAAAATGAATGTTTAACTCCCCAGACTTGCAAATTTGGTTTATTTGGTGCTAAAGGAACTCGGATGAGTTTTACCTCATGAAAAATTTCCAGTAAGGTCTTCTAAAAGAAAGTCCCACAGGAAAAATAGAAATTATTTATTTACTTCTTTACTACCTCTTCAAATGATATCAATACGATGACAAAGAGGGTAAAATCTTAATTATTTTGAGTTTGTTGGGGGGGGGAAGGGATTAAGAGTTGTAGCTTTTATTTAGATTTGAGTAGGATGTGGCCTATGCTGGCAAAACCAGGCCTGTGATTGATGGGAAAGCAGGAATGGTCAGTCCAAAAGGAAAAGGCTGAAGGAAAAGTGAAGTAAAAATGAGAATGGACATTTTAAAAGGAGAAATAAAAGATAAGAATAGGCAACTAAAGGAAGAGAGAGCAGTGGTGGTGTGCTCAGTTAATCCTGGGAGAAAAGGTGTTGCTGCCTCCCTTCCTGCTCTGTTTTAGTGGGAAGACTTGGAAGGGAAGGAGGAAGATGAGTTCATCTTCAAAGGGTCATCTCTGGGAGTGATTTGTGCCAGCAGAGCCCAAAAAAATCTGCTTTGGATAATTTCTTTTCATGTTATTTGGATGGATAAAGGGGCAATTAACAGTAAGAGTCTAATTGGGCTTTAGTCTGAGCTGGACTGGGATGGCTGATCCCAAGGGGACACTCAGGAGAAGTTGTGTTACACAAAGCTGTTATATTTGAGTTTCTGTAGCACAAACTCTAGAAACGCTTCATTTTTTATTGTGAAACATGAAAAATTCACTCAATGACCAGAAATACTCAATTTTAGACCAGCTGGGGTTTCTCTAAAGCCACATCAAAGGTGCCGTGGGAGGAGAGCTCTGGGAAATACCGAGTTGAGTTTCCTACCTGGAGTTTTTGTGTGATAATAGAGGTGAGAACGGGGAAAAATGTTCTCATCCATCGTGGGAGGAGTAAAATTCACCCTTCTCGGAGGAGCTCTGTTGAGTTTTGTTCTCCATCGACCCTCGGTGGGGCAGGAGCTGAAGGTGCTCAGCAGGAGCTGTGACCTTACAAGCCCCAGGAATTTGTTCCAGGTGAAGCGAGGGGAGGTTTGGATCCCAGACACTGAAACATTCCCCATGGGGGGAACATTTTGGGTTTAGCAAACACCTCAGACAGTGCTCTCCCTCTGCCCCTGCTCGTTAATCTTGACCCAGCAGCTTTTCCTCCATCATCTCTCTCTTCTCCCACTTAAAACAGATTTATTTTTTGTAATTATGAGGGACAAAGCTCGTTACAGGCTGAACAAGGGAAGTGCTGCTCCAGAAATGTTCCCTCTTAGAGCTTAATTTTTTCCAAAGAGAGGTGACACCCCTGACCTGTGAAGTGCATCGAAGAAAATGAGTAACTTTTAGAAGAAAAAAGTGGTTCGTTTTCCAGATAATATTTAAAATCATAATAAAAAAACCCCACTAAAAATAATAATTGCTGGAAAATGGGCTGCGAATGTTTATTTTAGAGAAAAGAATAAGGTTTGCTGCTTGTTCGTTGGGTGCCAAGACCCAATCATTTGATTAAAAAAAATGAATTTCACTATTGGATCAGTATTGAATTTCAGTGTTTGGTCTTTGCAGTAGCCTCTCGAATTATTCTGATTAATCACCCTTTTCTTTTTTCTCCTAAATTACCTTATGGTTGTTTTTAAAAAATAACCATTGGTGATCTCAGATCTTTCCTTCCATTGGAAGCAGTTTGTACTTTGATGGATTCCAAAGGAATTTCTCACCTTTTTAAGGTGGAGGTGCTAAAATCTGTTGGAAATTTTGAAGTTTTCCTTCTTTTCTGTTATTTCAGGGAACAGCCCAGGGACAGGAAAAGATTTGCTGGAATAATTTGCCTGGTTTTGGGGAATTAGTTGGAACAGAACCTGGATCTCCTGAAATTTTCTGCTTGGTTAATGGTCGGACTTTGGGAAGGATCCCCAAATTCCTCATCTTAACGATTCTGAAATGCTGTGATTGTGACTTAATGACTTTTACGAGGGCCCTGTTGCATTTTGAATTTTACTCCGGAATAGGTCATAAATTGTGGTGTTTTGGAACCTTTTAAGTGAACATTCCCTTGGAATGTTTCGAGGGAATGTCCCATTTGATTATTACTGAAATGCAGTGCTAAAATCGGAGCATTTTGTCCTTATCCAAACTCTGGTGAGAGTTTGCTTTTCCTCTTGGAGTTGAACCTGTTCGTACCTGTTTCGCTTCCTTCCTTTTCAGGGCATTTTTCTTTTCTACCTGAACTCTTTTTGAAGAGTTTAATTCAATTTAGATGCAAAAAGTTTTTCTTCTTCTCTTTTTCTTTTCGTGGGCCAGGTGGGGAATAAAAAATCTGATCTCTTGAGATCTCATTCCTACAAAATACTCAAATATTGGGGAAAAAAATGATGAATTTCTGTTTCACATCCTTGGACCCTTTAAACCTAAATGTTGGTGTGAGATCCCAATTAGAACCACTCAGGAGAAAGTCCTGGGGGTGGAAATCTCCTTTCTGTGAGAAATGAAGCAAAACACAACTTACAGTTGTTTTGGAATTTGGGGTTTTAGTGTATTCATAAGAAAATGGTGACTGTCACATTTGAGATGTGATTGCCACTCTTTTAAAGACTTTTTGGGGTTTTTTATGTTCTTAGGAATTAAATATATTTGAATGAAAGTCCAGATGTTGCCAAATCTTGCACGCTTTTCCGAGAGGAACCATGGATTTACCTCTGCAGAGAAAGGAGAAATAAAACTCCTGGAAATGGAGGTCCCGGAAAAAAATCTGCTTCCAAAATTCTGCGCTTTGTCCTTGCAGTGACATTTTTTTTTCCCAGCCATCAGTTTCTGCCTGCTCTGTGATGAAATGAAGAGACCACGATGACAAATTCCAGGGCTCAGTCCAAATAAATCAGTTTATCTGGGCTGTGTAATTGGGAGATGTCTCCCTTCTGAAGGATGGCAGGCAGTGACTGAGGTCCTGATCATAAATAAACCTGGCAAACCAAATTTTGTTGTTTTCCTGGACTCCTGAGTGCCCAAGGAACAGCATTCAGGCTTGGAGACTTCCAATTGTGTTCATTGATGATTTTCCCTCTTCTTGAATTAATTTTGAGATGCCATCCATGTCCTGCTTGCCTAGGAAACGTTCAGGGGAAGAGAAATAAAGGATATTTTCATGCTGCACAGCGTGGAACTGCGTGAAAAGGGATTTCCCTTGCTTTAAAAGCTGGATTCCTCCAAAAAAAACCCAAAACCTCTGGAAAAGAAAGGCCACATAATCCTCCATCTGCACCAGGGGATAGGCAGAGTTTAAATGTGCTGCAACATCAACCCACTTTCATTCCTATAGATTTGGGTACAAATAAATAAGGAAAATACTCCTTGTTTTCCCTTCACTGAGGGAGCAGCACTGTGATATCCTGCATTAATTTTACATGAAATCCGAGCTGAAGGTGCTCGTGTAATTCCCTTGGAAAAATAAATAGCATTTTCTAGTGCTAACAGGAGAGGATGCTCTGGGTAATCCATTTCTTTGTTATTTTCTCTCGAATTTTATGGGCGTGAGATAAAAATTGAATTAATCTTTGTTAAAAGATGACCTTTGGAATAGGCTCCCTGCTGAGAGTTTTAATTATTGGAGCAGGTATTCACAGCTCGAGAGCCAGGAAAGATTGATTTGCTTGGAGTGTACCAAAGAGAGTGGGACAAATTCATGCCTGGAGTTGCCTCAGTGAAATCAGAGCCACTTCTGGAAAAGGAATAATGGGAATATCCATTTGGGAATGCCTATTTTGCCCAGGGGACTCTGCTGGAAAATGTCTCATAATCGTATTTTAGTAGTGGGAATTTTGCTGTAGGAATGTTGGTTTTTTTTTTTTTTTTTTGGTTGGGCTTTTTACTAAAAATGCTTTTAATTTCTTTAAGTAAAATGGATTTAGTAGATTTAGATGGGATATTAGGAAGGAATTCCTGGCTGGGAGGGTGGGGAGGCCCTGGCACAGAGTGCCCAGAGAAGCTGTGGCTGCCCCTGGATCCCTGGCAGTGCCCAAGGCCAGGTTGGACGGGGCTTGGAGCAGCCTGGGACAGTGGGAGGTGTCCCTGCCCAAGGCAAGGGTGGCACTGGCTGATCCTTAAGATCCCTTCCAACCCAAACCTTTGATTAAAAACCTTTGATTAATTCTTTGATTAAAAAAAACCCCCAGTAACTGAGAAATGTGTTCCTTCATCAAAGAGTTGGAGATTTTAGACCACCCTCGGAGCTAAAACGCCCAAGAAATTGAAGTATAAATGTGTCATTATCCCCCCACAGCCAATTTTTCCCCTCTGCACGGTGTAAATTGGGAATTTTCACCTCAGACCATGGTCCCTGCTCACCTAAAAGATGTCAGGGCAGCTTTTCCTCAGTGATCCTTTCCCACGGATCTGGGCAGTGCGGATCCCTCCCGCCTGCAGAAACAGGCAAACCTAATTTGGTCTCCACAGACTGAATCCTGGAGCAGGGTTTCCACGGAGCCAATTATTAATCATACA
This sequence comes from Mohoua ochrocephala, assembly GCA_013398855.1. Lineage (NCBI taxonomy): Eukaryota > Metazoa > Chordata > Aves > Passeriformes > Acanthizidae > Mohoua > Mohoua ochrocephala. Next base: position 48,099 of record VZTA01028271.1, on the reverse strand, counting down.
GGGGGATAATTGGATTTAATAGGAGAACCGTGCGGGGCCTCAGCAGCCGAGCAAAGACCCGAGAACAATGGGCTGTGTGGAAAGAGGGCAGCTGTCGGTGGAGCTCTCAGGGATTGGTGTTGGACCAATATTATTTCATCTTTTCCTTAATGACTTTGGCACCGAGAAGTCAAAATGTGCTAATGGAATTTGCTGATGCCATGAAACTGGGAGACAGTGTCAGCACTGAGGAGGACGGGATTAATTAGGCAGGATTAGATGACCTCCAAGCCTGGAATAATAGAATTAGGAGAAAATTGAGTAGTGCAAGCTCAGGGTCGTGCCCTGAAGAATAATGAGCTGAATTCCATCAGCAGCAACAGGAGGAGTTGGACCTTTGGGGCTTTTCCTGGATCACGGGAAGCTTTTGACCCGTTAATGGGATGCAGCGCGTGCTGAAGGGGGCTGTCGAGTTCCCAGCCAAAATCTGTCTGGGATTGTGGTTACCTGTGCCCAGGGAAAACCCAGCTGGGGCTGGAACAGATGCCTGGAAAAGCTTCTGGCTGCTGAGGGTGGCAGGGCCGGTCCCTCTGGAGGCTGGAGCAGCTCTGCTCGTTGAGCTGAGCAAAATGAGAGTGGAGAAGGGATGGGGCTGCTCTCTGTGGGGACGTTGGGGGATAAACAAGGAGGGGAAGCTGTTCAGGTGATGTTTTTGTGGGCTGGACAAGGGGATGTAAGCCAGGTTTGAATAAATTAAGGCTGGAAATTAATGGAAGGTTTGGAGCTGCAGGTGGGCTGGGAATACCTGGCAAGAAACTTAAAACTGTGCTGAGGGCCAGGACTGATAAATGCTGGAGGTTCTGGCTGTCAGTGGGGAGAGGGCTGGTGGGGATACCCAGGAGCACTTCCAGCGCTCTCTTCCCAACAGAGCAGAGCTCAGAGGGTGCTGGTATCCACCTGCATTCCACGTTTTCCTTACAAATGATTTACAGCCGTGCCTGGACAACCAGTCTGAGGGGCTGCTGGGGCTCACAGAGGTCTAACACCCGTGTGGGGAGAGACCACGGCCGAATTTGTGCATCCAGAGCCTTGTGGGCCCCTTGCAGAGACCAAATTCACAAGGAACAACCTTTGGAGGGCTGGAATTCTGCTTGCCTGGCGCCTGTGAGGCAGATATTTATTTCATAACTTTTTAAACAGATGATTTGCTGTGAACTTCTCATTTTTTAGGGCACACAGGTAAGGGAGGTGGATGGAGAAGGTTCACCTTGAGGGTAGTGGCTGTTTTAAGGAGGAGATTGGTGGATTTTGTGGTTATAGCTCCAAAAAAGAAAAAAATAGGCAACCAGCAGAGAGTTTTTGGGCTGGTCAGTCCCGCTGCAGGATTATGGCACATTCCAAAGCAATGCCAAGTGGTTTTTTGGACACATCCGGAGCCAGGTTCACCCCTCTCTGCCCTGGGCGAGCGTGGCTGTCCATCCCTTGGTGTCACTGGGAGGGACACCGTGCTGTGCCTGGCTGAGTGGCACTGACTGCTGTCCCGGTGCTCTGGGGCTGCTCCCAGGCCTGCTCTGGCACACTTGGAGAGCCCAAATCCCCACGTTAAACCAACGAGAGACAAATCCAATTAGGAACGTGTTGCCAGCTCATCAGTCCCCTACATTCTGCAGCTGAAAGCTGCATTTTCTGTCTTGTCCACGCTCATCCGTCTCAACAACAGCAAGGCACAGGAACAGAATTCCCAGAATCCCAGAACCTTTGGGGTCGGAAGGGACCTCTGCAAATCATCTGTTCCAATCCCCTTTCCAAGGCAGGATCACCTGGAGCAGGTGGTGTGTCCAGGTGGGTTCGGAATATCTCCGCAGTGGGAGTGGGAAACAGCCAATTAAAAATAACTCCTTTATTTTCAGTGGAGTAGAATAATAAGATGCACCTCTCAACGTAGCATTTGGGTGTCTTCAAATAATCTTTTTTTTTGTTTTCAACCCTTCCTGGGCTGCCCGTCTTGAAAGCTTTGGGAAATTCTTTGGCCTTTGTGTTGGACCCCAAGGGACAATTTAAACAGAGAGGGAGCAGCAGGAACAACATGTCCAAGGTTCCTGCCCGGTGCTGGGTGTTGAAGGAGTGGCTTGGAGCACCTGGGCTCCCAAACACTGTTTGTTTGCCTCAGAAAATGAATTTTTGGGCTGCCCAGGCAGTGTCAGGAGAGAGCCTCACAAGGCAAACCCAGATTTCCCAGCTTGGGAGGCGTTTCCTGAGGAAAACCTGCGAGTCTTGGCCTTTCCCAAATAAAACCACTCACGGCCCTGTTTTGCTGGAGTGCTTTAAAATTATTAGTTTATTATTTCAGTGTAATTACATTCCGAGCCCAGCACTTTCCAGAAGGAGTTTTGGCTCTGCTCTCACAAGTAGGTATTATTTGCTTTATGTAATTGTAGAGCTTCGGTTGCCGTGGCGACGGGACACAGTTTTAAATTTAGAAACTAATTTGTTTTCTGCCACTTTGCTCTTTACTGTTAAGGAGACAAGCTGTTTGCTATTAAATAAAACTTAAAAAGAAGGAGAGATTAAACGTGGATAAAAATATAATGTAGAAACTATCGTGTAGCATCCACTTGGAGATGAAGGAGAAAGCACTGGCAAGGCCAGGAGGGAAATTCCTCTGTTCCTCAGGAATTAAGGGGAAGTTTTTGTGCTGCTGAGGGGGATGTTTTGTGTGTGTGTATGGGAATAAATCCCATGGGGTTGCTGCAAAGGCCTAGGATGCCTGGAATGCCAGATTTCTGAGTTTATAATCCCATTTTTACCACTGACTTTGTTCTCTACAGCAGGGAGGGGCACTTGGCCTCTTTAATTTGGGGCTAAAATAGGGACAATAGCAACTTCCTGAATGAAGTAATGGAATTAAGCAGCTAAAAAATCTCCAGGTGAGCTTTTGCCCTCTTCCCTACAAGGAATTTTCTTGTCTTTCCTTCGTGAGGGATTTCCTGGTGTTTGTCTAACCTGCCCTAAAACCTCTCCTGATGGAGATCCCTGAATAATCTCTTCCTCTGATTAGCTCTCCTCTGTCACAGAAAAAATGAAATCATATTTCCTAGTTTAATCTCCTCTGCTTCTGTTTAATCCCCTTTCTCTTGCACCACTCCCAATGGATTTGTCCTTCCTCCTTTATTGAAGGAACTTTTCCTGTCTCGAGGCCTTTCTTGGGCCCTTTTGAAGGTGTGTGGGGTGCAGGAAACACTAAAATTTGTGGTTAAATGGAAAGCAGAGGAACAGAATTCTTTGGCAGTAGCAGGGCCACCAGCCAGGTGTCCAAACCACGCTAGTTTAGAAAAAACTCCATTTTTAAAAAATCTTTGAGGGACTCTTGAGCCTTCTTGAGCCTAAATACAAATGCAAGGATGGCACAGTTCTAATTTGACACGTTATAAATTAGGTAAAAAGGAGGTGGGGTCATTTTGTTGGATGACTTGGTTTAGACTCCATTGGATTATTAAAAAAAGAAGGGAAATAAATAATGAAGGAGGAAGCACTCCAAAGTTCTGGTCAGTGTCACTGGGCAACATCTCTGGTCGTTCAGTCTGCATTTTTTGGTTATTTCTGAGGTGTTCTATTTTGTGTCAGTATGTTTTATAATCGATATTGAAGTAGGTGAGATTGCAAAATTGGAGGGAAAAGCTCCGTGCTCAGAACTTCCCAGTGATGTCAGCAGAGGATTCCTCAGGAAAAAACCCTTGGTGGGAATCACCCCTCAGTGCCTGGGTGAGCAGAAACACTTTCCCAGCTCCATTAGAAGTTCAGGAATCCTGGATCTGTCCCAGCAGCTCCCTGGTGTGGCTTTTGTCTCGCTGGTTGTGTGTGAGTTCTGCTCCAACTGCCTGGAAAATCATGGAAATGCAAAATGTGAAGGAACATTTTAGGTGCTCACCAGCTTCCACGAGGTTTTTAGGCTTTGCTGCCTGCACAAAAACATAATAATAATAATAAAAAAAAAAAATGAGGAAGCTGACATTATTCCCAAGAAGTGGGTCAGTCTCCAAAGGGATAATAAAGGGATGAAGAGGAGGTGGAATAGCAAGTGCTGCTGGCAGAGATGGATTGCTGGGCTGAGCCTCTCGTGAGCAGCACCGCTCTGCAGCCCCGCTTTTAATGGCTCCGTATTCAGCCACTTAAAATAAATCAGTGGGGACAGTTTAGGACACTCCTAAACATCCATTGTCACCCTGACGTGCCAAATATGCCGCGGAAATAAAATAATAATTTTTTCCCCGGTCCTTCTGGGGATGCTCTGTGGCAAAACAAGCTCGTTTTTTTTGGGAATTGTGAGGGTTTTCTTTATCTCAGTGCTTTGTCTACGGTGGGTTCTGTTGGAGCTTTAATTCTCAGACTCTTCCTGGAGCTCTGGATTAAGCCGTGATGTTCCCTTGGAGACAAAGGTGGTATTTTATATTACATAATATGGGCTCGGTGCCTTTTCTTAAACAACATCTAAATCAGCCTGGGATCTTTACAGCAAAAGGAGACTATAAAATATTGATGTTCCTGCTGGAAAAGTAGGTCTTTCAGATTAATTTTTTTTTCATAAAGTAGAAAGCCAGGGATTTTTAAATGACTGGGAGAGCCAGGCTGGTGAATTGAGCCAAGAAGCTGCAGGTTTGTGTTAGAGATGTTTTATTGTTCGCTCGCATTGGTGGCCTCAACTCAGGCTGGTGAAAAGTGAAATTCAAAGTTACAAATTTCATGGAACCGTGGAATGGTTTGGGTTGGAAGGGACCTTAAAGCTCATCCAGTCCCACCCCTGCCATGGGTTGGGGACAACTTCCACTGTCCCAGGTTGCTCCCACCTGGCCTTGAACACTTTTATAATTAATCTTAACTTTATATATTCCTGGGGATGAATCCCTGTGGATAAAACTGAGCCTCCAGACTGGGTGTGAAAGTTCACAAAGCCTTGCAGGAGGTTAAGCTGAGCTTTAGCACTTGAAGCAGGACTGGCCAGGGGGATGCCAGATGTTGTATGATGATGATCTATGGCCCTAATTGATCCATCAACAATGTTCCACTTACCCTTCAGGCTTGGATTTCCATGGAAACAGCAGCACTTGGGGTGGAGCAAAAGAATTGGGGAGGTTTCGGTCCTGCAATTCGGCTGAGGGTAATAATGTAATAAAAATCTGAGCTGGAGCAGACTGAACTTGACACATTTATGCTGCTGTTTGTGCAGGAGAGAATCAAATTACAGAGTCTTATCCCAAAATTCCTGAGTTTTAAGTGCTGCTTTTGGCTGTGGAATTGTCCTGCCAATCTCCTCCGTGAAATCCACGTGTTCAGGAGGATGGTGAGCTCAAAAATTGTTCAGATGTCCTAACATTTAAAGCAAAAATGAATTTAATTTCTAAAATGTTGAATTCCGAGGAAGTTTGGTTGAATTCAGAGGAAGTTTGATTTATTAAAAATTTAATTTACAGAAATTTTAATTTATTTCACAGGAAATTTAATTTAATTTATAGAAGTCCCAATTTATAAAAAAATCTTTATTTTCCCCCTGAATATTAATAAAAATTGTAACCAGAATTACCCTCCAGGATGGCTTTATCTGCTCTGGGCACAGAAGGTATGTTTAAATAGTTTTTAAACTGACTGAAACCTCTGATCAAAGGTTCAGCACAGCCGAAATGTGTTTGTACAGTGTTTATACTGTACTCAAATTTTTAAAAAGTATAAAAACATAGAGGTGGGTGTGAGCTTTGTAGTCCCAGTGTGTGGCTTTGAGAGAGGAATTTGAAAAGCAGCAGCACTTTCCGCTTGTCTTTAGAATAAAACTCGTGGAATTTTGTTCAGCCAGAGGAAACGGAGCCAATTATAAATAACTCCTTTATTTTTAGTGGAGTGGAATAATAAGATGCACCACTCAAAGTGGCATTTGGGTGTCTTCAAATAATCTTTTTTTTTCTTTTCTACCCAAGCAAACACTGCAGAAAATTTGTGAGTAAGTGACTGGTTTTATCTTAGCTCAAGAGTTTGCTTTTTTCCTGTCGTTATTCCTGGGTTTAATCAAAACCAGGGATTGAGTTGCTGTTCCTGGAACTGGTTGAGGAGAGCTGGGGTAGTAGTGGAAATATGAAAGCAAACATAACCTCATAATATAAATACACAATAAAATGTGTGTGTATTGTAAGGCAAAATGCGTCCTAGAGATGGAATTATGGCTGGTTTGGAGAAAACCAGCTCAAGATTTAAAGATTTATTCCTTGTTCGCTGCAAGTTTGGGGTGGTGGTCACCAAAAAATGATCTAAGGAGCTTGGAAGGTGTGTGTGGGTGTTTTCTGAGGGAGTGAGGACGCTGCAGCCTCTCCTGGGCTTTGGGATTGCTCCTTCTCTCCTGATTATCCCCCTGTAGACCCTTCCCAAGGGATGCTTGGCTCTCCCCAGCCTTGTTTTTAACACACCCAGACTTTCCTATTGGAGTTTCCACCACTGAGAGTTGGAACTGGGCCTTCAATCGGAGCTCTTCTTTATAGTATCTCATTATCCCCTTTTGAGTAATGAGAAAAGTGCCCAAACCCATAGAATTCCCTGGATTTCCCCGTTCCAGTTCGCCGGGACACCGATTGAATAATCTGGATTGTGCTAGAGTGAGAGAGGCCTGCTGGCAGCATGGAAATGTTTTATGTAATTGCCACTGGAATGTCTTTTTCTTGGATAACTCTTGGACGTGGAATCACGCAGCGTTTGTCAGCACTTTGTTAGGAGAGCTCTGAGGAGCTCCAGATGTTTTTCTGGAAGGAATCAGCAAAAGGCACCGACAACTTTATTGGCTGCTGACGTGAGCTTGGATCTGTCCTTGGAATGGGCTTGGAAGGATGATGGAATTGCAGCAACACAGCCCTGAGGTTGAAATCAAATTCAGGGAGTCTTCGCTACATCTTGGATGAGCGTTTTTAGCCAAAGCTTCCCAATGTTTCTCCTAATTCGGCCGTTCCAATGATCCATTTTGGTGTGAAAAATGCCAAGCCTGAATGGAAAAATATCGGAAGAACACTCGGAGACACAATTTGCACGGCTAATTTATGTCCCTACTGCACAACCTGACAGGATTTCTGCAGTGCTGGGCTTTAAGCTTTATGCCCACTCAGTTTCCTTATCAGCTCAGTGCCAGTGCCTATCACATAATTCTCTCTTTCACTGCTCGCTGGACCCGAGCCTGCTCAATTTACTTCGGCTGCCAATGGCACCTCTCCCTTCCTTAAAACACAGGCCTTTCCAATTTCCAGGAATGTTTACAGTCTCCTCCTAATTTGGAGCAGGTGTTGGAGCCTCTCTGCTCTGCTGTGCAGCAGAAGGTTCATATATTTTTCATTATAGATGGAGACAAATCCTGGTGCTTGGGATGACCATCTGTCAATGCGTTTGTTCTCCTGGACTATAAATAAAACGGTTTGGGGTTTGTTTTGATTTATTTGGTTGTGAGGCTGGTGTTGATGAGGCCTCCCACTTCCCACGTGGAGTTTTATGGTCGGTCGTTAACAACCTGCTTCGTTCCTTGATGGGACTTTTTGTATTTGGGATAATTCTGGTAAAAATAAGGTCATGGGAGTGTGAGCCAAAAATTCCTGGGGTTTAATGTCCCTGTTTAAAACTGATGGAGCTCTCCTATGATTCAGGATCACTCCTGTGGGATGTGCCCCAGAGTTTCCCGCTGACAGTAAATAAATAATAACAAAACCTTGGAAGAGGCTGTCCAGGGAAGTGATGGAATCCCCATCCTTGGAAGAGTTCAAAAAACGTGCAGATGTGGCACTTGGGGACATGGCTCCGTGGTGGCCTTGGCAGTGCTGGGGAATGGTTTGGCTTGGTGATCTCGGAGGGCTTGCCCAACCTTGGCGATTCTGTGATAATGGGAGATTTTGGAAAGGGCTTTTGGTCCTGCTGGAATTGTTGTGCTTTTCCAGGGACAGCTTTTAAATAATCTGGGTGTCCCTCGGTGCTATCTGAGCTCATTATCCCACTCTCTGCATCTCATCCCCTTCCTTGGAGAGAGTAAAATTCCCAAACTCATCCATCCAGCTCACAGCATCTCCCATTGTGGTCTCTGTGCTGCCTCTTGGGCGATCCTTTGTGTTTTCCAGCATCTTCATCACGGTTCACGACTGTTGTCAGGGCAGGGCGTGGATTCGGCACTGAGCAGGGTTGAAGGTGTTCAGGGATTTATTTGGTTGTGAAACCAAGTGGTTGTGGGACCTTTGTGATGGGCTCCCTCAAAAAAAAACCAATAAAGAGTTCCTGATGGAAATGGGGCTGTGGGAAAGGGCAGGGAGGTTCAGAGGTGATGCCATCAGCCAGCAGAAAGCTGGGATTCTGTAAGGAGTCTGCAATCCGAGTGGTTTTGGCACAGTTTGCTCTTTTCTTTTTGAGCTTGTTTAATAATGGCGTGTCGTTAATGTGCCTCTGAGCGTGCTAACACAGCTGCAGCTATTGTGTTTTAGGGAGGGAACAGATCTTGTATCCCTGCCCGAAGAAATCTTATGGGAGATTTTCCAAGAGCTCATTAATAGCAGAGCCTAAATATCCATTCCGCTCCAAGAACGAGCACTCTGGGCTCTGCTTAATTGTTCTGGCAATTAATTTGATACAAGGGCACATCCAAACGAGCAGGTGGGTGAAGGCTGTGGGGAGGTGAGGTTGGATCAGCCTCCATCCACTTTCTGCCCTCATCCCATCCCAAATTATCCGTGGAAACCTGCTGGAGAAGGGCATGGATCCTGCAGGACAGGTCCTGGTGAGTTGGAATGAAACCTTTGCCGTGGCCGTGCGCTTGAAGGGATATTTGGAATGGGTTTCTGTACTTTGGAGGTACAAAAAGCTCTTCCCTAAATCCCTGTGTCATCATGGAGACTCTCCTGCCCTTTCCTAGTTTATAGATGGACAATTATTTACCCTTGGAATTACAGCTGGTGTTGATGGCTCCTTTTTTCCCAGAAAAAATGCCATTGAGAGAGAGTAGAGAAAAGTGTGGTTTGGTTTTCAGGGAAGATCCCCTTCCTCGCACCAGGATTTGACCAGTGAAGGGTCTGGCCAGGTGGAATTCTGTCCTTGCCATCCATGGGGTTTTTTTCAGGAACAGAAGAAATGGTTCTTCAAATATAATTTTAAGAGATATTTCAGAGTTTTTCTCACTGTTCAGTCCAAAGTAGGATTTGGGAAATGTGTGCTGGAATGAAGGAGATCTGGGAATGTGGAGCACTTGGGCAGGTTTGAGCATCTCAGCTGTAGAAGGAAAGAAAATTCATCACTGCCAAGTCCTTGGTGTCCTTAACTCGGGGACTCAGGAACTGGAGTTTGGCTCTTCATTCCCCAGCGTGTCTAATTCCGGTCCTGTGGAAATGAAATAATTATTATTAGTTCCCATAATTTCAGTGCATTTCAGTCAGCTGCAAAAGAACAAGCAACGTTTTTGACTGGTTTGACTGATGGATGCTAGGAAATAAAATATAACTTCTGCAAGAAAAGGATAAAAATAAAGAATAGGGTTGTTCTTCCTCATAGATTTCCAGGGTAGTTCAGAATAAATAACTCGGAGAAGTTTGGCACAGAAAATCTCAAGAGCAGACATCCTTTTTGTGTGGTTTTACTCCAGTCTAATAAAATAATTTGGTAATTAAGCTCTTTCTTGGCATTTTGTGGTGAGATGGCCACTAAAAATTTAGATGTAACGAGTCCTACAAGGGACACTCTTGAGGTGTTCAGATCCTGGAGAAAGTTGTCTGAGGAATTTTCTTAGTGTGGCTTCTTCCTCCATGAGTATTTTGTTCTATTTTCTTCTTGCGGGACCTGCTTAGGGAACTAAAAACTTGAATTTTTGGACACATTCAGCCCTTTCCTTCCCTTGACGTGGTGCCACCGTCACAAATGAAGTGGAACTTCTTCAGATCCTTCAGCGTGAAGTAAAGCTCGAGTTTCTGCTGATTTTCTATCCAAGGGCCACAATGCCCTCCCTGCTTTTGCTTCCTGGTACACTCAGAATTTGCGTATTTTGCAAGAAACCACAGTTATCTCAGTCTGCAGCTGAGAGCATCTCGCTGACATTAAGCTCTAATTTGGGAGGGTGTTCCAAAAAAAATGAGACTTTTCAAGAAACAGGGATCATGGATGGAACAGAGTCCTGCAAAGAGAGAAAATTTGGTAGGAATTGAGTCAAGCACCTCGGAGGAATGGAATGTTTCACCTGTTCTACCGTGCTTTGTTATGAAGTCTGTAATTGTTTGAATGCATTTCAACTTTTTTCCTCAGGGTTTTATTCTCTGTCTGGACACATCAGGAAATAAGAAATTAGCCACCTACTCTTCAGATGACCAAAGGGGCAGCTGGAGATAAATTCTGTGTACAGTTAGAACTTGGAACAGAATCTGTGTCTCTGCCGTGCCCCCGTGAACAGAAACGTGGATCAGTTGGCAGAACTTTTGGAATTCATGTCTCCACTGTCTTGCCTGCCCTTGTACCTTAATTGTGAAGCTCTGGAGAAAAGGAATATTCTCCTGGTGCTGCCCAGTCCCCATTGGAATTTGTTATCCCCGTGTCCTGACTGACTGCAGGGGAGCAGTGAGGGGAGCACGTTCCCACTGCAAGGATGGAAAGGGTCAAGGGCTGCAGAGCAGCTCATAAATGTAGGATGAGAGTTGTAAATCTTGGATCTGGCACTCCTGGATCTTTTCTTTGTGCTGGATTAATTGGGTTGTTCATCTCTGCAGCGAGAGCTTTGCAATTGTGGTGCTGGAACGTGTCCAGGGAAGGGAACGGAGCTGGGAAGGGTTTGGAGCATCAGGAGAGGCTGAGGGAGCTGGGAAAGGGGCTCAGCCTGGAGAAAAGGAGGCTCAGGGGGGACCTTGTGGCTCTGCACAAGTCCCTGACAGGAGGGGGCAGCCGGGGGGGGTCGGGCTCTGCTCCCAGGGAACAGGGACAGGAGGAGAGGGAACGGCCTCAGGCTGGGCCAGGGGAGGCTCAGGCTGGACGTCAGGAGGAATTTCCCCATGGAAAGGGTGCTCAGGCCTTGGCAGGGGCTGCCCAGGGAGGTTTGGAGTCCCCATCCCTGGAGGTGCCCAAGGAAGGCCTGGAGGCGGCACTCAGAGCTCTGGGCTGGGGACAAGGTGGGGATGGGACACAGCTTGGACTCGATGGTCCCTGAAGGCTTTTCCAACGTCAGCGATCCTGGGATTGTTTACCCAGCTGAGTGTTCCTTGCCCTCCCTCACCCCAGGGTCCTCCTCACCCTGTCACAGTGCTGGGCCAATATTATTTATAATTTATCATGTATAATGTTATTTATCATTTATTGCACCAGCAGATGGAAAATTGCTTCCCCGAAGCGCTAAGGTGGAAGAGCAGCAGGACAAACACCTCCCACTCCACAGGGAACATCCCCGGCAGGGAGGTGGATGGAGGTCAGGAATCAGGATGGTCTCTCCGAGGTAAATCCATGTGTTTTCCTGCTGCAGGAGCAGCCCAGCTCTGTAATAAGCAGAGCTCCAGTGATTTGGAACCTCCCACTTTACCTAAGCCCTCATATCTTGTTTTCCTTAGCATTTCCTTAACCTTCAAAGAGGAATGGATTAACTTTTTAAGTAGGAATGTGCTGGCAACTATCAGAACTTGTGTTTACCACCCAGAAAAAAAACTTGTCAGGAGAATGACTTTAGAAGAGGAGGGAATGATTCCTTGCTTAATTATACATTAAAAAATGGTAAATTTATTCCTGCAGATTATTTAAAACAAATTATTCAGTCACCCTTAGGGAGCACTGTGAAACGAGGAACGCTTGGGCTCTTCTGCCGGAACCGAATCCTCCTCCCCTGGGTTCTGGGTGAGAGTGTGAACTGGGATTAGACTGTGAAAACTGGGAATAGGTGAGGAGCAAAGGATCACATCAGCTCTTAATCATCACAGTCCTGTTAAGAGATAGCTCACCTTGCGGTGAGTTTGCTGCTCCTGTGCTTGTCTCACGTTGACGCAGCTCTGTGTGACAACAGAAACCCCCAAAGTGCCACCATCTGTTGTGGGAGAGAGGAGAGTGGGAATAAAACACTCCCTGGGCAAAGTTTAGGAACGATCCCGGTGTTATCTGTGACCTGAGAGTAAATCACAGTTGTGTCGTGCACCTTGAGATTCACCTCCTGCCACTGGCGTCTTCCCTGCCTTGAAAATGGCAAAACTGGGGATGTGGTGCAAGCCAAAACCAGCCTGGGGATCCTCATGGATGCTTCCAACAGCTCCGTGGCCAACCTGGGTCTCCCCCTGCAGGGTCTTGTTCAGCTCTGATGCCCTTTCCTGGGAAAACACAGCTTTTCCCAGTCTGGGGTGAACTCCTCTTTGGCTTTAATGTCCTGTGTCCGACTCGATCTGCACCATTAAATCTCTGCAACGAGGAGTGGGATTGGCAATTTTGGGAAAAAAGACTTTGGCTAAATTCCGTGGGGGAAAGCGGCCTGGGTCTGGGTGGTGAGCAGGGATCTCCTGAATTTATGGGTTGGTGGCAGAGAAGTTGGGAGGGTTGGCTGAGAGCAGAGGGAAGAGGTGCCTCTCCTTTCTCCCTCTTCTCTGGCGGGTGAGAAATCCCTTCGCAATTCCCTGCTTTGTTAATCCCTTCAGAAGGAGGCTCAATTTTGGGCTTTTTTATGTTTAATCTGGAATCTCTGTTTGTGCTTGGCTGGATGTTCCCATAGGAGACAGCTCCAAGATTGCAGTCAACATGCGAGAGGACAAACCAGCCAAATTTTCAGTGCTTAACATTCATCCAGAAGACAATTTTTTCAGGGTAACCAGCAAAAATAATTTGTTAGTTGATATTGGTTTTGAGTTTTAGGAAGCTGAGTGGGATCTGGGATGGGCACTTTGTGTAGGAAATGTTCTCCCACCCCATTTTCCAGAAAACATGGCATACATAAAAATAATAAAGTGATTTTTTTGTGCGTAATAAAATGTTTCTGCCATCTTTTAAGCCCAGTTCCCAGGGGTAAAAGTATGGAAATTGTTCTCCAATAATAAGTTTGCCATTTTGTTTTATTTGCGGGATGACAACACTGAGTAATCACAGAACACTATTTACAGAATTAAACCAACGGCAGTGCCTGCAATTCAAAGAATTAATATATCCACACGCTCAAAAACAAACCCCCAAACAAATCAGAGGGAATTCATTTGTTTGACAGCCATACAAACTGAATAACAAAGTGGGGAAAAAAAAAAAAAAAGAGTTTGGAGTTATTTGGCTGGGAATAATTGGAGAAAGGAAGAGAGGAGGCGGGGGGAGGAAGAGGAAAGGGAAAAAACCAGTGTTTTAAATTAAATTGCAGCTTAAGTTGGTGCCTCCCTACAGGATGAACTGCGTGAGGTTGCAGGTGTGTGGGTTTTTAATTCTGTGCAGTGGTTCTCACCTAATTCTTTCCATCATCTCTTAGTTTTAGGCAGAATTTGTCTCTGAAGGGTTTTTCTTCTGTGTGAGACCCGGACTTTGTGTTTTACATTTCTGATGCTCCTTGGCAGAGGGAGCGGTGAGGGATGAGCTGCACACCTGGAGCTCTGAGAAGCTTTCGAGTTCCTCCCCGTTTTGAACAAGTAGAAATTGGGCAGGTTGGTAAAGCTTTGTTATAAAATATGTTTCCTTGTGTTTTGGTGAGGAATGGGAGTTGTGACCTCTCCGAACAGCCAGGATGCTGCACACGCTGAGGTTTTAGTGAAGTTTTCTCTGTGGGGCTGATTTTTTGCACCATCTTCCTCCTATAAATCCAGATATCTGGAATTTTATTCTTATTCGGGCTTAGTAAGGGAGGCGTTAGCACTTCTCTGGATGGCTGAAACCGCACACGAGCTAATTCCCACCTGGATTATTGCTCCCAGTTTTCCAGGAGTGTTTTTGTCTGCTTGCATTTCACGAAGTTAAAATCCACTCAAGACTGGGCCAGCATCAGCCCCACCCTCCAAAAGTTCTTGATGAGGAAATGCTTTAGAATCTTTGGTTGAAAACCTGGCAATTTCTTACCACCAGTGTTTTTATTTCTCATTTCTTTAATTTTGTAATTTTTTTTCCCATTTGCTGTGCTTAAAACTGGCACAACTCAACATTTTCCTCAAGTTTTTCACTGACCACGGACACGAAGATTTAAAATACCACCAGGCCTAAAGGTAGCTCTTGACTATTTTGGCGTTGGCATCCAAACAATTCAGGACTAAAATCCTGACAGCTCTTCTTTGGGAAAGCCTGGGAGTGGTGCAGTCTGAGGTTAACTGTAGTAACTTTTCTCTCTTTCCTGATTTTAATCAATGCCTCGGGGCATTGCATTTGGTTAAATCAAGCAGCAGACAAAACGCAATGCGCCGCTAACCTCCGAAGCCTGCGCACAAACTTTCTTCATAAAATATGCATGCAGAACACAGAGCTGTAATGATAACGATCCTCTCTAGGTTATTCCATAAAAGATTCAGCATTTTAGGGTCTGTAGGCTTTGATTTTGAGTGTTTTTTTTTTTTTTTTGGAAAGGAGTTCCAAGGATTTTCCTTTTGTATTTGTTTATTTTTAATGAACTTGCCATTAGCATATGAAAGTCATATTAACATCCACTGTGCTGAGCACTCACTTTAGGTTTGTTTCTACTGCTGGGACTTATTTAGCTGGGAAAAAATGTGTCATAAAGGCCTGCAGATGGCATTCTTGGTCAGCCTTTAAAGCCAGTCCTAGCTGCACAGGCAGCCTCCCTTTTCGTGCTGATGTGGGAGATAAATTGGAATTTCGGATGCTGCCTTTCCCCGTGCATGTGTTGCATATGCTGGGTGTAATCCATTTGGGGCCCTGGCATTTCTGCAGAGCCTGGGGATGATAAGAAGTGCAGGGAGCTCTCCTGATAACTACTGAAGTGATTGCTGCTGCTGCCTGGGTCTGACACCGACATAATCTGCGGTTAAATATGCGCTCCCTGCTAGAGCCTGGAGCATGGAGGCAGAGGTGCTGCTCCAGTTCCTTTTTTTTTTTTATCCTGGAGAACGGGGTTTTTTCAGGTAGCAGAAGGGTTATTTATAGGAATATTTGGCTGATTTATCGGAATATTTGGCTGATTTATAGGAATATATGGCTGATTTCTGCTGGCACTCCTGTATTTCCTAGCACAGTTACTTAAACAGACTGAGGATGGGAAAACCCTTCCCGAGTGAGGCGCAGGATTGTGCCCGGGAGCTGGGAATGCAGCAGCCATAGGATCACGGAGTCATTTGGGTTGGGAAACACCTCCAAGGCAATCAAGTCCAACCTTTGACCGAATGCCAGAGTTCCCACTGAACCACATCACAAAGTACCCCCGTGAGAGCCAATTCCACACGGTTTTTCCCAAAAGTGCTCGATCTGCGGGCAGTGCTCTGTGGGACTGTGTTACTTGGGGAGGGTTTAAGGGAAGTCAGTGGTTTTGGCAAACATTTGAAACTTCTTTCTGGCCAAAAATATCATAGCCTGACACTTGCCATAGTTCAACAGCTTCCAGGGAAACATCCCTGTCGTGTTTATTTCCCAGTGATGATAACATGGACCCTGTTTCTCTTCCTAAACACTCAGATTCAGCTTTATAACTAAAATCAAATTCCCAGTTACGCATAAATTAATTTCTGTGTGGTAGGAACTATTTGTGCATGCGTTTTGGGGGCTGGCTCCTAATTCCTTTGACTATCCCATTTGCAGGGCTCTGTCCTGCTCTTTGATCCTCTCTTCCTGAGCAGTTTCTGGTTCTCAAACCCAAGGAAACCCTTTTTATCAAACCTGGGTCTTTTCTACTTTTTACGTGAAAGAGCTGAGATTGTCAACCAGGATCTTCTTGCACTTCTTATCGTCCCAGAGATAAAGTCACATCCTTGGCCTAGACATAGCAAATGGGACCAGGGATTAAATCACAGCATTATGGAATGGTTTGGGTTGGAAGGGATCTTAAGGATCAGCCAGTGCCACCCCTGCCATGGGCAGGGGCACCTTCCCCCATCTCAGGTGGCTCCAAGCTCCATCCAGCCTGGCCTTGGACACTTCCAGGGATCCAGGGGCAGCCACAGCTGCTCTGGGAACCCTGTGCCAGGGCCTCCCCACCCTCCCAGGGAGGAATTAATTCCCAATATCCCATCTGTCCCTGCCCTCTGTCCGTGTGAAGCCATTCCCTGTGTCCTGGCACTCCATCCCTTGGAACCAGTCTCTCTCCATCTTCCCTGTAGCTCCTTCAGGAAGGCCACAATTAGGTCACCCCAAATTTTCTCATCGCCAGGCAGATTTAATGGTGCCCCAGCAGGAGATGCAGTGCAGAGGTTCTGCTCACCACATCCCAACCTTGCCTGTTCCTGGGGGTTTCCTTTGCAGGAGGCCTCTGCAAGGCTGTAATTATCTGTAATTATCGTATAAAACACCCCAGAAGTCTGGCTGGGTCAGCTGGTGTCAGGTCAACAGCAAAGCCCATGTGTGGAAATAAATCCCCCTTAACACGACTGCAGAGGTAACCCTGAGTAAGAGAGAAGAGATAACAAATATTCCTTTATTATCTGGAGTCATAGGCAGATTGAAACGCCCTTAATGGACAGACACAGCAGGAGAACGTTGGGTTAGGATGAGCTACAGTTTGAGTAATTTTATGGGATATGATTGACTTTCTTTGGGGATTTCTTTCGTGGCTTCTCTTCAGGAGACCTCGTTGTAATTGTCAGATAAGCTGAGCAGCAGCGGCGAGGTGGCTGTGCAAGGTCACTGTGGGCTGTGCTGAAAGACAGAGGAGGAAGAGCCATGAAATAGAGACAGTTTTAGTCTTGGGCTGTGCCTGGCACTGAGCTGTGGAACAAAAACCTCCAGGAGGAGGAGAGAGGGTGAGTCTGGAACATCCCTTTGCAGGGACGCCTTCCCCCATCCCAGGCTGCTCCAAGCCCCATCCAACCTGGCCTTGGGCACTTCCAGGGGTCCAGGGGCAGCCACAGCTGCTCTGGGCACCCTGTGCCAGGGCCTCCCCACCCTCACAGTAAAGTCATGTAAATATAGGGACTTTTAGGTATCTGGTTTTAGGGGATTCTGTGGATATTTTATCAGGTTTATAGAAGAATGTGGCTTCTGTGCTCTTGGGGTTGGCTGTCCTGAGAAAATGATGGAGCTGAGGTGGAGGTGAAGCTCTGCTCTTGTCTTCAAATGGGATGATTTTGGGAGCCCAAGGGACAGAGTTTTATCTGGGTGTAGAAGGACTTGGAGGGCAGGCCAAGCCCTGGATGGCTGAGCAGCGCTGCTTGGCACCGCTCCATCCTCAGGGATGAGCTGCTGGACTCCCCTAAGAGGTAAGGAGAGGATAGGAAAGAAGAAAAAATATCTATCCCAAATTTATCTGAATTATGTCCGTTTTCCTAAAGGAGTGCATTTTTTAACCAGCCCTGGAAGATAAGGCTGATATCGTTTTCCCACCATTTTTCAGTCTTTTCTGTCTTGTGATCTGTATTCTGGGAATATCAGAGCCACGCAGCCGAGATCACAAGATGGAATGTTTGGGATATCAGGGCAGGAATGATAATTCAGTGCCTTTTTACTTCTGATTTTCATCTTGGATCCAGCTCTGTGTCGCATTAAAGAGGGACTCCTGTGCTCTGATAGCTGTGCTGGGACGTCGCCGTCCTTCCCAAGGTTACAGCCCCGTGCTGGAAGACAAAGAGGAGGAAAATTGTTGAACTGAAGGGAAGAAGTTTCACTTTCCTTGCACTTGTTTTCCACGTAGCGCTGTCACTGGTTTATCAGGAACAAAATATATTCCAAACACACGCTGGAATAAACAGCACACACGGCTCAGCTCTGATGGATGCTCAATACGGAGCTGTCGGAGCTGGATGAGTTTGCCCTTTATTTATTTATTTTTTGGGCTATTCAAATGCAAAGCCCGAGAGTCAGGGACGTCGTGGGGACTTGTGACATTCAGGCAGACACTGAATTAAACAAAACCCACCCGAAAATGCGTTGCTTTCATTCGTAGAGTGACTCCTGCAGCCGTTCCTTACCGCTGGCAGATTTAATATTCTGGGCAGATAAACTGTTCTGATGGTTAATAAATATTCTGATAGTTAATAATCATTTCAGGGCAAAAGCCATGTTCAGCTTGTATTGAATCTTATCGAATGATTCTTGTTGACTCTGGCAGCGCTGAGACCTCGGTAACTGCTCAGACTAATCCAATCAGATTATTAATTCCTTGGAGAATGATGATTTAATTTTTTATCAGCCATGATTGAGTAAAAGCTCCTTGTGCGGTGAGGAGAAAGGGGCTGGGAGTCTCTGGAAAAATTGTGGTAGGGGGTGGAACTGGGTGGGCTTTAAGGGCCCTTCCATCCCAAACCAGTCCGAGATTCAGAGCTGCCTTAGCCCTGGAGTGTTCAGAGTCTTCATCCTGATGGGACAGAGCTCTGTGAACTCACTGCTGTTGTGGCCGAATCATTTTGGGAGAACAACATCATTTCTGGCAGCTGTTTACAGTCCTGTGGGATTTCTGGGATCCTTGTAGGGAAATGAGGTTGGCTCCAGAACACGGCTGTGGGGGCACGTGGTCGAGAAATCCATTAAGGACAAAAGTCTGGGCTGTGCTGATCTGGAGTTTGTGCTGCTGAAGGGAGTCCCCCGGAGCCACCCTTGTGTTTCAGAAAGGTGTGACCTGCTGAAATCCACTTTTCCTCATGTTGGTAACGTGGGTGTAGGGATTCCTGTTGATGCCTTACGTGGCCACCTAAAACACAGAGACCAGGCAAGAATGAAGAGAATAAAAGGAGGGATTTATTTGAAGGCCTTCAAAGGCTCACCCTGGGCACTCCAGAGGCTCCACCCCAGATGGACCCTGGCTCACGGGTTCTTCCCACTTTGATAAGTTGGGTTCATTTGCATCTCAGGGTTCATTCTCCAATGATCACCTCAGTCCATGATGGAATTACCCCAAGTTTGCCCCCCTTGAGAGGCTTTGAGTTGCCACATTTGGGGCCCGGTGTCCTTGGGGTGGGAACCTGCAGAGGTTTGTTGTGTGTGAGCAGCAGGAGAGAACAGCAGCTCCCAGGGCACAAGGAACTGCAGAGTCACACACCAGGCAGGGCAGGGCTTGGAAAATAGAAAAGTTAANAGCCACCCTTGTGTTTCAGAAAGGTGTGACCTGCTGAAATCCACTTTTCCTCATGTTGGTAACGTGGGTGTAGGGATTCCTGTTGATGCCTTACGTGGCCACCTAAAACACAGAGACCAGGCAAGAATGAAGAGAATAAAAGGAGGGATTTATTTGAAGGCCTTCAAAGGCTCACCCTGGGCACTCCAGAGGCTCCACCCCAGATGGACCCTGGCTCACGGGTTCTTCCCACTTTGATAAGTTGGGTTCATTTGCATCTCAGGGTTCATTCTCCAATGATCACCTCAGTCCATGATGGAATTACCCCAAGTTTGCCCCCCTTGAGAGGCTTTGAGTTGCCACATTTGGGGCCCGGTGTCCTTGGGGTGGGAACCTGCAGAGGTTTGTTGTGTGTGAGCAGCAGGAGAGAACAGCAGCTCCCAGGGCACAAGGAACTGCAGAGTCACACACCAGGCAGGGCAGGGCTTGGAAAATAGAAAAGTTAAAACCTAAGGCATCACTGTGAGCAATTCCAAATCTGTGCAAACAGCACGTTCCACACAGGAGAACGTTCCTCGTTGCATTGGAGACATTTTAAGCTCAGTTTCTGTAATTACTCTGAGCTCCACAGTATCTTACAAGAAACACAAAATAATTTACTAAACGAGCCTGGCATTCCACACGTTAACAGAACAATTTCATTTCATTTCATTTCCTTGGTTAGGAATGAGGGGCTGCATTAACTGAAGTTTAAATAAAACATGAGCTAGAAAGCGTGGAAATTCTGGAAAAAAACCTGTGG
Source organism: Mohoua ochrocephala (assembly GCA_013398855.1). NCBI lineage: Eukaryota > Metazoa > Chordata > Aves > Passeriformes > Acanthizidae > Mohoua > Mohoua ochrocephala. Next base: position 28,201 of record VZTA01028271.1, on the reverse strand, counting down.
GATGCTGACCAGCCAACACATCTCAGAGCAGCTGTGCCAGGAGTTTTATGCCCCAGACAGTTTTGGAGATATAAAAGCCCATCAAGGAAGAAAAAAGATGATGAATTTTAAAAAGTCTGGGTACTAAGTCTCATATTATGATCATCTTAATTGTATACTAAAAGGAAGGAGCAAATTCGGGTCAGAACTTAGAGCCATCATTTCAGTTGATGGGTGTGTAAAAACTTTAAAGAGCGGTTGGATCAGAAGAACAAAGCTGATAAAAGGAATTTCTGGGTTATTTCTCAGCTTTGAAACCTTCCTGAGGTCAGCGAGGGTTTTGTCCGAGCTTTCAGCTGTGAAGGAAGGGGCTCCAAACTGTGTGACAAAGACACCCCCGATGCTCAAATGCATCTCATCAAGGACTATTTTAGGTTTGCTGTTTGTTCCCAGTCCTTTGGATGGTGCTGGGAACAGTCAAGACCAAATTTCTCATGGACAGGGCTTCAAATAATGAGAATTTATTTTCCAAAATCTCTAGAAGTGCCTCTTTCTGCTGAGGGAGATGTTTGGAACCAAGGACTGATGGCGCTCCAGAGCTTTGGAGTCCCCACGGAGGACGCAAACCTGGGGGGATTCGTGAGCTCTGTAGGAATCATAAAAAAGCTTGGATTAAAAGGGACCTTAAAGCCCATCTCCTTCCACCCCCTGCCATGGGCAGGGACACCTTCCACTATCCCAGGTTGCTCCAAGCTCCATCCAACCCAGCCTGGAACACTTCCAGGGATGGGCCACCCTCAGCTTTCTGGGCAGCCTGTTCCAGAGCCTCTCTCCCCTCTGAGAAAAGAAAGCAGAAGTCTTAATTACAGAGAACAATTTTACAGTGTTTTCCTCCCCCTTGCAAAAATAACAAGGCACGAGGAGCTGCAGAAAAGACCTTTCTCCATGATGGTGTGATTATTCCAAAGGTGCATTCCTGAGATGCCAGGTGAGCATTTTAGTACAAGCCTTCAAAATAATTGAGGAAGTACAATTTTATAACAAAAGCATCACTAAAGAATCCCAAATTCCCCCTAAAAGAGCACCTCGTTTGAGTGGCCTGTTCCCGAGGCCATGCTGAAGGATTGCTGGATGCAGGATCTGCTGAACAAGAACAACTTGATTTCTCTGAATGTTTCTGGATATCATCTCGACACATTTGAAATGTGTGGGTTCCGTGCTGGCTGATTTGTTTCAAAGAGACTTTCTGGCCTTTCCTTCCCTCTCCCTTGAATTTGGCACCTTGTGTTAGTGATGAGTGATATTGGGCCCTACAGGAAATCACTTTATAGGATATAATCCCACATCATCCCTGCATTTATATCAAGTCTGAATTCTCTCCCCACACGAGGGTGGGATTAATTTACAATTTTTAATGCTCGACAGAGCTGGTAAGAAACGTAACTCTGTGTGGTCTTGATGCACGTGTGCTGCTTCTCTCAGACCTCGTGTCCTGTCTGTAACATTCCACAGCTTTCTGTGGAAAATCCCAGTTTTCTGGTGCTGCCTCACCTCCTATTTTTGTCCCTGTGCAGCCCCAGAGCTGCTTCTGTTAATGGCACCGTAGGCTCGTGGGAAGCTGAGGGTACCTGAACCCATGAGGGCAGTTTAGAGCATTGCTACCAGCAGAGCAAAAATACAATTATTTTACTGTTTCCACCCAAAACAGAGGGTGGATGAAACCTGCTCCAATCTTTTCACCAAGGAAAAAGCTGAGGATCTGGGATTTCCATCCCATGGCCTAACCAGGCCACAACACCAACTCTCACCGAGGCCCTTTCGCTGCTTTTTCCCCCCTAAAAATTGCAGCAAACTCCAAATTAGGTATTAAACCCAGTGACGTGTAAAACAAGCCGTGGAGATTTATCATTCTGCTGCTGCTTGTTGACCTTAGCTCCGTTTTCCTTATCTTTAATAGAAGAGTGATTTTGTATTCCCGGGGTTGTTTCCGCGACTGTTGACTCCGGGCCGCGAGGAGGCCGCGGCAAACAAAACGAGCCGTGCACAGGAGTATTTTAAATATTTTCCTCTCTTTCAGGTGGCATTTGAGTCGCCAGGGTGGATAATGGCAGCCTGTGACACGTGTCAGCCCTCGGTGACAAGCAGCATGAGGAATAGATTTGGGATGGAGAGGAAATAAATGCAGGAATCAATGGCTTCTGCCGGCTGCAGTGAACTGTGCAGGCCCCTGTGCCTGACAATTTCATGTTTTATGCAAAAGTGGAAACTCTCCTGGAATGTGTTAAGGAGTCTGTGCTCAAAACCGTTTACGGAAAGAGTAGAAGGAAATACGTAGAGAACAGAGCGGTGACCAAAGCCTGGGTGGCTGCAGCTGCTTGGAGTCGCTGCTCACGACTTCACTGAGCTGGTTGCTTCCTAAAGACTCCAACTCAATATTTTAGTGATAAAAACATCATTTAATGGAGTTAGGGAGCGATTACGTTATTCCTCTTTAAGGGCATTTAAAGGTTGTGATATTGTTCCAGTAGCAGTGAGAAAAAAGGGATGTTTTTCCTTTTTTTAAAAAATTTTTTTTGTAGTAACCTTAAGAAAACGTGGTAAAAATGGCCTTTCTTAGTTGGCTTCACCCTGCAGTGTGATTTATGGGATTGCATCTCTTGCAGACCACTTTGGTCCCACAGAGATCTCAGACCCTGCTTCTCTCCCTTGCTTTAAAAAGCCATTTTTGTCAGCCCCTTTTCAATTCTTGCTCTAAAAAGGTGAAACGTGACACTCTTTTTGAGGTCTCCAATAACAAAAAGAGAGCCCTAATTTTACAGCTGCAAATAACTGGGTGCAATTTTGCTGACTTGTTTCATTGCTTTGAAATGTTCGATATTTAAAAATCAGGGAGTGAAACGCCTGCAATGCTCTGGTGCATTTATTGAGCATTAGAGGCCCAATGGAGGTAATTTTTATTTTATTTTTTTTTTTAAAGTAAGGCTGGACCAGGCTTAGCTCGATTACCTGAATCATCTGTCTTTGTCTATAAACATAAAACCTTTAAAAATTATGAATAATCCCTAAAGTCATGAGCTAGGAGGGGTGAGATGATTAAAATTCAAGCAGAGTCCACCCTTCTTGCCCTTTCGTATTTTGGCCCTCCGAGTTCTTCTCTATTACCGTCAAAGATAAGAATAAAAACTTTCTTAGGTCAAAGTGAAATTAATTTGGAAATTTCTCCAGCTGGATAAATTAAAACCCCATGGATCTGCAGGAGTTGCTGACACCGTGTAAAGAAAAATACTCCTGATACAAAGGAGTTGTGAGGACTGGTGCTGAACCTTGGATTAAAAAAAAAAGGCCTTTTATTGATTAAACGTGCAGTTTACAGGAAGAAAAATAATTACCTCAGCTATGAGCTGGTACTTAACGTGAAGATGCCAAAAAATCTGCCCGCTAAAGTAAATTATTTTCTCTGTTTTTGCCAATGCGTTTCAGAGGATGAACCTGCAAAGGAATTTTGGGTTTTTTTCCTTGCAATATTGGTATTCAGGTAAGCATCCATTAACGTGGATTTAATTCTAACGCATGCAAAACAGGAGTGCAAAGAATTTGGGTTTTATGCATGAACATTTTTGTTCTGAAAGTTTTTAGGCGTTTGCTCAGGAATTAGCCCTGCCTGGCATGAAAATGAGTCCCGTTCCTGTTAGAAAAGGAGAAAAATCTGTGTGTGCTTGAAGGATTTCCTAATGAGAACAGAGGAAGGAGGTCAGAACCTGACCGTGGATGGGGTTTTTTGTTTTGCTACCAATATTTCACGTATTTCTAAATAATCACCAGCATCGTTACCTGACCAATAATTAACTTCTCCAGGTGAAGGTGAATTAAGCAGCTGAAAGATTTGTTTCAAAAACTGCCAGTGGCAAGAATGGCTTTTTTCTTTTCTTTCCTTTCCTTTTCTTTTTTTTTTTTTTCTGGTGGAATCATCTTTTATTTAGATTTTGAATTTTTTACTTTCAAATGAAGCAATAAAACCCTTTAAATGTTTTCTCCTGCATCCCAGTTCCTCCTGCGCCGCTGCTCTGAGTGATGGAGCCAAGCCTAAGCCTCACACTTTGAATAATGCATTAATTCCTCTGCAAGATGTGCAAGGCTGGAGACTCATTTTTGTCAGGTTTGTGCTTCTGGTTACTTTGAACGGAAACTTTTTGTTCCAGCTGAGTGTCAGGAGGGGAGTCTTGGCTGTTCCTGTGCAGTGCACGATTTATCCCGAGGAACGGGTGCTCCACTGGAGCTTCCCACCTGGAATTTGTGCTTTGGGCTTGTTATTGTTGGGATTTCTCCCTTTTTTTGGAGTTATTGTCCATCCTTCAGAGCAGCAAAATGCTCTGTGAGCAGTGGAAAGGAGGAAAGTGATAACGAAACCTCTCCTTTGCTGTTTGTTCCTTTTAAATTCAATGGAACTGTTCCTTAAACGGGGCTAAATGGCAAAAGCAAAGGGCCAGCACTTCAAAGGGTGTTTTGAAAGGATTTCTCCAGCTCGTGCTCGAAGTTCTTCTGCAGTTTGAAAGCTGAAGTGGCACCATCTCCCCGAAATGAGATGTTGGCCTTGCTTTATGGAAAGGTAAATTGAAGTCCCCAAAGGTCTCGGGACGCTCGGGTCCCCTGGAAAGGCTCTCACAGAAGTGTCTCGGGCAGAGAATGAATTCCAGCTTCAATCTTTGTTAGAAAAGTGGAGGTTTGGGCGAGGGTTAAATATCGTGTCTCTTGGGTGAAATATGCATTTGATAAATCCTCCAGCCCTGAAAGGGAGAGGTGCAGGGCAAATTAACAACTGACACCGCCGGCTCTGGTTTGAGCGCTGTCGCTGCCTTGACAGATTCATTTTCTTTCCCCCTCTACGACTGAGAAGTGTCTCAGCCTGGGGCTGGGGGAACTTGCTGGAAGGGCAATGCTGAAGGTCAGCTCGCTGCGAGGAGGAGTTTTATTTTCCTGCCACTTCTGCCTGCTGGGGTCAAGGCTCTTTTCCTTGCTCCTAGAAAATGTAGGAAGCAATTAAGATTGATTCGTGCCATGAGCTTACTTGACTTATTTTGGGTTTGATTGCCTGGGCTCCTTCTAGCAGGAGGAAAAAAACCCAAACCAATATTCCCCTGCCCGACCCCATCGCTTGGTCTGGAAAAAGCTTCCAATGCTCTGGACAACTCCACTGCTCCAGAAGCAGCTTTTTTGTCTCTCAGTCTTTGACTAAAATATGTGCTAGAGATATGCAATGCTATCAGGCAAATTACTGAATAAATAATCTGCCACTCAGCCAGTGGATACGGGAGAAACTGTTAAAATATTCCTGAAAAACGGCAAAGTGTTTAAATATCACCAATGTTTCTGGCTGTGGAAACCCATCCGTTATTTCCATTATTTCACTGTCACAGCAGGATCCCAGGAAAATGCACCCATCCCCACTGCTGGCACAACAGCCCCTTGTTTGCACACGTGGATGAGTGCAAAAGAAATTATTAAATCACAAACTCAGAGACATTCAGCTGTGTTCCTTCTCCACTGCCCAGTGCTGGGCGTGATTTTATGTGGACACCTTGATATTCCAGAGGGATTTTTGGAGCCAGTGGTTCTGCTGATGTGGAATGGTCCGTGGGCACTGCCATGGGATTCTAAAGGGGAGAGCGCTGGGAGGTGCCCAGTGATTTTCTCACGAGGGGTCACTGAGAAGATCCAAGTCTTTTTTCCTTGTTTCAGAGAGAAATGGGAGTTTGGAAACGTCTGACTTGGAGTTGGGGAGAGCTGGGCACATCTGGCTTTTTAGCTTCTTCTTGCTCCTTTCTCCGCCCTTCCCCTTTCTTCCATCCCCTTTTCCCCCTTCTCCTTTTCCCCCTTCCCCCCCTTCC
>VZTA01028271.1:0-21887 GCA_013398855.1 Mohoua ochrocephala | reverse complement strand
CCCCTCCTTTTCCCTCCCCTTTTTTCCCCCTTTTTTTCCCCCTTTCCCCCTCCAGGCATTTTGAGGTCTGTAACCAGGAGCTGTTTTCCCTGGACTGAGACTCCCCGAGCGCAGCTTTTGGGACAGGCGGGGAGCAGGAGGCAGCTGCCGCCCGGAATTCTCGGTGAAGCCGGGATTGCAAAGCTGCCTTTAGTGGGTGCGATCAGCTGCAAAATTCCCCATTATCCTGGACCTGGCCAAAGCTTTGCTTGGTGTGAATCCAGCAGTCCCTGCAAGCGCTCAGCTTCCAAAGTTTTCCTCTCTTTTTATTTCAAAACAACTAAAATCGGGAAGGTGCAGCCCCGGAGGGGGGGGATGATGCTGGAGGCTGTGCGGGACGTTCCCTTGATGTGGGTGCTTGGAGCTATCCCGCGTTTCCAGCTGCTTTCCCGGATCCCTGCCGGTCACGGGCTGACGATATTAGAGCTCGGTGCGGCTCCACGGTGGGATTTGGAGGGATGAGGAGTGTTTGGAGCACAATGGGATGCGCGCTCTGCAAAGCGGGACGGGAGAGCTGCGGCTTTGAAGTGCAAAGAGGGTGAAATCTCGCCTGTGTCAGGAGCTCCGCGGAGCCGTGTGTACCGTGGAGATTCCTGTTAAACCATCAAAGTCAGGCTTAAGTCGAGCTCGAGTGAATGGGGCCTCGTGCCTGCGGGTAAACTTCACCGTGGCTGCTTATTTTTGGGGAAGAAGGCGTTTAAACTGGAAAACGCAATGTTTGGTCGGGATATGAACAGGGATCTGTTACCCAGGTGTACAAATCGGGACTCAAATCCATCCTTTAGTACCTCAGCAGGGGTTTCATTGTCCTGGAGAGGGCTGGGGCAGTGGCTGAGCAGTTTTCTCTGGTGATTTATTGAAAATATGATGATCAAACTGGGTTGGATTGTGCCTCGCCAGTGGGGCTGGGGAGGCCACATCCAACTGGGCTTCCTGATCCCAGTTTTACTGAAAACTTGGCAAATCCAAAAATAAATAAACGAGGAAGAGGGGAAAAGCAGGAGAGGGGAGGGATGAGAAAGGCCAAAAGGTGAATTACCCTCGGGTTGAGGCAGCCTCAGCCGCTCTGGAATCTCTCGAGGTCTTCAGCCCCTTTTGGGTCTGGGCTTGTCCCCTGTGACCTCCCAGCTTCTCCCAGGTAAAGGTTTCCAAAGCTGCTTTCCCAATTGTTTTCCAGCAACTCATCCACCCCATTCAATCTTTCCTAAGATTAATTTCCCAGTCTTTCTGTTAAGAATTTGAGGGAATTATTAATCATAACGCCGAGACTCTTCACCAATTAATGGGTTTATTAGCTGCTATTAATCAAGTGCTGTTTACTGCACTCTTTGTAAATGCCATTTTGTGTTTTTACTGATCCTTCACTCCCAGCTTGTTGTACCCACAATTGCTTTTGTGTTCCGTGGAAAACAAAGATTCACATTAAGCAAAATAATAACCAAACTAATCAGTGGTTTTTTTTTTTTTCATGCAAGTGTTGTTTCTTTAAAGGGGAAATGCTTAAAGGTGTTAATGGGAATTTAACAACAAAAACGCAGCATTTTGAGACGGAGGGAATTTTTTCCCCTTTCTTTACAGTTTCCATGGAATTGCTGCCCGAACATGGCAAAATCAGGAGATTTTAAGCCCAACCCGAGGCGTGTTACAGCCTCACCCTATTTCAAGGCACAGCATCTCTCCCTGGTCCCTTGGCAGTGGCACCACCAACATCCCGAATTCCCCAGGCTTCATTCCCCGGGGGAAAACAGATCCCAGGGAAGGACCGAGGGGCTGAGGAAGCAGCACCTGCTCCCAACTCCAACTCCTCGGCTCATTGCATTCCTAAGAATGTTCTTCGAGCACCTTCTGCTTTTCCTCACCCATGAAATTACTTCTGCATCACCAGCACTGCCTGCTCTGCCCGGTATCCATCCTTCCTCCGGTGGCTCGGGTGCATCCTTGGAATGCCGAGAGCCTTTCCTGCTGCTGCGTCAGCCAACAGCAAAAAGCTCATCCCGTGTCTGCGCGGGGAATGTCTTTTCTGGGGACGTGGAGAGCCACCTGTGCATATTAAACAGCTTAATAATGGTTATTAAATCACAGGGAAAGAGGAGATTTGGTTGAAAAGAGGCTTTTCCTTCCCCCTTCTCCCATTTGGCAGGTGAGATGTGGCCCTGGACACCTCAAGGAGACAGTGCTGAGTATGTCACAAAGTTCTGAAGCTGCATTTACTGTGATGGCTGATAAATTAATTAAGCTTCTTTTAAAGGCGGTGGAAAGGGCCTATTTATAGTTGAGAGTGTATTTACCAGCCTCTGAGGGAGGCTGCAATTACATTTTCAGTTTAAAAATGTCATTGTCTGCGCCGACCTTTCCTTGCTTTCTCCTGCCCTTCAAAGCAGAGCGAATTCCCGGGAAGTGCCAGGCTGGAACTCGAGGAGTTTGTGTCAGTTTGGAGGGCAGAGGCTCGGGCAGCTCTGAGACAGCTCTCACAGAGAGCCCTGAGAACGCTGCTCTCCCTTCCAAACCCATCCCTGCGGGATTTGCTGAAAGCACCAAAGCACCCCGTGATTCCAGCTAGGGTGGAGAAGCTGTAGGAGCCTCCCAGAGCCAGCCAGGATGGGGAGGAGGTGCAGAGACCGCACAGCCCTGGCCACTCTGCCCCAAAATCCTGTGTGTGTCCTCTTCATCTCCATGTGCCGTGGGGTGAGTCGGGAATTTTGGGAATTTTTGGCCATGAAAACCTCTCCTGCCGGTGTGGGAAGAGCCACCCTGCGAGCAACAGGTTCCAGAGGCAACCAGAGAATCCCAAAGGGGTTGGGTTGGAAGAGACCTTGAAGATCTCATTCCACATCCTCTGCCCATGGGCAGGGACACCTTCCACTGTCCCAGGCTGCTCCAAGCCCCAATGTCCAGCCTGGCCTTGGGCACTGCCAGGGATGCAGGGGCAGCCACAGCTGCTCTGGGCACCCTGTGCCACCAGATGAGCCATAACATCTTTAATTCCTTTAGGAAAGGATATCATTCTTATCCCACGTGCTCCAATTCCATTTGACTCATCCCCCACTGCCCTGTGCAGCCCCCAGGAGCTGATATACGTTTATTTTTAAAGCTGGATGTCAGCTTTTTTCCTTCCAGGGAGCAGGAATTACAGGCGATGCCCTTTTTAATGAAAAGTCCTTCGTGGATTATTTTTGTTTATATATATATTTTTTTTTACAAAAGTTCCTTTGATTTCTTTTTTTTCTTTTTTTTTTTAACTAAGATTCTCCCAACCTCCTGCTGCCTGTTCACATTTCAGAAGACAAGCGATGCTGCTTTTAAAGTCTGTACCAACAAACGCTGTTCCAAAGCAGTTTGAAAACCCTCTTGAGGGAAGCATCTCCCCATTCCAGATGGCTCCAGCGTTTGTTGTCATCACGGTGTCGTTCGCCACAGAAGAATGAGTTTCCTCTGGGGGGATAAAACCCCACACCCCGACACCGGGACAGACACCGGGACAGACACCGGGACAGACACCAGGACAGACACCAGGACAGGTGCCTGGAATTCTGTGTGGGGGAAATTTATCTGCTGGACGACAGCTCCATGGCCTCGCCCGGAGCCCGTGGCCGAGGAATGATGGATGGGTCTGCTGAGACCTCGTGCTTCCCAAATAACCCATGGTGATGCAGGGGAATGGATGTGGAATGGGGTTTGGTCAGCCCAAAATATCAGCAGGCTGATATTTGATGGCTGTTCAAAACAAAGAGCTGAACCACAGCCGGCCTCTCCCCGCCACGATATGGGCGTGGAAATAAAAATAGTAGTGATACACGAGGAGAAATCGATAATGTTTCAATTTCAAGCGGTGCCTTAATGAGGGGAGGGAAACCAAGCCACGTGTGGCCTGACAATGCACCGCCACCTCTGAGCTGGTGCCACCTCAAATGGCAGCTCTCAAACCACGGGAGGGAAGATTGGGCATCGTGAAAGGTAAAAGGCGGCGACTGCGGTGCCGTTCTCTGCTTTCCCTTTTCCCTCCCGTGCCTGTTTGTGCTGTGCTCTGATGGAGCTGCTCCATTCCCACCATTCCCTGGACAGGAATGGGATTTTTTGGTGTTGTTACTCCAAGTAAAGCTGCTTTTCCCCTTTCAAAGTCAAATTTTGAACTTCAGGGAGAAAACGCACGGCTTGGTGGAAGTTTTGATAATTAATTTAGATTTTTAAATTTTTTTTTTAAAGAATAAGATTTAATTTTCCCAATTCACTTTATTTTAGAATTCTGGCACCTTTTGGAGGTTCCTCCTTCTACAAGGTCATTAATCCACCCGACTACTCCAGGTTTTGCCACGTCTTCTTTTACAGGCTCCAATTGAGTTTAGCACTTTTACGTCACCTGTGAGAATCCATTTAATGACCCTGCAAGGAACAGCTCAGAGGGGGAAGGTTTTGTTCCAATGTTCAAATCTTAATTTTGAGGTGTTTTAGGTTCTGAAATGACATTGGGGAACCCACTCTGCTCACAGCTGATGGATTTGGTGGAAAGCTGCANAGGTTCTGAAATGACATTGGGGAATCCACTCTGCTCACAGCTCTGTTGGAAATCTGCCCCTCTTTACTCCACTGCATCTCCCGAGTGTGACACAGAGTCCCTGCAGTCGTGTCACCGCTTTGAGCTGATAAACTTTTCCTCCACCAACATTTCTGGTCATGGAAAATGCTGCTGAGTGTGCTCTGAATGTCTCAATTTTCCGAATTCTGGTGTTTGGGACACAGGTGGACAACGAGCGCTTCTCTCTCCGTGTGCTCTCGATTTCCTTGAGCAATCCTGATCTGGTTTCTCTCCTGTACAGGGATGAACACAAAATGTCCTGATGGAGTTTGACACCAAAAAAAGACTTTTTAAAAAAAGTCTTTTACTGAAAAGCTTAACAGTTAAAGTAACTGCTAAAAATTCATTTGTAGCCTGGCAAAAAAGGCGTTTTAGTAGAGGGAAATTCCACCAGAGTGCAGGAATAAGAAATCCACGTGATTATTTCAAATGTTGTGTCCTCTGTGTGTGTCCATTATCCACCACCACGACTTCCAGTCTGCCTCCACCCTTTTTTAAACAGCCCCAGCATCCAGATGCTTCTTTGGAAATGATGATCTGGCCCCTTGTAATGAGAAAAATGTTAACTAGTGGATTTCTGTCGACAGAAATGTGCTGTGGTAATGCCTGAATGAACACTGAATTTAAGATCTCAGCGGGTCTCATTTTACTGCAGCCTTTTGGATTAAGGATTGTTATTTATTTCTTCACGTGTTTTTTATTTTTCTTTGCGTTTTGTCTGCTAGCTAATTAATACTTAATACAAGTTTGGTGGAATTATGTATTTCATAGTTGGATTTAATGAAGCAGAGCAATACAAGGAGCTTTTCACTACGAAGGCTTTGTGATGAACCACGTGGCAAGCTGGAGGTTTCATTTCTTCAAGAGCCTTTCCTGAGGGAAAAAATTCCCCAATTAATCCCATAAACTTGCAATAATCTAAATACTGGCCAGGCAGCATCCAGTTGGTTCTCCATTCCTCCCAGCGCTGATTAGAAAATCAGATTTTTGCCTAAATAAACACAAAATCAGAGCTGTGTGTAAGCAGGTTCTGAGTGCTGAGGCACCTTCCCAGCTGAAACAGCTCTTAAATTCTGCATCTTTTTTTGGTGCCACTTGAAGAGATTTTGCAAAAACAAATTTCTGAGCATATGGCCAGGGTTTTGAAGTGCTTTCGAAGCACAGTTTTGTGGCTGATCACTTCTTGCCAGGGACGATGGGGACATTTATTCTGCTGGTTGCATCTCTGCTAAAGGCTGTAAACTTGGGAGGGAGGCTGCTGGCAATGAGCAGCTCTGCCTGCTCCAAGTGGGAATGTTGGATTTGTTTCCAGGGGAAAAGGAAAACAGGGACTCGGGGAAAAAGGAACCCAGAGACTCTGTACAAAGTGAAAATTCAGCCATGGAAGAAATGGCTCAGTTTGGTTCCCCCTGCTCTTAAATCGTGGCTAAAGGTCAAATTTACTCTTCTGTCGATAAAAGCTGAATTTCTGAACCCAAATTCTGTGATCATGCACCAAAACAAAACCTTTTCATTTAGGTTAGAATAAACCCAGATTTTGCAGTCTTTGGCATTACGTGTTTTAAGACTGAGAGTTGGTTGACCCTTAATTAATGGAAGATTTTAGGCATAGATCAGGGTTGAAATTTTTTGATGGGATGATCTTTTGAAAAACACCCGTCAAAATAAATTGTGATTTGATTGATTTTTTCACTCTCCAGAGTTTTTCAGGCTTAGCTCTGAAATCTCCCTGTTTCCCCCTCAGGCTGTCATGGGTTTGTGCCTGCGGGGAGCTCCAGTTTCCCATTCTCTGCAGAGCTCCTGGAAACGGGTGAGTTTTCCAGGAAAATCTGAGTTTCTGGAGTCCAAATTCTGGTGGCAGATCTGGCTCTCCAGGAGAATGGAAATTCAGCTGATCAGAGAGCAAAATGCTTGGAAACCTGGGCTGTGGCTGATAAATATTTCTAATTTGATTTTATCATTCTTTGGGGTTTCCTATTGCCAAATATCGTTGAAAAGTGAACAAATTTCAGCCCTTTTTTCTCCAGCTCCTGTTTTATGACAAAAGCTGCAGGAATAGGCAATGGACTGACTGACAGAGAAGTATTTCCCTCAAAAAAAGGGGAAAAATGCAACCCAATGCCCTTTACAATTTAACTTAATTAAACCCAGCTTTGAAATTTCTAAACCGTGAGGCTGCAGGAGGTGCTAATTAGCTAACGAGCTTAAAAAATACAAACAGTGGAAACCAAAGTTAGTGAAAAATGGAATAAATTCGTGGTGAATAAGGCTTGTTCTGTGCTTTGTTATTCCTGGGGGTGCCCAGGGAAGGGACCTGGGATGGTCCCTGGTGGGAGAAGGGCTTTTTGTCTGCCCGAGGATGTGGCAGAACTGCTGACAAATGACACCAAACCCCCCAAAACCAGCCCAAAAATCTGAATATTTTCAATCTTGAAACGACAAAATTGTTAATGCTTTTGTAGTTTTTGCTTAAAATGATGTATTTATTTATTTTAAATGATAATATTTATTTATTTTGTGCGGAGTTGGGATGGCTCTTGCAACTGTTCTTGTCTGAATCCTGATCCAGTGATGCTTTTTGGGCCACCCCTGGGCGTGGACAAACCCCCTGCTGATAAAGGTGGGATTCTCTGTGTCCTGCCTGGTGGTTTTCCATTCTCAGAGGGATTGTGCTGCAAATATGGAATGGCAGGGACTGGACAGCAGGGAAAGGAACCCAGGCTGGAGCTTTCACCCTGAGAAAATCTGAGCCTCCCTGAAAGCAAAAATGGCCACATCTGGCAAAATCCTTTGTGTTGCTTCCTCTGAGGGACCACAGGACGGGAATGTGCCTTCAGGAGAGAGGGGGAGTGGAAAGACTCGTCTTCATCCCGTGTGTGCTTAGTTCCCTTCCAGATGTGGGCTGTAATTCCAGATGTGGTCTTAGAATCCAGGAGTTAGCACTGACAGCCACACCTCCAGCAGCAAATGATCCAGCAAAATGTTGGAGAAATCATGGGATGGTTGGGGTTGGAAGGGACCCTGAGGCTCATCGAGTCCAACCTCCACTATCCCAGGCGGCTCCAATCCCAATCTAACCTGGCCTTGGACACTTCCAGGGATGGGGCAGCCGCAGCTTCTCTGGACAATTCTGGTCAGAGGTTGATAAACAGAACTTTTTAAAGGGACTGGATCAGGGAAAGATCCAAAAGGAAGAGTTGGTTTTATTTTGCTTGGCCTAAACATGTTTTGGTGTGAGACCTAAACTCACCTTGAAGAAAGGAGCTGGTTGGGTTCTCCCTTGTGGTAGCTGAACGTTAAATTCCACGTGTCTTTCACAGACATTATGCTAAAATGATAAACAGGGAGATTTTTATCGAATCTACGTGAGCAGACAGGATTTTTCAAAACAATTTTCGAATGAGGCCTGACATCCAAAGCAACTCTTCTGAAATATTTCGCATTATTTTGGTGTTCTGATTGACATTCTCGCAAAGCAATGTTTTTGTGGCTGCTCTTTCTGAACAGTAACTAATTATGCTGAAAGGATTACTGTTGTCGTTTTAAGAGCGGCATTAAACGATGATTAAAGCACAAAAATGGGGAGAGAGTTTGTGATTCGCGGTCTCGGAAGAGCAAATGGAATTAGCTTGAAATAACTCTTTACACTGCTACAGTCAGAGATGGGCAGGATGTGCTGTTTCCACAGGAGCTGCAGACTTTATTTGGTTTGTTGCTTGATTTGCTCTCGCTCTGATTAAATTCGAATGCGACCGCGCCTCTTAACGTGAGCAAATATTGCTCAGCGGAAGACCCGCGGATCGCGGTCCCTCGTTCAGGGCTGAAAGATGTCGCTGAGTGGGGGTCTCAGGAAGGTTTCTGAGGGAAATGAAAGGGGATTTGAAGGGATTCGAGGTGTTGTTCCTGCTCGGTTTGAGTTACGGGGTCCTTTGTCAGCTCTGTGCACGCGGGAGCCTCCTGGGCGGTTTGGATGCTCTGCAGTGCCAGGTCCTTTCTGGGCCTGGGGCATTCCCAGTCCCACTCTTTGCTGTCGTGTTCCTCGCTCTTCCCTGAGGAAAATCAGTGCACGCGGTGCTTTTGGACTCGGAGCCTGCCCTGGTTTGGTTCTGATGATGATTTTTGGAGGGGCAGGAAAGGTTTTGCCTCAGAGGGCGGTTCCAGAAGCGCTGCCTGAAGCTCTCAGCATTTTTCTAGGCCTCTCCTAATCTCAGTATTTACATTAAACTGCTGAATCAGTGTTTCCCAAAGAAGCCTCGTAGGAGGTGTGAGAATTCCCAGGAATCGTGTGCCCAGTGTGAATAACCCTCCCCTGAAGGATCCCAGGGCTCTTCTGTGCCCACTCATTTTAACTCAGCTTCCACAGTGACCTTTCCCAGGACAAAATCAGTCCTTTATCATTTTTTTTTTACCCCTTACTCCCAACCTTTGTCCCAGGTTTAATGTTCAGCATTTCCCCCTCCATCTCCTCAGCCTCTGAAGTGTTTTTGCCTGCAGCAAAAACGCCCGGAGAAAACTGGAGTCGATGTACAGAGGTTGTAAATTTTCCCTTGGGAATGTGAACACGTCCAGACTCAGTTTGGCTGCATCCATCCCAGAAAAGAGAGAAATCCAAGTAAACTTTCTCTGGACTCCCAGTGCGGCTTATCAAAACTCAGTCAACTGAGTTGTATTAGCAAAACTCATTAAAAAACTTCATTAAAGACCCCTAGGGCTTGATTCTGCTTCCATTTATGATTAACAGGAATAACAACCAAGATCAAGTCGATGGAGTTACCCCGGCCTAAATCAATAAGGGAAGAAAACGATATTTTACTTCAATTAACGCAATGCTACGACAGATTTTTTGCTTTTTTTATGAAATACAGTTGACTTCAGTAGGGAATGAAAGGAGGGAATTTAAAGGATAAATAAAATTTTAAAGGTGAGGGCTCTCCTTCACCTGGGCTGACGTTTGTGCTCTTGCTTTTATTTCTGCTGCCCCACTGATTAATTTATTCAAATGGAATAAAATATTATTGGAAGAGGCTCCTGCCACAGGAGGTAAGGGAGGAGGTGAAACCACCCCATTTGTTTTTGGGGATGGGAGTTTCTACGGGAGGAAACTCCCGAATTAGAGACTCTTTCCACGGCAGGGACCAGATGCTTTTGGGATTGTGGCTGTTGAGCTGTGCTCCTCAACCTTCTCAAGAGCGGAATGTTTGCTGTGGCCAGAAAAGAGGGATTTTGTCTTCCAAAAATCTCCACAATTAAAGTCAGAGGAATTCTCCAGCCACGCTGGACTTTGTATCTGACGGGATTTGGGTGTCTGGTGGCTCCCGATGGATTCGGATGCAGACTCAGAAATGAATTTGAGGGTTATTCCAGCAGCACCAGCAGGTGTGGCAACGTGCAACCTGCTTACCTGGAGGCTTTTGATTTTAATTCACACCTTCCTGAGCAAAATCGAGCTCAAAGGAGTGAACAGATCCCATCAGCTTTTGAAGAAAGACCTTGAGAGCTTGCGAGGAGAATTAGGAGAAGATGAAAGAGGCAGCGTGGGGGGTGTTGAGATGGAGATGAACTGCAGGGCAGGTCTCTAATTAGTTTAAGGATTTAATATTTCTTCCTATTTATGAACTTTCTATGGAAATCTGCGGCAACCTCTGAGGGTCTAGAGGACTTTATAGAATTTTCAGCTTCCTCTTCACCCTTTTTATAATTTTTTTTTAGGTCAAAAGGGCACTTTTGCTCTGCTTGGGACAATGACTTGCTGTTAGGAATCAGAAGGAATGTTCAGAATGATAAATACCTCGCTTACAACTTGCTCGGAGAGATGTTTCCCAGCATTTTCTCAGGATCTTAGAGCTTGGATTCCCATCTCTCCTCTGGAAGATTGTTCCATGGTCAAATGTACCCTGAAGGACAATGAATTTTTCATTGGGTTCTAAATGTTGGTTTTCTTTTTCCTTGAGCTTAAACCATGCCTGATCACCAAACCATGCATCCTGTTGGACTGATTCATGCATAAAAACGCATTTTGAGCTGCATTTGCTTCACTAAATGCATTTTTTTCCCTTCCTCTGCTCGCCAAAAGCTGACGCAGACCTGCGCTAAATGTTTTTCCAGGCAACAGAAACTCTGTGATTACACATAATTGCGATTAAAAACCACGACGTTAACGTAATGGGTGCAAAGCCACTGGTTTGACCCGAGGAACCCGAGGGGGAAAACCCTTTGGAAGGAATTGTGGCGGCGCTCGTTTGCGTGCAATAACCTCGTCAGAAATATTGCAGCTAATTACGGCCCGTTTTGTGAGGCTCGTGCACTGGAATTGTTCAGTTGTACCTTGGGCTGCACTGAGGCCGTGGTGGTTTCGTTGTGTATTTGTCACGTTCGTGGAAAAATCGTGCATTTTGGTTTTTTCCCAATGGATCCGGTTGTTCCTGCTAAGATAACGCCCATGGAATGGGACCTCGTCACGGGATAACGGCCCCGCTCTGGATGCTGGGGAGGGAAAGCTGGGGCAGTTCTCAGAAATAAACATCAAGGTGAAGGAGAGACGTTTATTTCCAAAGCCAGGAGGCTTTTATCTTGTCAGAACTGTCTAGATGATGTTTTTTCCATATTTTTTCCCCTTTACCTGCATCTGCACCAAGCAACTCATGGGCAGGATTCTGACATTTTGCTTCGATGGTGCTGCAGGTTTTTGTGTTGCTGAAAAAGCTGTGTCCTGGTTGGATCCGAGAACAGATTCACATTTTAGGAATGGAAGATGCAACCATTCCGTGTTTCTTGAGAAATCTGGGAATCGCAGCAATGTTCCTGCTCGTGTGCAAGGGGTGCTCAGCTTTCCTTGCTGCTTGTCAAATCAAAGGGGGGAACGGGTTCCCGTGGAGAGAGGGCAGGGGTTGGGTGGGAGATTGGGAAGGAATTCCTGGCTGTGAGAGGGGTGAGGGGCTGGGATGGAATTCCCAGAGCAGCTGTGGCTGCCCCTGCATCCCTGGCAGTGCCCAAGGCCAGGCTGGACGGGGCTTGGAGCACCCTGGGACAGTGGAAGGTGTCCCCACCCAGGGCAAATCTTCCAAAATTTATTGGAGACCGTGCGTGATGGAAAAGGGCAGCCCTGAGAGAGGACCCGAAAACCTAGCAGGAAGGGGAGAAAAGCTGAGCAAGGCGAGCTCCAGCAGAGCTTTTGCTGTGCCAGGAGTGCCAGCAGCCCTGCAGAGAGGGGGCATCTCGAGGCTTGGCACTGCTCCTCGTCAAGCGATTCCCGTGGAGCTGCTGAGAGCACTCGGGGGTTCATTGATGTGCCAGCCGAGGCCCAGAGCGGAGCTGTGATGCCCAACAGGAGCTTGTTGGAGTCAGCTCGAGGATCACAGCTTGTTCCAGAGGCTGTTGGATCAGACCCCAGCAGCTGAGAGGTTTTTATCCTCTCTGTTTGATATGCATCTGCCGAGACTGGTGGGATAATGGGAAGAGGCTCCTTGACCCCAAACTCTGCCGCTGGCAACATCCCTGGGAGGAAAGGGGTGAAAAATTTGCATTTACATGAGGTTTCCTATTCATGAATGCATTAGCCAGCAGTTGTGGGTGGATAAGTGCTGGTGAGTGTTTATCTGGCTGGTGGACATAGCGAGAAGTTACAGATGGTGCTGCTGGAAGGACAAGTAAGGTAGGAAAACCGCAGGAATTTGGGATGCTGCTTTTGGGAACGAATTTCAGCTCATCTACTGCCCGGTTTGGGAAATAGTGCCTGATAAACACCGCAGCTCAGACCTCTGCCCCAATTTCTCCATGTGGAAAAAAGTGAATCTGAGGTTTGATCTGGAGGAGAGCTGTGGATGGGGGGGGTCTCAGGGCGATTGTCCCACACCGGAGGGACCTCACCTCGAATCTCGCGAGCGGTTTTGGGCACTGCAGGGTAAGATATGAAACTGTTAGAGAGTGTCCAGAGGAGGTCAGGGAAGATGGTGAAGGGCCTCGAGGGGAAGCAGGATGAGGAGCAGCTGAGGGAATTTGGAATGTTCAGCTGGAGAAGAGGAGACTGAGGGGAAACTCCTCGGGGTCTGTGGCTTCCTCGTGAGGGGAAGAGCAGGGACAGATGCTGACCTCTCCTCTGTGGTGACAGCACCAGAGGGAAGGGCTGGAGCCATGCCAGGGGAGGTTTAGGTTGGAGATCAGGAAAAGATCCTTCCCCCAGAGGGTGGTCAGGCACTGGAACAGGGAAGGAAACAGATATTTTTAATAATTGATGATCGATTGTTCCCACCTCAGAGCAACGTGGCTGCAGCATCACAGCACACAACCCCTGCTTTGTCCTTTTCCAAGCCTGCCCGAGCTGGAGAAATAGATTTTATTTTCTCATTAATTAAATATTAATTGCGTGTTTATATTTTGGTGTGGCCTAAAGTGAATATTAATGCGCCCATAAATAAAACATCGCCAACTTTAATACAGGATGGGGTTTTCTCACATTTGTCCTAAATGAGCTCATTACAGTGGAGAAGGTAATAAATATTTGATATCAGGGCATGTTAATGAGGTGCTTGCTCGTGAATTCAAAGTGTTTAGCAGAGTTTTCTCTCCCCTTCAAACATGTTATATAGTGCAAACATTTTGAATTATTTAATCAGGAGGATCTTTAAGCACTCCGGTGCTGTGTTTAAAAACCTAAACCCACAAAGCCACAGAAGCAATTAATGGCTGAAGCTTCCCAAACTGACTGTAATTTGGTGAATAATATTGTTTGTTTTCAGTTCAGGGTTTCCATGGAGGGCTTCCCCGCCTTTGGAGCTCTCCTTGCACGCAGTGTGGCACAGCAGTGGCACTCAGCCCGTGTGGGCGCACTTTGAACAGGTTTTATTGGGGTTTTAACCCACTGGGTTGTGCCATCAAGGCTTTTTTAACACAGATGCAAACTGTGGGGGTTTGAGTTTTACAGTGAATCCACATTTCTCACCAGTCACCCCCACATCCTCATGGAAATGCTGCAGGTGTTGGAGAGCAGAAGTGGAGATGGGAAGGTCCAACCTGGTGGAGTTTGGTTTCTCTCCCTGGCAGTTCTTCTTCTCTCTGCCTGGCCTGGTATGAAATTTATCTGTTGTTATAATCTGTGGTGCACTGGGGCTGTGTAGGCTGTTACAATTACACACACAATTATTCTTACAGCTGTGTTATGGAAGGAATCCTCCCCTGGGAGGGTGAGGAGGCCCTGGCACAGGGTGCCCAGAGCAGCTCTGGCTGCCCCTGGATCCCTGGCAGTGCCCAAGGCCAGGCTGGACAGGGCTTGGAGCAGCCCGGGATAGTGGAAGGTGTCCCTGCCCATGGCAGGGGTGGCACTGGATGAGCTTTAAGATCCCTTCCAACTCAAACCACTCCACGATTCTATAAAAATATAACACCCCACTAAAAGTGCCAATCCCAAACCTTCCTCCTCGCACGAGCCCATTGTTTTATTCAGCCACTACATTCACAACATGCTTTTTTCTCCTTTCTTCTTTCCACTTTGCATCTCTGACAGTGAACTTTGAAGTGCTTCTGGGTTTTGTGCTTCCATCAAAGCTTCTCCAATCAGCCCAGAGGCGAGAGCAGCTCTGGAAGGTGTTGATGGTGCTACCACGCTCGGTGGGCAAGGCAAGGGCTCAGCAACAAGCAGTTTCCTTTGTGAGTGGTTTGTGGTTTCCTGGTGGGTATTGAGAGGGGAAGAAGGACTGCAGGAGCTTCAGCAGTTAATTAAAAGCAAAAGCTCTGTTTTTTTTTTCTCTGCATGTCTAAATAAAAAGAGTCTCCTCAGAAAAGATGGGATCAGAAACTCTGGAGACTCAATGAAACAGAGCCAGTGAAAATTCCTGGTTTCGTTTGGCTTTAGGAGGTGTCACAAAGACACAAGTCTCAAGTTGCCATAAAATGCCAATATTTGGAGTCCTTAGGCTGAGCAGAGCTTTGGGATCAGTAGCTGAGATCCACTTTTCACGTTCAGATGGGGATGGAGACCCTCCAGGCCGGGCTCAGGTGGAGTTTTCTCTGAGTTGACTCCTCAGTTGCAGGTGACATTTGTCACCCCTGGGTTGGGAATGTGCTGCCTGTGGGTTCATCCCTCCCTCGGGAACTGTGGCTGCTTCCCAGGAGGGAGCAGGGAGCAGGGGAGGGCCCTTGATTCCATCCCTGAGCCTTCTGGGGCTTGACAGGCCGCTCTCCATTATCTGCTCCCCAGGGAACGAATTCCTCAGAGGAAAAGTGCCAAGTCTGATTAAAAAAAAATAAATAAAAGTTAAACCCCCAGATAATTACGTGCTAGAAAAAGTGAGAGTAGAACCATTTCTCACCTCTGCCAGCCTTTCCAGATATCCCTTCATCAAAAATCCGTGCCACTCCTGGCTGTGAGGGAGGTGAAAGCTCCTCAGGTTTTCAGCAATTTCCCTTTTTTTGATATTCCCGCTTTTCAGCTCCTTTTTCCTAACTCAGCCATTAGCAAGGAACACGATGTTTTTGAGGCAGCAGCTTCCATGGTTTTAGCTGGAAAGAGCCTTTTGGGACAGGTTAGGGAGGGTGCGACCAGGGACACCTTTGAGGGCCTGATTCCGGATGTTTTGAAACGTTCCCACCAGGGGTGGCACTGGATGAGCTTTAAGATCAGGCCCGGCAGGCAGAAACGGAATTGGTTTTAAAAAGTGGTACAACCACATCGAGGTTCATCTCCTTTCCCAATAAAAGGCATTTTTCTCAAATGCTCTTCCAAAATACCTGCTCTGAGTTCCGTGGTTTTCTCCTCCATGGCTCTGTTTCCTTGATGAAGGAAGACGACCCAAATTATTCAAGATATATCACACGTATTTTCAACAAAGCATCCCAGTGCCTAACTATTTTCACCAGGCTTCATCTCAGTTTGAAACCTTTTTTTCCCCCTCAGGAAATGGCTGCTGAAGCATTTTGTGCACCCCAGGCTCGGCTTTTCAACTGCACGAAAGTTAAAATGCAAAACTAAACTCAATTAAATATTAAATTTAAAGCCGTTTACACTGAAAACGCTGAACTGTGAGGAAGCAAAACGAACTCTGGAAGTTGAGGTGCTGAGGTCTGGGTCAAGATTCCAGAGTCTTTTCTTCCAGGAGCTGGGATTGGCCCTGGCCTGGGAAATATTCAGGGTTCATCCCAGGAAAACAAGGCCTTGACTTGCTAAAAATTGAGTATTAGGCTCAGTCTGGAATGTTTATCAGAACAATAACAAAAAAAAACCAAACCTCAAACCCAACAAAACCCAAATGATATTGCAGTGATGAATGGTTTTAATTAGAAGTAGGTAAAAAACACTTTAAAAAAAAAAGATATAATTTCAAGCAGTTTCTGTACTTTAGTGCTCCTGCAAGGCAAAGAGTATTAATTCCTGGAGCAAGAATTGGAGAAGTAATTTGGCTCGGCTTTAATTTAGCAATGATACAATCTAGCTATAATTAAATGGGAGCAAAAAAAAAAAAAAATCTGGGGAACAAAATTCAGTTAATTGAGGTCCAAGCTTGGTTTGTTCCTCTGTCGTTAATTTGCTCTTTAAATGGGGAAGCATCAGCGTCCTCAGGTAAAGTGGAAGTGCAATCAACAACCCATAAATCCCACAATATTGTTTCAGTGGTTTGTGAGGGGAAAAAGTGGTAGGAAAATCCTTAAATTAAGATTGTCCAGGAGTATTTACTTCCCTCTAGCTGAGAGGCCTGATTGTGACAAAAATTGACCCATTCTGATTGAGGTTTTTGACTCAGAGATTTGAACCTGTTGTTTTTTTTAATTAGTGTTACTAGATTGTCACAGATTTGACTTTTTTGATTTCCCAGTCCATGCAGATTGTTGATACGTTCAGAACCAATGAAATCAAAGTTCAAAATAATTTGAGGAATCTTCCACCGCATCCTCGAAGAGAAAATTTTAAAGCCTGGAGAAGTCAATTCAAATTCCTTACTTGATTTAGAAAGACGCCCATCCACACTAGACATTTGGTGATGAGGAATTATAATTATTAAGTTTTAAAATTTATCTCCAGGAAGGAGCAGCAAACGAGTCTCTGCATTGATCTGGATCATTTGACTCTGTCAATATTGATCCCTGCTTTTTGCAGCTGCCGTTAATCCCTCTGGGAAACGGATTCTCTCCGTAATATTCCTTCAGCAGATGTTGGTTGTTGATTCTGCAGTTTTATTCCCGCTACTTTCATTTTCCTGAGGAGGAGGAGGAGAAACTTCCTTAATCCCAGGCGGGGATAGAAATAGAAATGACAGCTAAAAATAGATAAATAAAAAAAAATCGGAATTTCCTGCCCTGCTCCAGCTCTTGGAATACTCCTGGCGTTGAGGAGGGAGGATGAGCGTGACCGCCCGTGTCTCTTTGAAGTGCTTCATCGGTGCTCTTACAAAATATCAAAGGAGAAACTCATTCCATGTCAAAATAGTTCCTATTGCACCCTCTTGGGCTGGATCTGATACAGCTCCCGTGCATCCATCGGGTGACTTCCTGAATATTCGGGGGGAAATGGCATTGTCAGGGATGAAATTGTTTCTGAGGCCGTTTTTTGTTTCTGTGACCGTTTTTTTCATTTTTGTTTTAATTTTGTTCCGAGGGCCACGGGCTCCTCCTTCACTCCTGGACTGGATCACAGTGTTAAACCCCAATTTAAATTCTACACATTTTCATTGAACAAAGCTTCATTTTGCATTGGTTGTGAGGGCCTGGAGTTCCAGATTTTTGAGGCAATATGGCACGAATTGGCAGCTTTTTGTTTAATGAAGTATTCAGGCCTGCTCATCCTCCTCTGGCTTGTTCGCTGTTACCTCCTTGGGCCAGTCTGCTTCTTCTGGGTGTCCTTTGGCATCACTCATTATTTATTTTGTTTGGAATTAGGGAAGAACAGGATCCTGTTTCACCTGAGCAGGTTAATGGTTTCTTAATTATGGAGAAAAAGGAATTTCTGGAACTGTATTTTCAGATCTCTCCCTGGTCATTTTTAAATGACTTTATAGGCAGTGTAGAGATACATTTTCAAGAACTTCTGTAAAGAAATCCTCTTTTGTGTCCGTCTTCATTACTGGCTTATCTCTTATTTTTATTTTACTGCTCTTTATAGTTCATGCCCAATCCTTCATCCATCAAAAATCTTTGTAAATGGCTGAATAAAAACTGCAAATTTTGCTCCTGTTTAATGCGAGCCGGGCTGTGATGGCTGTGACATCTTTTACTAAGAGAGAACAAAGAAACCACTCAACTCCAAATAATCAAAGTCTGGCTTGTCAGAGTTGGGGTATGGGGCCTATTAAAGCTTTATTGCAAAAGCAGTGGTGCTGAAACAAATTTACAGACCTTTATGGGCCTGGCTCTGCATTGGCACCGTCATCTTGTTAAAATCAAATTTCAGTCAAAGACAGCAGAACTATCTCCAATAAAACTCTAATACGGCGTAAAGTCAGTGAGGGGTTTTTTTTCTTTACAAGTTGAAAATGTTTTATTTTCACTTCTGGGTTGTTTCTGGGGCTGGGAAGAGGCTCAGGAAGGTCTGATCCAGGTGGATAAATCCTGGTGGGAGGGAGGACAGAGCTGTCACAGGACAGGGGAGATGTTTGCAGCTGAGTTACACCTGGAGAGTCCCTGAGCTAAAGGAGGTGAAGGCGGGAGATTCCATGGGAGAATTCCAAAAGTTTTCCTTCTGCTGCTGGTTAGAAACAGGAGCTCGTGGCTTTTGGGGGTAGATAGGGGGAGTTCTTGGTAGAAAATCTAAATTTTTTATTTCTTCTGAGCTGTGGTGAGATTTTATAGTGGGGCCTGTGAACAGCCTGTCACCCCCCTGATGCCTTAGGGTTTAACTTTTATATTTCCCAGCCCCTGCCCTGCCTGATGTGTGACTCTGCAGTTCCTTGTGCCCTGGGAGCTGCTGTTCTCTCCTGCTGCTCACACACAACAAACCTCTGCAGGTTCCCACTCCAAGGACACCGGGCCCCAAAATGTGTCAACTCAAAGCCTCTCAAGGGGGGCAAACTTGGGGTAATCCCATCATGAACTGAGGTGATCATTGGAGAATGAACCCTGATCTGCAAATGAACCCAACTTATCAAAGGGTGAAGAACCCGTGAGCCAGGGTCCATCTGGGGTGGAGCCTCTGGACTGCCCAGGGTGAGCCTTTGAAGGCCTTCAAATAAATCCCTCCTTTTATTCTCTTCATTCTTGCCCGGTCTCTGTGTTTTAGGTGGCCCCTTGAGGCATCACCACCCTTCTCTTTCCTCAGCCGAGGTGAAGGCAGGTGGGAAGCAGGAATTTCTGGGATAAAGATCCACCAGCTCCCTCCTGGCCTTCCAGCTGCTCTGCTCCATTGAATCAGCTGGATGTGATCTCTGGGGGGCTCCTCTGCTCCTCCAAGGAGTAAATCCCCCAAACCCGTGAGCAGAGCTCCTCTGGGATCTGGCTGTGACTCCCAGCTTGCTGCTGGCACAAACTGGGCTGCACTGGGATGCACATCCTCCCTCAGGCCCTGTTTTCCGTGTTTTCTGGAAAGGATTCTGCTTTAGCACCTTCTCTGCCACTTTGTTTTTCTCTGTTAAATGTAATCAGGTTTCCTGGGGGGAATTTAAGGTAATTTATCCAGAGGCAGATTTTTCTGTTATTCTCCTTGTTTCAGTCAGGGATTTTCCTGTGATCATCAGCAGCTTGGTGCCAACGGTGCTGTGAGAATTCCCTGGTCCCATCCAAATCAGCAGAGCTTTTCTGTCATGTAAATGCAAGAAAAATAGATTTATTTTCTTTTAAAACAACAATATTTTACTGCTGCTACACTTGGAAAGCACAAGGACTCTGTGAACACTTTCCTCTGGTGTCTCCTCTTTGCGTTTCTCCAGCAGCAGCTCCTCCTCTGCTCCTTCACACAGCACAACCACCTTCCAAAACGGTTTTGTTGTGCTTGGCACAGGGCTGGGCTTCCTGGCACCCTGGCTCAGCGTTCCCTGGATTTATTTCCAGGTTGGGTTCGTGCCTGGGGTCAAACCAAAGGGCCAGCCTGGATGGAGAGGAGTGGCTGCGCCCCAGGTCAGCGTTCCCAGGGACGTTCCTCGCTCCTGGGTGGGGATATTGGCACCTGGCCTGGCTCCTCTCCTGCTGCAAAATTCTTCCAGGGGTGCAGGCAGCCTGTGGTGGCTGTGTGGGCCCCATTGCTCAGGGAAAGAAGCTGGAATTCTCTCTGCTGCGTTATTTATCTCCATCTGCTTCTTTTCTGCCTCCTCGTTTGGCATTTTCCTTTGGTTCTTTGTTTGGCATCCCAGCTCCTGATGTTTCTCTCTCAGCCTAAGAGGCAAATTCCAGTCCATGCCTTGCAGCCCCTTCTGCTGGGATTTGTGGGAGATCTCGGGTCCCTTTCTGTGCAAAACTCTCCCATGTTTCCCCCAGGTGAACTGAGTGTTGTGACTCCTGCTTTGCCATTTATTACAAACTCTTTCTTTCACAGATTTTATTCCACACAAAAGGAGCTATCGGGCCCCTTTTCCAAAATGGGGTGTGGATTCCAGCTTTCCTCATTAAGAAATCCATGTGCTTTCCCTCTGGCCTTCTCCTGTAAAGGGAACTCCAGCGCTGTGTCTGTTCCTGTTGGATTTCTGCCTGGTCAAACCCAAAAGAAATCACCTTAATTTTGACCAAGCCCTTCAAATCTGTCAATTCATCCTAAATTGTTGCTGGATTTCCTTAAAATCATCACAGGTGACTGCTGCAGGATTATTCCACTTAACACAGAGGCTGCACGAAAACATTTTGTAAAACATTAAACTTAGAATGGGTCATTTTCATCATTGGTTACAGGGAATTTTCCTCCTTCATCCTTCATGGATGCACCTTGGAACGGCTTGGTTGGAGTAAAGAACTGATGCTGTGCTCCTGAAAAACACAGCTGGAAGCAGAGTGTTAAAGACTGAGGTTTGTAGCTCACAGGTATTTTAACTTGGAGAAAAAGAACTCAATAAAAATAAATCTGGGGAGGTTTTCAGGTCCTTGCAACTTGCTCAGATTACCTTAAATTAAGCAGGAAATTGTTAGTCCTAGCTCTGAAATGTATGAATGCCTTTCTCCACATGGATAAATGTCCTGATGTTATTCCCAGGATATAAACACGGAGCAGTGTTTTCCAGCAGTGCTGGCCCTTGGCACAAGGCGGGGCAGGAGCAGCAGGAGGAGAATTCCGAGGTGCCAGGAGAAAAGGAGACTAAGCTGGGATGTGGGAAATGGGCCTGATCCCAATCCCATTGATCCCAGTGGAAATCTATCAGGACATTAAAGAAAATAATACTGAATCTTCCAGTTTGTGGTGTTTTCAGGCTCTTGGCTGCTGAAGGAGCCTGAGCAGCTCTGAGAGAGGCCGAACTGGCTGATTTTGACAGATCATGGGAAAGGCTTTTCCTTCCCTTCGACAGATGCTCAGGGAAGTAATTCCAAGTGCTCTTGACTGGTTTTTTGGGATCCTGAGCCAAGCCTGCACACCACCACCACTGTCTTAGGCTGCACTCGAAGTGCCTGGGAAGGCTCCAGAGAGACTTGCAAATAGGTGTTTTATTTCACATGTCCCAGTGGGGATTTGGGAACGGGAATATGGATGTTGGCACCTCAGCCTGAAAGGACCGACCGTTAATGAGCAGCTTTGCACCGAGGTTTTCTTCCTGACGTTTTAGTGCAGGGCTGATTTATGGGGTTTATTACTCCTCTTTAAGGGATGATGCGTCTACATCCAAACCCAGGAGGTGCTCTGGGAACTGAAATGGAGGAAAGGGGAAAAGGCTTCCTTTTGGGAAGCCCAATTAGGGGGATAAATGACACAGATGACTTCACTAATTTATGTTCCCTGTGATTTCTGGGATGAAACACAACTCACAGGCTGTTCCTCTGCTCCTCAGGGCTTTGGGTAGTTTACTGTTTGTGGCTGTAAAAACACAACAGGGAATACCTGAACATATGCCGGAGCTAAATGGGAGCTGGGAAACATCAAATGCCTCTTCTTGAAGCGTTTGAGTGGAGAAAAAGGAGCTCTGACTCCGTGATTTCCAAACCCTGTCGGAACACGCTTTTGGAAAACGCTTCACCAGAGGTGCTGCCTCTTAAACACCTAAATTATCCTGAAAATTACCCTAAAAATCTCTTCTTGTTCATTAAAGCAACTTCCCCCTTGATGGGTTCATCTGTCAGGGCAGGGCCAGAGGCAGCCAGGCTGCAAATCCACTGCCCACGGGGTTCCTCGGTTATTTAACATTTCCCTCAATATTCAAGGAGGAAGATTTATAAATAAAAA